>JAECWM010000266.1:650000-1137904 GCA_018150695.1 Drosophila oshimai | reverse complement strand
CGACGCCTATCCCCATCACATCTATCCACATCTTGGAACGGCTTCGTAACGCAAAGTTCATCTCCACGCTGGACCTAAAAAGTGGTTACTGGCAAATCCCGGTGGCCCCAGACAGCCGCGCCTGCACAGCATTTACCGTGCCGGGCCGCGGGCTCTTCCAGTGGAAAGTGATGCCATTCGGCCTGCACTCGGCGCCCGCTACATTTCAGCGGGCACTGGATAGCGTGATAGGCCCCGATATGGAGCCTCACGCATTCGCCTACCTAGATGACATCATCGTCATCGGGACCTCATTAGACGAGCACTTCACCAACCTAGGGGAAGTACTACGACGACTGAGGCGGGCCAACTTGAAGCTGAATAAGGCGAAGTGTAAGTTCTTCCAGCGTAGTATCACCTACCTAGGGCACGTCATCAGCGAAGCGGGAATCCACACCGACCCAGACAAGATCGCAGCGGTAAGAGAACTCCAACCACCCACTAATTGCAAAGAACTTCGACGATGTCTGGGGATAGCATCCTGGTATCGACGGTTTGTGGAAAACTTCGCCACCATCGTCCAACCGATGTCCGCCCTACTTAGGAAGGGAAAGAAATGGATCTGGAGCGAACCCCAACAACAGGCATTTGAGGAACTGAAGACGAAGCTCACCGAGGCACCAGTGCTGGCCTGCCCGGACTTCAACCTCAAGTTTCAGCTGCAAACCGACGCAAGCGACTTCGGCCTTGGAGCCGTCTTAACCCAGCAAGTCGATGGGACCGAACGGGTCATCGCCTATGCCAGCAGGAGGTTGCTTGCAGCAGAGGAAAACTACTCCGCTACGGAGAAGGAATGCCTGGCAATAGTGTGGGCAATCAGAAAGATGAGGTGCTACCTCGAAGGATATCGGTTCGACGTCATTACAGACCACCTTGCCCTAAAATGGCTCAACTCCATCGAAAACCCGACGGGCCGTATTGCACGGTGGGCTCTAGAACTTCAACAATTTCAGTTCGACATCTCATACCGGCGGGGAAAACAGAACGTCGTCGCGGACGCGCTGTCGAGACAACCCCTAGAGACGTTGCAGCAGGTAATCGAGACCAGCGAACCGTGCAAATGGATCACGGCAAAGGTCAAACAAATCGAGGCCAATCCCGAGAAATTTCCTGACTACATCCAAGAAAACGGGCAACTCTACCGACACCTGGACAATGCGTACAAGAAAGGAGAGCATGGAGCATGGAGACTTTGCGTACCCAGCAGCCACCAGCGCCGGGTCCTGGAAGAATGTCATGACCACCCCACCGCAGGACACCTAGGGATCAGGAAAACGACCACTCGGATCTGCCAACAGTATTATTGGCCTGGTTTGTTTCGGGACATTGCTCGCTATGTCCGAAAATGTCCAGCCTGCCAACAATTTAAGGTGAGTTAACTCAAACAGGCGGGAAAGATGTTGACCAGAAAATCCGAAGGACCATTCTCAACCCTGTGTGCGGATTTCGTCGGGCCTCTGCCCAGATCCCGCAAGGGGCATACGATGTTGCTGGTGTTCTTAGACCATTTCACCAAATGGGTCGAATTAGTGCCACTGCGCAGAGCTACCGCCACCAGCCTGGAATTAGCCTTCCGAGAGCGAATCCTGGCTAGGTTCGGCGCCCCAAAAACATTTATCTGCGACAACGGAACTCTATTCACCAGTAGGGCTTTCAAAACATTTTGCAAAAAGACAGGAATGGAAGTGCAGCATACTGCCCCATACTGCCCGCAGCAGAACCCTACGGAACGAGCCAATCGCACCATCAAAACGATTATCGCGCAGTACGCCACTGAGGACCAACGGACATGGGACCAACTGTTGCCAGAAATCACCCTGGCCATCAACACAAGTGTCTCTGACAGTACCGGGTTCAGCCCAGCATACCTGGTACAGGGCCGTGAGCCCCGATTACCAGGAAGCTGGTTCAACGAAGTTACACCAGGGGCCGGCGAAACGCCCAGAGACCCCCAGAGCAAGGCAGAGCACCTCAAGAACATCTTTCAAACCGCCAGAGAAAACATGGAGAGAGCAGCCCAGGAACAAAGCCGCTATTACAACTTACGCCGACGAGAATGGAGACCGACCATTGGGACGTGGGTGTGGGTCCGAACTCACCACCTATCTAACGCCGCGGAAGCTTTTAATGCCAAACTAGCTCCAAAGTTTGAAGGCCCATACAAGATAATAAAATTTATATCACCGAACATCGCCAGAGTCCAACTCCGAGGGACGCGCACACGCCGCAACGCAAGTCTCGCCGACTTGAAACCCTTTCAAGGGGACCAGACCGGCGAAGATCCAGCAGAAGACGCCGAAGGAAACCATGAATCAACCATCGCATCTCAGCAACCCGAGACATCCGTGCAGCACGGACGAATGATCCAGCAGCCCAAAACTAGTATAAGCCACGGAACCCTTGCTACGATAAGGAGATTCAGTGGGGCCACTTGAGCCTGGGATACCAGCGCCAACGCCCCACAACCCTCCCCATGGGCGGGGGGGGGCTTACTCCTTAGGGTACACCACGCCAAAATAACCACGCCAAAAGTTACCGACCTAGCAACAGACAAGACGACACACTGACTCGAGTAGCTCTAAAACATCACTGAGTATCCACGCTAACCCGTTCTTCTCTCCTATCTAGCGACACGAGTGGGTACTTCACGACGCCCAGTCGCGGGTCTTCACCGGCTGAGGAGCCGCTGGCGGAGGAGTATTGGTCGCCACCCATGAGCCCCCAGGCGTGGACGTTGCCCATGTCCTGGCCCGAGTCGGCCAGCACACAGCCGAAAACGCCCACCGACTCACTGGCGCTTAGTAGCCACGGCGATCACCAGGGGTCCGCTTATATGGCAGACGCCCCGATCGGTGGCCAGGCCGACCCACTGATTTGCTCAGTGTCGCGACTGGCGGGAATCACCGCCCTGGAGTCTCCCAGCGAGGCGAACCAACCGGTCGTGTGGGCCACCAGCAGCTGGGTGGACACAACCGGACCAGGCCTACACCCGGAAGACGACATACCAACGTGTAGCCAGGCCAACTCGTCGCTACTCACCACGTACCGACTGGCGCAACTTCGTGCCCTGGAGGCCGACCACGAAGCAGGACCACCAGCTATACGTGCCGTCAGCCACTGGGTCGATGAGGTAGGACTTCTTTCCTTCGGGCCCTGCATGTTGGAGGAGAGCCTCCGGCAGATACGGGTCATAGCCCCCGGGACCGGCCATGACTTCGGTTCCGACAAACAAAACCCAGGCTCCGTACCCACCGACGGAAGTGGCAGCCCATCCGGGTCCTCGGTCACGTCGGAGGCGTCACCCGAGCCGGAGGTGCTTTTCGAGCACGAGGAGCTCCCTCCAGTGGCCATGCGCCTAGCGGCAGCCAACGCGGCGTGGGACCAGATCCCACTCGCAGATGATCATTCGAGCGAGGACTCGACGCAGGACTCGGCATTATCGTCGGAACAGAGCTCCCGCAGCAGCCAACCAGTCATCGTCCGCGACGAGGACGACTCCAGCGACGCAGACGGAGGAAGTCTCAACGAAGAGGACGACCGGCCCAGGGATGCGCACAGCCCTCAAGGGGCTGCGCCCCTACTCAACGCGACATCAGCGATGAGGAGGACCCAACGCTCCCATGGCTCGCCGAAGTGGCAGCCGAAACGTTGGCCACGCTGGCACATCACTCCAACGACGAGCAGCCCCGTTGCAGCCACGAGCAGGACGAAAGCTCAGTGCCCTGGGAACTCTGCCTCGACTTGGAGGAGGAGATGGAACTGCTGCAAGCGCTGGACGACAGCCCTGTACCTCCGGTCACACCCGAGGAGGACCAGTGGTCGGAAGCCCCTGCGGAGTGGGCAGTCAACACCGAGCGGCGCAGGCTCCCTAACGAACTCGTCCTGTTTATACGACAACAGGAACGCCGAGGAGTACGGTTCCTGAGAAAGGTCAAGGGGCGGACCTACCGGATAACCATCACCAACAGCCGGTTCGTCAGCGTGTCGCTTCAGCACCCCGAAGAAAGGGGGGGGTGTGAGGAACCGTAGGACGGGCCTCACAATTGTTTGTAGCCATGTAAATATTTTGTAGCCATGTAGATATTTTGTAGCCATGTAGAGATTTTGTAGCCATGTAGGGATTTTTGTAGTCATAGTTTGTAGCCATGTAAGATTTTGTATATATTGAAGTCATAGTATTAGCTTAGCTTTTTTATAGCTAAGGCAGTCATCACCCGCCGCAACAGTTCGAACCCAGCAAACATTACTTGCACGCGACACACCCGCAACGGTTCGAACCATCGACACCCAGCAAACATTTCCTGCACGCGACACACCCGCAATAGTTCGAACCATTGACACCCAGCAAACATTTCCTGCACGCGACACACGAAGCCAACACGCCCGCAACGACTCAAACCGCAGCCGACATAGCACGCTCTCATCAAACAAGGCGCGACCAACTGCAACGAGCCCCAATACACTCTCTGCAGCGCGCTCTCATCAAACGAGGTTCGATCACCTGCAATACGCACATCGAGCAAGGTTCGAACACCTGCATCCAACCTACACAAGCTTCGTCGCCCACACCCGCCTGCGAGCCAACAAGCGATCGAACACCCGATCGATGTTTTCGAGCAAAAGGGCCGGAAAATTACGACTAACGAATGGCCGAAGCGCAGCGACGCCGGCGCAATGCAAAAGAGGAGGTGCGTGGACCGACGGCCGAGATAGGCGGAGTTAATTATCTTTTGAGCCTCGCGCGTGCCAGAGATAAGCGTCGGACGTGAAATTTTCGCAACAGCCCCAAAATCGCCGGCAGTTAATCTTTTGGAGGCACGTGCGTGAAAAAGTGTGAACAACAAGGATGTCAACGGAGAGCGAGGACGACCGCCGGATTTACGACCCGATTCCCGCCCAGGAGGGACGGCGGATCGGCTGGTTGGAGGCGCTGTGGGAGCAAACGTAAGCTTCCGAGATTTTTTTTTTTACGAATTTATTTTTAAAAATACTGGACCGAGGTGGCGGGACCAGGACGTTGTACAGAGCAGGCAGCCAGATCATTTAAAACATTTAAACAGGACATTTAAAAAATATAAATAAAAATAAATTGTGCAAATTAAATTCGCCGTGTGTGGTTCTTTTTGTGTGTGTGTGTGTGTGTGTGTGTGTGTGTGTGTGTGTGCGAGGGGTTAAATTCTTTTACCTCCAGCCCTAGCCACTGCCTTCCGCCGATCGTGGCCGGGCCGCGCCGTGGTTGAGGATTTCGACGGAGTCCTGTACTCGTTTGTCGGATCCGAAGTCATGGCCGGTCCCGGGACACGCACGGGCCGTGGATTTCGACGGAGCTAGTCTCGTTTGTCGGATCCAGGGTCAGTGCGGGCTCCGGAAACGTGCGGCGGACGAAGATTTCGACGGAGTCTTCTACTCGATTGTCGGATCCGAATCCGCTGCAGGTTTCGGCCCATGGTCGGTGCCACTGGGCAACGATATGCACTGCCCTTCCTCCCCCTCCCCTTTCTCTCACTGCCTTCCGCCGATCGTGGCCGGGCCGCGCCGTGGTTGAGGATTTCGACGGAGTCCTGTACTCGTTTGTCGGATCCGAAGCCCTGGCCGGTCCCGGAGCGCGCATGGGCCGTGGATTTCGACGGAGCTAGGCTCGTTTGTCGGATCCAGGGTCAGCGCGAGCTCCGGAGCGTGCGGCGGACAAAGATTTCGACGGAGTCTCGTACTCGGTTGTCGGATCTGAATCCGCTGTAGGCTTCGGCCCATGGTCGGCCCCACTGGGTGGCAACCCCGCAGCCCCCCCTCTCTGTTTCTTGACACTCCTTTTCTGCCTATCGCGGCCGGACCGCGCGGTGGCCAAGGATTTCGACGGAGTCTTGTACTCGTTTGTCGGATCCGAAGCCATTGCCGGTCCCGGAGCGCGCGGTGGTCATGGGTTTCGACGGAGCTAGTCTCGTTTGTCGGATCCAAGGATCATTGCGGGCTTCGGAGCGCGTGGTGGGTGGGGATTTCGACGGAGCTCTGTTCGATTGTCGGATCCCAAACCCACTGCGAGTTCTGGCCGCGGGGTCTGGGTAACGAAAAGTTGTATCTCGCCCCTCCTCAAAGTCCTTGAACTCAAATAAATATTGTGAGTGACCCTGGGAGCCGCTGAGTCAAATATCCCGGCCCAAGGACTTCCTTACAAATTAAATATTTATTTGACATAAGTTTTCTTTTCTCTTATCTTCCCGCAAAAATACAAGTTACGTTGGAGTTGGAGAGAGAGCAAAAATGAACAAGGAAAATAAGATAAAGAATTTTTCACCTTTTCGTGGTGAGAAGTATTCCGTACGGAAGTTTCGTATCAAGGCACTTTTAGCAGAAAACGATATTCTATATGTACTAGAGAAGGAGAAGCCAGAAAAGGAAGATGAAAAATGGATAAAAGCAGTGAGAACAGCTAAAAGTGTTATATCGAATTCTTAAGCGACTCTTTTCTTTCTTTTGCTGACAATAATTCAACTGCAAAGGAAATTTTTGAAAAACAAGTTCTGTGTATGAGCGTAAAAGTTTGGCAACACAGCTTTCTGTGCGGAAGCAATTATTAACATTTAAATTATATGGCGACACTCCACTTATTATTCATTTCAATAAGTTTGATGAATTAATCTGTGAATTAATGGCATCGGGAGCAAAATCGAGGAGGTGGATAAGGTTGCACATCTACTTTTAACTTTACCCTCTGTTTTTAATGGAGTTGTGACCGCTATAGACACTTTATCTGCCGAACATGTAACTCTTTCTTTTGTCAAAAATCGCTTACTTGATCACGAGATCAAACTAAAGAATTTAAGCAAGGACACGAGCTACATCTTAAAATAAAAATAAACCAAAAGCATTGCATGTAAAATCGAAGTTCAAGACCAAACTCTCTAAGAACTTTAAATTAAATTTAAAATGTCACCATTGTGGGAAAAAGGGGCACTTCAAAAAAGATTGTTTTAGTTTCAAAAGGGGCTTAGAGAATAAAGAAAAGGAAAAACAAGCCCAAGTAGCAAATGCTCAAGCAGACAGATCCTTTGCTTTCATGTTGAGGCAGGGCAAGGGTTTTACAGGTGGTGCTAATATACCTTTCATATTGGACTCTGGAGCTTCTGACCATATGATAAATTACATGAATCTGTTTACCAAATATTCAACCCTAGATGCACCAATCGAGATTGCGATTGCAAAACAAGGTGCATACATATATGCATCTGCAAAAGGAACAGTACAACTTCGCAGCAAGCTTAATACGAACATTACACTGGAAAATGTTCTGTTCTGCAAAGATGTTCCCCAAAATGTACTGTCTGTCTCAAAGATGCAAGCTGCAGGTATGAAAATTTTCAACTCAAAGGTAGTAAGAATTTCAATGAATGGACAACTCAAAGGTAGTAAGAATTTCAATGAATGGACAAGGAATTTTTGAAGGTATGTGTGAAAGTAATTGATTGTTAATTTTAAAATGAACCATAAAGCTTATGCAACTGAATCTAATAAAAATCAAAACTATAGTTTGTGGCATGAAAGATTAGGACACATTAGCAATGGAAAGTTTTTAGAAATTGTGCGAAGTAATATGTTTGAAGATATAGAACTCGTAAAAGATATTAAACTAAATAATGAATTATGCAAAGCTTGCATAAATGGAAAGCAAGCTAGACTTCCGATTGAGAAAGTTAAAAATAAAGAATATTTTAAAAGACCTTTGTTTATAATTCATTCCGATGTTTGTGGTCCGATAACACCTTCTAGTATTAATGGTAGAAACTATTTTCTTGTCTTTGTCGACCAATATACACATTACTGTGTAACATATTTGTAGACTTATAAATCTGACGTGTTTCATTTTTTCAAAGATTTTATCACAAAGAGGGAAGCTCTTTCAACTTTAAGGTTGTAAATCTTTACATCGATAATGGCAGAGAATACCAAGTTACCATTTAACAGTTCCACATACACCGGAGTTAAATGGAGTATCCGAACGCATGATTATATCCATAACTGAAAAAGCTAGAGCAATGATTAGTGGTTCTAATTTAAATAAATGTTTTTGGAGTGAAGCTGTTTTAACAGCAACATATTTAATTAATATTACTCCAAGTAGGGCTTGTCAGGATAAGAAAACTCCATTTGAAATGTGGCACAACAGAAAGCCAAAATTGAAATATTTAAAAATATTTGGTTCTACAGTATATGTTCACGACAAAATGCGAAAGAGAAAGTTTGATGATAAATCATTCGAATGTATACTAGTTGGTTATGAACAGAATGGCTATAAGTTGTGGGACAAAAATTCAAAAAAATTTTTGGTAGCAAGAGACGTTGTTATTGATGAAGTCAATATGAAGAATACTAGGACTGTGGTAAACGACTCAGATTTCCAGAATGAAAGTATGGAACAGGTAGAAAATATTCTGAACGATAGTATGAATAATCTACAATTGTCTTCTGAAATTAATTCAGAGGCAGAGGAGTCAATTATCCCGAATGAGAGTACGGATGGAAAAACTGATAATTTTGAATCAGATAAACAGCCTAGTGAGAAAACAACTTGCAAAAATGCCGATCCAATTGTAATTATTGGTGAACAATTGCCAAGTGCACAAATAGAAGAAGTTGAAATTGAAGTCAGAAGAAGTGAAAGATTAAAGGATAAGCCAAAAACTCCCTATCGGTTATTACACAATTGTTTAATGAATGCGCACACTTTTTGGAATGATATTCCAAATAGTTATAATGATATTAAGAATAGAACAGACAGAACTAAGTGGGAAGAAGCCATAAAAGAAGAATTAGATTCTCATTTTCATAATAAAACTTGGACATTAGTCGAGCAACCTCTGGATAAAAACATTGTTTATTGCAAGTGGATTTTTATTATAAAAATAAATGAGCATGGCAATCCAATCAAGTATAAGGCCAGATTGGTAGCTCGAGGATTCACTCAAGAGTATCTTTTGGATTATGATGAGACATTTGCTCCAGTTGCAAGAATATCCAGTTTTCGATTCATTCTATATATGGCAAACCAATTCAATTTAAAAGTACACCATATGGATGTTAAGACTGCATTCTTAAATGGAACTTTGAAGGAGGAAATCTATATGTCGATTCCTGAGGGGTTACCATATGAAGATGGTAAAGTCTGTAAATTAAATAAGAAATTTGAAAATGTACTAAAAAGCATGGGCTTTAATAATTCGGCCGTGGATAGATGTATATATTTACTTGATCATGGTAACATTTTAAAGAATATTTATGTGCTTTTATATGTGGATGATCTTGTAATCGCAACAGAAAGCAGTGATACAATGAAAAATCTTAAGATAGGGTAAATCCGGGACAAGTGCCCCACGTTTTTGAAAATCGAAATGGTTGTTTCACAAATATGTTTACGAGGGCTTTTGTGATTGTTGTAGGTCGAGTAGTATATCCAGAAGTAAGAACAACATTTTATTCATCAATATTTTACGTTACAAGCTTTCTGTGGGATGATTAATAAAAAGTAGCAAATTTGCTAGTTCAAACATCTTCAGGGACAAGCGCCCCGCTTTTATGCTTAGGATTTAAATTATTTTGCAAACAACAACTCGCGAAAAAAAGCCATTACATTGATTCTACGGTACTTTCTAACACACATCAACACTTAATAATAATGATAAAAATAACAGATCTGGTTTTTAAAGATAATAAAAATAAAAGACTGAATTTGTCGATCGAGGTACCAAAATTGAATCACAATACGAAAAATTTTATTTATACAAAAAAAACATTTATAAACAATTGTAAATTATGTAAAAACACCATATAGAATATTTTTGTTAATAAATAATAACAAACGTTTACAACATAAAGTGCTCAAACCAGATTATCAGTAGGGCGTTTGTCCCCGAGAACAAGTGGGGCGCTTGTCCCGATTGCATAGCATATAAAAATTATTAATTAAAAAAATATTGGCGAACAGTAAATGTAAAAATAGTTATCTGCTAAATGATCTTGCTACATAGGAAGGTTATGATACTTCATCTGACGTCTGTTGACATTTTGACGATGAAATAACAAACATTTTTGAATCGCTAAAAAAATTTTCGCCTGTTTTTGGATTTCATAAATTGTGAATAGTTAACTTACCAAAGTACGAATTTTCCACACAAGTTTTTCATTTTGACACTTAAACACAAGTTTTCCCGAGATGGCGCTGCAATCTTATCGATGCATGATAACAATAAACAAAGTGGGGCACTTGTCCCGGCGGGGCACTTGTCCCGGCGGGGCACTTGTCCCGGATTTAGCCTATTTCTAATGAGTAAATTAAGGATGACCGACTTATTTGAAATAAGACATTTTATAGGAATAAAAGTAGAAAGAAATAAAGGTCATATGTATCTTATCATGCAGTTAGTACACCACTTCCAACTATGCTAAATTATGAGGCTTTAAGGGGAGCTTCTCATGTAGAATTTTCAAAAAATCAAATTTAGTATATTCCCAAAGTTTTATGACTCAACTCTCAGAATCAGTGCGCTCGGTCGCGCTTTGTGTGCAATTTGGCGCTAACTCAAAACTTTAAATCGTTTTTTCTCAAAACTATGATTTTAAAAACGCGGTACACTATTGCGCAAAAACTACTGAACCGATTTTTGATTTTTAAAAAGTGTTTTGCTGATTATGAATTAAACGAGTGCGTGAATGTCTGGAATTGTGAAAAAAAAATTATTTTATACACTTTTAAGCCTTATTTAGCGACAAAAAATTACGAAAAAACAGCACTTTTTTTTCAAGACGTGATTTCAACATTGTAGAAGAAAATTTTTTTTAAATGCAGACATTCACGCACTCGTTTAATGTTTGCTGAATAAAAAAAATTATTTGTTGTATGTTTCAGATGAAAACTTTGGGCTCCACACTGTACCGCGATAAACACCTCAGCCGAATCGCGCCGCACGCGACCTTCAAAAAGTCCGCCATTTTGTTTTTTAAGACTTTCAAAAAAATTTTTTGTTATACTTCAAACATGTCTTCAAATATATGCGAAAAATTATTTGTGGGTGTTTTTATTTTCCGAGTGAAAAAAAATCCCAAAAAACCACTACTTTTTGACGTGTTACATGAGAAGCTCCCCTTAAACTCAGATGAACAATGTAATGCTCCGTGTCGAAATCTGATTGGATGTTTGATGTACATAATGTTATGTACTCGTCCTGACCCAAGTACAGCAAAATGTATATTAAGTAGATATACAAATAAAAACAATCCAGAATTATGGCAGAATCTTAAAAGAGTTTTAAGATATCTAAAGGGTACGGTTGATCTAAAATTAACTTTTGTTAAAAATAATAATTTTAAGGACATGATTATTGGATATGTTGATTCTGACTGGGCAGGAAGTGAATCCGATAGAAAGAGCACAACAGGTTTTATATTTAAAATGTTTGACTCAAATGTAATCTGCTGGAATACAAAGAAGCAAAATTCAGTAGCTGCTTTTTCTACTGAAGCGGAATATATGGCTCTTTTCGAAGCAGTTAGAGAAGCTTTAGGGTTGAAATCTTCATTGTCTAGTATAAAATTTGAATTAAATAAACCAATCAAAATACTATTGTTGAAGATAATCAAGGTTGCATTAGTATAGCTAAAAATCCTACATGCCACAAACGAACAAAGGACATTGATATCAAGTACCATTTCACAAGAGGACAAATTGAAAATAAATAAATTATTTAAGAATATATTCCCACAGAATACCAAGTAGCAGATGTCCTGACGAAGCCATTACCCGCTGCCAGATTTCTGACCCTAAGGAACGAAATGAGTCTCCAATACTAAAACTACATAAGAAAAACTATATTTTAATCAAAATGGAAAATACTCAATTTATTTTAAAGAATATTATCAAAGTACCTTTTGTTTGTAAACTAGTAGTAAACTATTAGTTTGTATAGAATATCGATTTATGAAATCATTTTTTTTTGTTATGATAAGGTTTTACTGGGTTTCCCTTAATCCTAGAACTAGTTTGGTTTTAATTTTTCAAGAAAACTATTTCTAGACAAATGTGGGTTATTATTATTGTTCCCAGAATATACAACTGTCCGAATTAGAAATATTGGAAAACTAATTAAATTGGGCAATGAATCTTTTGAGGAGGTGTGTGGAAATAACCATTTCACAAGCAAAAGATATTTGTCCAAACACAATCTGGTCACATTAAAACTATGCCTTTTGTCTCGCTCAAATCTCTCATCCTTCTTATTGTCCTCACTTGCGTTTTGAAATTAGAACGGACCAGTTGATTTAAAGAGAAGAGATTAAAGAGAAACAAAGTATTCATAAAGTAATTTGACAAAGTGGTTTTAATTCAAGAGTGATACAAGGTGGGTGGTCTTATTACAACAGTTTTCTTCCGCGTATATATGATGCATCACGTCGGTCATAACCGGCTTACGTAACAAATTAATTGATTGGCACACGCCAAGAAATTAATCTAGAGTGTGAACTTACCCTATTTAAAATTTTCAATTTACAAACTGTAACAATCAATTTGTAACATATCACATAATTAAATTAACGAACATGTTAAAGTGTGGGCTACTTTTATAGAGAACTGATACACGAAAAAATTGTGAATTTAGGGGAGAGTTGGGTAAAACGGGCCGGCGGGTAAAACGGGCTACCTTCGATATTTCAATTACTAGTGATGCCACCTATCAACCGAGCTAATTAACTCTTCATTAATAACCCATGAGTGTTATTATGGACGGTGACATTTTGTTTTTCACGTTTATTATCAAGTAAATCTCTGACATGGTTAATGTAAGGTCGCAGCACCGATGTTTTGGTGAAGTGTAATTGAAAATTGACATATTTCGCCTTACTTTTTCTGCCAAGTAAGTATCTTTTCCATTACTCCAGTGTCTTACGCGTATTTTAAGTGCTTAACCCCAGAAAAAGGTTACGTAGTTATCGAAAAAATATGAGTTAAATAAATAATGTCCGAGTTGGGTAAAGCGGGCTACCTCTCGGTCGGGTAAAGCGGGCTACTTTTAATTCAACGTTTTTCAGTGTTTTCGACGTAGAAATTCAACATCCAAATTACAAATTGTTGGAAATATATGTTTAAGCAACGCCTGATGTTCTCTTAAGTTCTCTTATCCCATCACACATATAATGTATAAGGGGCATTCCACGCAAAATCGGCCACCAAAATTTGTTTTTCCAAAAAACTTTTTTTTTTCGTTACAGCAGCCAAAAGTATTAGATACGTATTTTTTTGTTTGAATGTATTACGCGGAGTTTTCGAAAAAAATTTTTGAAGTTTCACTAATTTAAAAAAAGTTGACATTTTCAATCGCTTTTTACTCCAATATGGAATGAAGTTACAAAAATTAACCCCAAATATGAAATCTCCGCCTTTCTGAGCACTTTTGACAGAAATATACGAAAATTCAATTTTCGAATTTTTCGACAAAAAAAAAGTAAATTTTTGAAAAAATTGAAATTTTTCAAATTTGGACATGATTTTTTTTTTTTTTTTGAGTTGCCTAAACATTTTTCTAAATGCTGTCCAAATTTGCGGATGGAGATCTCAGTACTTTTCGAGTTATGAATTTTTTAGTCGCGGCTCGCGCGCGGAGCTTACGCAGCGGCGCATGGCGGCGCACCGACCCCACCAACCGTCACCAACTGAGCGCGAGCCGCGATTAAAAAATTCATAACTCGAAAAGTACTGAGATCTCCATCCGCAAATTTGGACAGCATTTAGAAAAATGTTTAGGCAACTCATAAAAAAAAAAAAAGCAAAAAAATCATGTCCAAATTTGAAAAATTTCAATTTTTTTTTCAAAAATTTACTTTTTTTGGTCGAAAAATTCGAAAATTGAATTTTCGTATATTTCTGTCAAAAGTGCTCAGAAAGGCGGAAATTTCATATATGGGGTAAATTTTTGTAACTTCATTCCATATTGGAGTAAAAAGCGATTGAAAATGTCAACTTTTTTAAATTAGTGAAACTTCAAAAATTTTTTTTCGAAAACTCCGCGTAATACATTCAAACAAAAAATACGTATCTAATACTTTTGGCTGCTGTAACGAAAAAAAAAAGTTTTTTGGAAAAACAAATTTTGGTGGCCGATTTTGCGTGGAATGCCCCATAAGTATGTATTCTCATTTCTCACATTATCCTTCACACTCACATTCTTTTGCCTGCGTGCAGCTTTTATGTATAACATTATTTCAGTCTCTAATAAACTCTGCATCGAATAGGTTATGCGCCCCAGTCTCGTTGAACTGCGCAAAAAGATTAAAGTGAATTACAGTTAGAGGCTCGGTCGAGTAAAAAGGAAAGAAAAATGGCTTCATCGTTACACGCAATAGAAAAGCTCGACAATGAAAACTACAGTGCGTGGATGATCCAAATGAGAAGTGTTTTAATACACTCGGACTTGTGGTCGGTAGTGTGCGGTCGAATGGTCAAAGGTGAAAGTGACACGGCAGAGCAGAAGGCTCTATTCGACGCGAAAGACGAGAAAGCTCTCGCCAGTATTTTGCTATGTATAAAGGCATCGCAAATAAACAACGTCAAGCATTGCACTACGGCACGAGAGGCCTGGAAAAAGCTAAGTGAAATTCATACTCCTTCTGGTCCGGCGCGTAGAATCAGTATACTTAAGCAGTTGCTGTATATGAAGGAAAATGATTCTGAAAGTATTATGGCGCATGTCAATAAATTTTTTGATTTGATTGAAAATGCCAATGAAATTGGATTGGTGATCCCTGACGAAATTCTGAGCATAGTTTTGCTGTCCAGCCTGCCGGAGGCATATGAAAATTTCGTGGTGGTCATGGAGTCACGGGATGTTTTGCCAAACTGTAATATGCTCAAAATTAAAATTTTGGAAGAAGCAGAAAGGCGTAAATCAAGCGAGATTTACGCAGAAAATCGCGAGCAAAAGGCATTTGCGTCGCGCACAGTTAGCAAGAAGCAGAATTCTAGCAACAAGAATAACGGACAGAACAAGGAAAGGAAAGAAAACGAAAAGAATTCGGTTGTGTGTTGGACATGCAATAAGCGCGGACACAAAGCGGCGATTTGCTGGTCGAAAGGCAAGTCGCAAAAGAAATACGAAGACAACGAATCTGAGAGAACCGAGAAGTCGTATTCAGCGTTCTGTGCCGGTGCGCGAGAGAGGGATGGAATACCGAAGAGTGCGTGGTGCGTCGACAGCGGCGCGACGGCGCATTTGTGTTGCGATCGTTCGTGCATTATGGATTTTAAAGAGCACAAAGAGCGCATACATTTGGCCGGCGACAATTATATTGAGTCAGACGGGCGCGGGACAGTTGAATTGGTGTGGCGCCAGAGCACAGTCAAATTGCTTGATGTGATGTACGTAAAAGAACTGCGATGTAATTTTTTGTCGGTGACACGAGCAATCGAGAAGGGTTTCGTCGTGAATTTCTCAAAAGAAAACGCAACAATAACAAACGAGAGAGGAACAGTTATTTTGGTTGCGGAGAAACACAATGATTTGTTTTTGTTTGAGAACAAGAAAAATAAATGCTTTGTGGCCCAAGTAAATAAAATGCAAATGTGGCATATTCGTTATGGGCACTTAAATTTTGGCAGTTTAAATAAAATGATAAAGTCGAACTTGGTCAATGGAATAAATCCGAAGCAGTTGGATGGCATTAAAGGATTGGTTTGTGAGACCTGTGCGAAAAGTAAAATATGTGTAAAGCCATTCCCTAATGCGAGCGAAAATCGTGCAAAAGAAGTCTTGGAGTTGGTGCAC
This sequence comes from Drosophila oshimai, assembly GCA_018150695.1. Lineage (NCBI taxonomy): Eukaryota > Metazoa > Arthropoda > Insecta > Diptera > Drosophilidae > Drosophila > Drosophila oshimai. Next base: position 1,122,062 of record JAECWM010000266.1, on the reverse strand, counting down.
TCAGACATTTGCGTCCCCATGAATAAGAATTCCCTAGGCGGCGCGCGTTATTTTGCAACATTTATAGACGACAAAACGCGGTATACATTTGTATATCTTTTGAAGACGGGCGATGAAATATTTTCCAAATTCCAAGAGTTTAAATTGTTTGCCGAAAACCAAACTGGTAAAAAGCTGAAGTGCTTGAGATCTGATAACGGGCGTGAATATTTGAGTAGCGCATTTAATCAATTTTTGGTGAGTAACGGCATAAAGAGACAATTAACTGTACCCCATACTCCCCAGCAGAACGGTGTGGCAGAGCGTGCCAACAGGACATTGGTGGAGATGGCCCGTAGCATGTTGATGCACTCTGGAATTGCAGAATGTTTTTGGGCAGAGGCCATAAAGACTGCTGCGTATTTGCGTAATCGGGCAGAGACGTCAGCACTGCCAAATATGACACCATACGAGGCCTGGGTCGGTAGGAAGCCGATTATTTCCCATTTGAGGACGTTTGGGGCTTAAGGCATCGTGCTTAATAAGAAGCACAGTAAAAAGTTTGGAACCAAAGGAGAAGAGCATGTCTTTGTCGGCTATTCGGAAACAGCTAAAGCATACAGGCTCTATAGTCCAGAGAAGCAACGGGTAGTCGTGGCCCGTGATGTAATCTTCATTGAAAATAGTTTGGTCAAGGATGCGTGCGCCCAGGCTGAACCGGAAAAGGATGCTGATATCCAGATCGTTGGGTTTGAGGATGAGCCCATATGTGTTGCCGAAGATGTTCTCGAGGCTGGAGACTATGATGATGTAGCGTCTATCATCGATAATCAACCAGAAGGAGAAGAATTGTCTGCTGCTGCAGAAAATGACAACGTTGCGTCTGTTGTCGGGCAATATGGTTCAGAAGGAGAGCGCAGGGGACCTGGCAGGCCCAAGAAAGTTCATACGGGTAGACCTGCAATTCCACGTGCTTAATATCATGACTACGGATGATATTGCAGTCCCTGGCAGTGTCAAAGAGGCTTTGAGCATGGATTACGCAGAATCCTGGAAGGCGTCCATGCAAAGCGAAATGAACAGTTTGAGATCCAACCAGACCTGGTCGTTGGTCGATTTGCCAAAAGGAAAGAAGGCTATTGGCAGCAAGTGGGTCTTCGCAGTGAAGCGTGACAAGGATGGCAATGTCGATCGCTTTAAATCTAGACTCGTGGCCAAGGGTTGTGCTCAGCGTTATGGAATCGATTATACTGAGACATTCTCACCTGTAGCTAGATACTCCTCAATAAGATTGCTGGTTGCTCTGGCGGTGGAGAACGGCATGTACATGCATCAAATGGATGTGTCCTCAGCTTATTTGAATGGAGAGCTACAAGATGAAATTTATATGCGTCAACCAGAAGGCTTTGTTGACGAGAACCACCCCAACCGTGTGTTGAAATTGCACAAGTCATTGTACGGTCTGAAGCAAAGTGGCCGGGAATGGAATGAGAAGTTGAGCGCTGTTTTGCTGAAACTGGGTTTTGCTCCTTGTCCAAGCGAGCCGTGTGTGTATACATTTAACAGAGCTAACCGTAAAAATTTTATTCTCATTTATGTAGACGACCTGATTGTGGCAAGCACACACAAAGATGATCTCACAGAAATCAAAAGGCTCATAGCAGATGAGTTTCAGGTGGTCGATGGCGGTAGTCTAAAGCATTTCCTGGGTATGGAAATAGAGCGAGACGGCGAGACAGGTGGCATAAGGATTGGCCATAAGCAATATATAGAGGGCCTACTCCACGAGTATTGTATGCAGAATTGTAAGCCAAATGTCGTGCCACTAGAAGCCGGGCATCAGTCAAAATGTGAAGATGCCAATTGTCAACGTGCTAGCCAAGTGGGCTATCAGTCGTTGATTGGATCGCTAATGTATCTCGCCATGACGACCAGACCAGATGTATTGCATTTTACATCGAAGTTGGCACAGCATAATGCAGATCCTCATAAGGAACATGAAGCTGCTGCCAAGCGAATTTTGCGGTATTTGAGAGGCACCGCTGATCTTCAGTTGCACTTTAAGCGAACTGGTCAGCCCATTCATGGTTTCGCAGACGCAGACTGGGCAAGTGACAACACCGACCGAAAGCCCTACAGTGGCTGGGCTTTCATAGCAGCAGGAGCTGGTGTTTCCTGGGAGTCGAAGAAGCAGAGTGTTGTGGCCCTTAGTACAACGGAGGCAGAATACATCGCTCTGTCAACTGCAGCGAAAGAAGCGACCTACCTCAAGAAGCTGATCAGTGAGTTGGGCATTGACGACCTAAATGCTGTCAAGATGTATAGCGATAATCAGAGTGCCCAATGTTTAGTTAAGAATGCAACCTTTCATGCACGTAGCAAGCATATTGATATTAAATACCATCATGTAAGAGAGTTGTATAAAAAAGGGGTCATTGAAATTTAATATTGTCCTACAGAAAACATGACCGCCGATATACTTACTAAGAATCTAGTTAAAGTTAAGCATGAGAAATGCATGAAATTGATGGGATTATGTTAATTTTATTTTGAGTATTAAAATTGAGTTAAATATTTTTGTAAAGGACATACAGCGTTGAGAAGGAGTGTTGGAAATATATGTTTAAGCAACGCCTGATGTTCTCTTAAGTTCTCTTATCCCATCACACATATAATGTATAAGTATGTATTCTCATTTCTCACATTATCCTTCACACTCACATTCGTTGGCCTGCGTGCAGCTTTTATGTATAACATTATTTCAGTCTCTAATAAACTCTGCATCGAATACAAATCAATATCCATTATATTGAATACATGTTTATGTTTACTCTGGGCAGAAAATATTTCAATGGCAATGGCAAAAAGACAAAAACAACTCGAGACACTTTCGAAGAAATCGAAAACCTCTTCGAAAACATCCAAAACGCGTGCTAAAAAACTTAAAGGAAAGTAATGAATATCGCCGACAAAAATAAAACGTTTTGTTTGTATTTGTAATTAGAATTCACTAAAAAACCAGAATTAGTAGACATGTTCCGCAACAAATACGTTTCCGTACGATTTAGGACAGGTAGCCCGTTTTACCCGACCAGTCGGGTAAAGCGGGCTACTTGGAACTTTTTTGAAAAATCACTATAATTATATTTAGAAAACATTTTTTGACCAAAGCGGTTCAGTATTATGTTCCCCAGGCTTCATTTTAAAAGTTGAAATAAAATTTGCGGTTAATTCATTTATGAATTTATTTTTTTAACCCAAAAACAGTTAGGTAGCCCGTTTTACCCAACTCTCCCCTACCTTTCAGAAAAAAACAACATTAAATGGTAGAAAAAACACAAATTTAAGGATGTGAAATAGTACAAAATTACTGTCAAAAACAGATATTTTTTTGTAATCGTCGAATTAATGGTACACCTTTCATGAAACTTTGTGTGTGAGTTGGTATTCACAGTGCACATACACCATAAATAGATAGCAGCTCTAGTGCAATTTAAATCAATTAAAAATGCAGATTCCCAACTTGCCCCGGGCACCAACAAGCCACTTAAGGCAATGCTGCACTGTGGGCCAGAAATTTCACAATTTGGCAAAAATACCTTTTCTTTTTCTAAGAAAATTAATAAAACTATAATGGGATCTTGTTTAAAGAAATTCTATGCCAACGTTTTAAACAAACTTTTTATGACATATTTTTTAAGTTAAAACTTCTTAAAACTTTTTTTATGAAAATGTACTTTGCTTTAAACCTGCAAAAAAGTACCTTTCGCAATTTTTTTAAATAGTTTAGTTTAGTTTTATATATTATCGCAGCGCAACAAGTTAAGAAACTTATAATTATAGCGCTAGTCACAACAGGTGAATCATGTCTTAAAGTCTAAGTACAATAGTAATTAATTAATACAGTTTTGAGATAGAAGAAGAACGAAAGCTAATTATAATTTAAAGTTGCATAATTATATAATACCTATAAGTTTTGTTTTTATGTAATTATAATATTATTATTATGTTTTTATTTTTTTTGTTTGATTTTCTAGATGTTTTTCTTAAATTAATGTTTTATTTTAGTAATTTTATGTTTTCTTATTAATTTCTATGCTTGATTATTGAGAAATTCTTTAACTCTGACAAAAAACTGACTTGCGGTCCTAATTGGTTTTATATTATGAGGTAGGTTGTTCCACAGCAAAATGGCGTCTATAAAAAATTGCCTTTTTGCGGTTAAACATTTGAACCTTGGCATCCAAAAATTATTTGTTCTTAGAGACATGGCAGGAGTAAGCTTGTTAAATAAGTATGCGGGTTCCTTTGTTGATATGATTTTGCGTATGTATAAAAGAGTTTTCAGATCAATCTATTGACTCAAATTTTGACCGAGAATCTTTTTACATAAATGAGAAACATGATCTGAGCGACGAAGACTAAACACGTATCTGACTAACATATAGCATTACAAGCAACAACTATTTTTGCATATCTAAAGAATCACAATTACCAAAAACTTCCACATCATAAAACAAAGTAGGAACAAGGACAGCAATCTTACATTTCCCGGCAAAAATGATTTTTATGTGGATAGTTGTCGTAAAAGACCATACGTTCGACCAGTTGCCTTCGAGATATGCTTACTCCATGACAGAGCGTTGTTAAAAGTGAAACCTAGGTTCACTGCGTGGTCTACATAATTTAGGGTAAGACCAAGCACTGAAGCTGGCTTGTATCAAAAGTCTTTTTCGCGATCACAATACATTTGCTTTTTTTAGGGTTAAGACCCAGACCATTATCCCTAGCCCAAGTATCAATAACAGAAAGAACACTATTGCAAACAGAAACACATTCATTCACTTGGGACAACGGTTTACTTACATAAAATTGGACGTCGTCGGCATATAAGTGGACAAAACAGTTAGACAAAACATTTGGTAAATCATTCACATACATAGAGAACAACAGTGGATCTAACACTGACCCCCGGGGAACTCCCCTACTTAACAACCTAAAACTCGAAATATTAGCGTCCGATACTACCGCCTGCTGCCTGCCGGAAAGATACGATTCTAGAAGTTGTATTGCAGAACCTGTAAAATTAAATATGTTTTTAAGTTTTGTGCACAGAATTTCGTGGTTGACAGTGTCAAATGCCTTGCTGTGGTCGAGCAAGGTCAAAAAAGTGACCCAGTTGCTGGGTCACTTCTGACAGAATAGAGAGTTTTTTTCTAGGAACGGTTGAATTTGCATGGCCATGAGGTTCTCGAAAGTTTTAGCTAGGAAAGGAAGGATAGATATAGGTCTGTATTCAGTATTGGATTTTGGGAGGGGAAGAATTTTTGCCTTTTTCCACGTCGTTGGGAATGTAGATGTCGTAAAAATTGAGTTGAATGTGTCGAAGATTCACTTCAAATGTCCTCCGCTTCAGGCTGCTCTTCGTGCTGGTCCAAACGGAAACGTTTTCTGGCGGGTGGCATGATCTTTTCACTTCGGCTCTTCACATACGAATGATCTAGAAACTGCAGGAGTCCCTTTTGCCAGCGTCGCTCTCTACTTTTTTCTACTCTCGCTCTCACACTCGAATACACACACTATTGAGAGCTTTCCGTTATTCCTTTTTGATGCGAACACCTGCATCCTTCTATATCGCTCACACCAGTGCACAGACTAACGTTGACGGCAGAAACTGTTGCTTCCATTTCGAGAGCCGAAGAAGCAGCACAGAAGCATATGAAAACGAATGAGAAGCGAAAGACAAACTTTTTTTTTTTTTTTTTACTACATATGCATTTTATTTATTAGATCTTCTCTGAATTGAGACTAACAATAAGTATATAATATCTTAAATTAAAAAGCTATTTGACAGTCAAGATGACTGACGCAAGATTAAAGGGCTCTAATAACTATTGCTGAGCTGGAAGGTCATTTCGTTGCAATCGGATCCGGTTGGAAACCCTGGCGCTAGGCCCCTGGCTAGGCCCCTGGCTAGGCCCCTGGCTAGGCCCCTGGCGAGCTGGTTTGGATGAGAAGTTAGCTTGGTGTGGTAGGACGCTTTTTGTTTTGATATTTCTTCTTTTACGGGTAGAATGCCAAGATCTCTGTGGATGTTGTCGTTCCGAACATACCAAGGTGCCCCAGTGATAGTTCTCAGGATTGTTGATTGTGCTCGCTGGATAATGTCGATGTTGCTGCTGCTCGCGTTTCCCCACAACTGGGAGCCGTAAGTCCAGACTGGCTTAATCGTTGAATTGTAGAGCAGGACCTTGAAGTCCAGGCAGAGGGGGGAGCGAGCGTTTATGAGCCAGTGGAGGCTATTGGATTTTAGTTTTAGATGAATTTTCTTAGCTTCGATATGTCTCCGCCATGTAAGTCTCCTGTCTAGGTGAACGCCAAGGTACGTAACATCGTCAGCTTGTGGAAGTGGCGTGTTATTCAGAGTTAGCGGGGGACACGTTTGTCTGTTAAGAGTAAACGTTATGTGTTTACACTTTTGCGCATTTATTTTTATACGCCAGTCTGATAACCACCTCTCCACTACCACGAGATGATCAGCTAATAGTGCTGTTGCCTGAATTGGGCATTTGGACCGACTTATGATCGCGGTATTGTCTGCGGATGTAGAAGTAGTTAGCCGCTCGTTCGTGGGAATATCTGCGGTGTAAAGGAGAAATAGAGTTGGACCAAGGGCGCTACCTTGGGGAACTCCAGCCTCTATAGTGTAAACGTCGGATGTTGTAGTGTTGCAACTCACGGCGAACTCTCTGTTGTAAAGGTACGATTCAAGTATCCTGTGAGTGTTTTCCGGCAGAATAGTTCTGATTTTATGCATAAGGCCATCAAGCCAGACTCGATCGAAAGCCTGTGCAACGTCGAGGAATACCGCACTGCAGTATTCCCGATATTCGAATGCAGTCCGTATATCTGTTGTTAATCAGTTGCCTTGCTCTATTGTTCCATGGCTTTCTCGAAAGCCAAATTGATGTGCTGGAATAACGTTGTGCTCTTTCAGATATGGGATTCTGCGTGTCAAAAGGCATTTTTCGAGCAGTTTTGACAGATACGAGAGTAATCTTATCGGTCTGTATGAAGCTGGTATTGTGTGATCTTTTCCTGGCTTTGGGATCATTATGATTACCGATTTTTTCCATCTGTTTGGAAAGTAGCCAAGTCGTGTTATCCCGTTAAAGAGTTTACAAATGACCTCAACTGCACAGTTTGGGAGTTCAATTAGCATTTTGTTAGTTATCAAATCACCGCCTGGGGCCTTTTTTGGTTTCAATTGCTCGCTTATGACTTTTGCAACTTCGTTTGGTTGAAACAGAATTGGCTCCGTCTCAGTGGCGACGGTAGTGCGAATGAATTTGTTGCAGGGTTTGGCTGAAAAACATTTCGAAGGTGTAAAGCAAATGTACAAGCTCTGTCTTTGTCACTTCTGGCCCAGCTGCCTAAAGAGTCTCTTATGGGAATTCCTGTTTCGGCCGGCGCACTTAGATTTGGATGGGCCCTCCACAAGGGATGCTTGGTGCTGGTGGGTAAAAGTTTCTCAATATACTGGCGTTGTGCTTTAACTTCTTCGTGCCTTAGGGCCCTGGTAAGCCTGCGACCAGCTTCCTTAAGACTTTGTTTTGAGGATGGCGATCTGCTGGTTTGCCAAGCACGCCTCAAACGTATTTTCTCCAAAACAAGCTGTTCGATTTCAAGGTTAGTTTTGTGTTGGTGTGTGTGCCCATCCCTCCCCTGCGGTGTAGAGACTTTGGCTGCTGCGACGAGTACAGACTCCAGTGCATCGGCATAGCAGTCGATGTCCTCTTTGATGTTGAGCTGTGGAGTTAGTTCAATGTGGGAACTTACGTACTTTTTGAACTTTAGCCAGTTGGTTCGATGCGACGTCAGCCTGCTGGGGTGCTCGATTAGTTCCGGGCTTTGAAGAAGAGTTATTAGCACTGGTGAGTGGTCCGATGATAGATCCAACAGCGATTTTGCAGATATTAGATTGCGAGAGATATTTTTTGTCACAGCAAAATCAATTAAATCAGGTAGTTTTCTAGGATCTGTAGGCCCGTAAGTAGGGCTGCCTGGTAGTCCAGTTTGTTGCTTGTTTTGATGAGTGCATTATATAGTTGCCTTCTTTTGGGAGTCACAAGGCGGGATCCCCAGTGTGTGTGCTTGGCGTTGTAATCTCCTGCTGCTATGAATCGCTCTCCAAGTGAATTGTAGAAGTCCATGAATTGATCTTCGGAGACTGTAAAACGGGGTGGACAGTAAACAGCGGCAATGGCAAGGTTGCAGTTTCCCAACTGTAATTTTATCGATGTAGCTTGCAAGTAATTTTTTGCAAACCTTTGGTGAAAGTGGTGTTTGATGCGGTCTCTTATTAAGATGCCGGTTCCGCCATGTGGTTTACCATCTGGATGATCGGTGCTGTAGAACGTGTATCCCCGTATTTGAAAGTTATATTTGCTGGTGAGATGCGTTTCTGCCAGCAACATAACGTCGATGTGGTTTTCGTTCAGAAATTGAGTTATTTCAGGTTTATGCCGTGAAACACCGTTGGCGTTCCACAGAGTTATTCGAAGAGTAGGCATAGTTTTTTTGGACTGCTGAGCTGCAAGCATTTGTAACAAGATGTTTTGGTTTTGCATAAGGGTTTGCATGGTGGTTTTCATGAAGGACATAAATTCCATCATATTTTGTTGCAAAGTGATCATCATAGTTTCCATGTTACTTTGTGGCTGTCCCATGGCCTGCTGCATGTTATCAATTTTCGGCTCTATGTGAGCTGTGCCTGATTTTAGAGCACTGGCGTAAGAAATGCCGGTGGTGATAATTGAAGGGCCAAATGATGACCTGGCTGCTTTTGCGAAGAAAACTTCCGGTGTCGTTTGTGATCTCATGTAAATGTTCTGTGTGTTCTGGGATCGTGTCGTTGTCGCTCGTTGCATCCGAATTTTAATCTCCTTGTAGACTGGACAGCCTCTGTAGTTTGCTGTGTGATTTCCTTGTCAATTAACACACTTTTTAGTGAGAGAGTCTTCCTTGTTGGCAGGGCAGGGCTCGGAGCCGTGGCAGTTTCCACAAGCCACACATACTGACCTGAGGGTGCAGCAAGCCCTGGTGTGTCCGTGTTCCTGGCAATTTGTACAACGCACTGGCCCGTTCCGTTTGTGCGGCTCTTCTACTGTGATCCTACGGTGCAAAAGGTACTGCAACTTGTAGATCGGGTGCACTGCGTTTTTTTCCAAGGTTCTGCTGTCTGGCTCCAGCTCGACCTTGAATAAAGGTTGCGGCTTCTTGTTTTTGTTCATAATGTTTATGACATTTTTAGCACAAAAACCGTTTTCTTTTAAAGCCTCTGTAATTTCAGAGGAGGTCACATCGGGTTCTATTCCCTTAAGCACAACTTGCAAGCCTTTGCAGCTTTTTAGCTGGTACGTGTAGTAATTTTTTTTTGGCATCGTTTAGGTACTTTGACACTGCTCGGAAATCGTCTTCAGTTTTGGTTTGCAGTTTGGTTTCGCTTATATTCCCTTTCACAAGCGGAATAACATGAAAGTTATCTTTTCTGACTTGGTCAACTATTTTGTTGACTAGGGCATTCGAGATCTTCTCCCGAATAAAGATAGGTGGGGCTTAAGTTTCCTTGGGGCTAACTGTTCAGACTCAGTTTCAGGCTCCGCCAGAATGGAATATCTATTTTCATTTAATGGCCCGAGATTTTCAGGGCCTTTGTTGGTACGGTTTACTTTGGGCTTATTGCCGTCAGATTTTTTTGGGGGTGTTAGCTTGCGCTTGGAAATATTAATGTAGCGATCCATGCCTGTCTGCATGGCCGAACCCGCTTGCGGAATTGTCATTTCTTCTCTCGTAGCTTTGTTGTTGCCGTTTGACCCGATTATTGCACTTGGTTGTATTGTTGCTTTACCCGCTGCAGAAGAAGAAAGTGGAGTCGTTATCGCATTGTTGGCGAGAGAGACCGTTGTAGTTGACGTGGTAGTTGCTGTTGTTGCTGCACTAGGTGGCAGAAGCTCGGTTGGAGTTTTGCATTACTCACTCCATGGCGTTTGCGCGGTGAAAAGCAGGGCGGGAGAGCAAGAACTAGCTCTCTGGTTTTCGGCGGTCAATAAACTTGCACTTTCTTGCACTTTCGTCTCTAGAGTATTACTTGTAAAAGCATAGTAAGCATTGTTACGGGTCAAAGAGAGACGACGTTTGTCTTGTTCTCTCTGAATTTTTTCACGGGCTTCGTCTTGCTGTTTTTGGCGTTGAGTGCGCTGATCCACGTTCTTTCTCATTTGTTTATTGATAGTACGTAAAGATTAATTAATTAATTAATTAAAAATTTAGTTTACGGTATGCGATAAGCATCGCGAAACGCAAAACCTCGCGTTTATAAATTCTTCGAACGTTTTCGATTGAGTGACTTATTGTTTTTCCGGAGCGTTAAGAAAACACGTCTACACGCGACCGAAGAAGAACTTTATCGCGAAAGCGAAAGACAAACTAAAGCTAACAGTCGTTATAATTTGAATTTGCCAACTTATCCACGACACGGCCATCCTGACTTTCACACGTCCTCGTGTGTTTCCAACTTTAAAACATTTAAAAATATTATCTCCCAATAATAAATAGAATTAGACATGTACTTTGAAGTTAAAGCAAAAATAACTATATTTTCATTAATCAGAAGCCTTATAAGCTATTAATCTATCAACAAATCAAACTTAGCATTTTTTTTTTCTTTCCTAACATTTTTCCTTAATAACATATTCTTTTAAGTTCAAAATTTATACAGAATTCTTCTTTTTTAACTAGCAGATCGAACTTACACTTCCTCATACATAAACAAAGGACAATACTTTTATTATTTTAAGCCTTGAGATCCGGATTACCATCAATTCAAACAAAATTCATTTTCCATTTTCGTTTGCTTCTCCAACAAGCAACCAACAATTTTCATTTTACTTAACAATTTAAGTCTTGTCTCGACCATCACTTAGCACACAGTTGTCATTCAAGTCTTGTCTCGACCAACCGGCCATCACTTAGCACACAGTTGTCATTTAAGTCTTGAATTGACCAACCGGCCATCACGCAGCACACAGTTGTCATTTACATTTTCTTATTTCACAAATCATCGCAGCCATCACCGGCTCGATCAACATCATCTTCATCCATGACCGCCTCGTCATGCTCTGTGGTAATCCCCTTCTCAGGCATTCTTCGTAAAAATTCGTGGGAATACTTGTAAGTTCGATTGCCCTTTAACGCTTTTAATTTATATCGATCACCTGCTAATAGCTCAACAACTAAAAATGGGCCTTTAAACTTAGGGTCTATTTTTGTCTGATTCATTCTTGATCTCCAACTTTATGCTTAACAATAGTGGCTTTATTCTGATCGAATATTAATTTGTTGTATTTGGAATTTTATTCCATATTGTGCTTAGCTATATTTCTGATTAGATTTACATCAACCACACACTCATTTTCAGCAACGGGTACAAGACCAAATGGTCTAGCTTCTTTTCCAATTAGTAACTCTATTGGACTAACTTTCGTTACCCTATTGGGAGTGCAATTAAGAGCTAGTTGAATTTCGTCCAAAGCGTCCTGCCAAGATCCCTTGCCTGTTTCAACCGCAGTTAGCATAGATTTAAGAGTGCTCATCACTCGTTCGACCTGGCCATTAGCCCGGCTGGCGCCAGTTCTGATCAAATGTAAATCTATCTTTTGTGCTGAGCAAAAGTCACGAAACACAGTACAAGCAAAGCTACGTCCCTGATCAGCTATCAAACGGGAAGGAACCCCAAAAATCGATACTAAAGACCTCACTGACTTGATGCAGCTTTCAGAGTCTAGTCTAGTGGGAATGGGATGCAATTCAGCTTGTACCTTGCCAGTCGGAGGTTTAGATAACCTACAGGTAATGCAATTGTCAACGAATTTACGGACATACTTTGACATTTTGTCTTTTCCCAACCGAGATGCATGATTGCCTCGTGAAATTTGTTAACAGCAGACTACCTAAAGGGCTTTGGAATAATAGGAAGCCAGTAGGTTTATCCATGTCTTTGAATTTTCCTATATAGAGTACCTCTATGTAACTCAAAGGTTTTTGCTTTATCCTCAGGAAGTTTACCATTGCGCAATTTAGACACGATGGATGATGTTTCTTCATCTCTTTGCTGCTCTGCCAGCAACCAGTTGTCGGTAATCTCTGTCAAGTTTATACGCTTTTCGGTTACACCTTTTGAATTTTTACGATCTTCCAACACTGGGTTTCAAGAGAGAAAGTCTACATGAGCCATTCGATCACCTAGTCTATACTCAATATCGAACTCCACCTTTGCACTCAAGGAGTTAACTCAGCTTTGGTTTTGGAAGCTTTGAGCGAATTACAATACGTGTACACCGTAAAATGACGACCATGCAAGTAATGACGGAAATACTTCATGAAGACATATACTGTGAGCGTGTTCAACTCGTATGAGTGGTAGCGTGATTCGGCGGGGGAAGTCCTTTTGCTGAAATACTCGATCACTCGAGGCTTGTTCTCGATTCTATGCAATAAAATTGCCCCGTAACCATCAGCACTTGCGTCGGTGTGAAGCTCAATCGAAAAAAGTGGGTCGAATATAGTGAGCACGGGTTCATTGGTCAAGATAGAAATAACTCTTTGTCGTATTTGCTCGTGCTCCAGGTTCCACTCAAACGATATGCTTTTGGAAGTTAAAGCATACCTACAGAGGTTTCAACAATTGTGAGAACTGAGGGACAAATTGCCTAAAATAAGAAACAAGACCAATAAACTGTCTCAGCTGGGTCACAGACTGTGGGGGTTGCAGATCAGTCAATGCTTTTTTTTTCCTTGGATTGCGTCTTGTTTCACCTGCCCTAACTTCAAACCCCAAATATTCAACACAGCATTTAAGAAATGAGTATTTGGTGATATTAAAGGAAAATCCGGCTTTAGTTAGGGGTCGCAAAACTACCTCAAGACTTTCTAAAGCTTCGTCTTTGGTACCTGCTACTACCATAACATCGTCCATATAAACGACGACATACGAATGAACAAGATCACCTAAAGCACAATTAATAGCTCGTTGAAATACGGAAGGGGCGTTCTTTAACCCAAATGGCATAATAACAAACTCATACTGTCCGTCCGGAGTAACGAACGCTGTTCGTTCGATTGAATTCGGATGAATTGGGATTTGGTGAAATCCGCTTGCCATATCTATGCAGGTGAAAAACTTAGCACCACTTAGTCTACCTATCTGGTCCGAAATAAGTGGCAACGGATATTTGTCAGAAACAGTGTTTGAATTCAGTTCCCTATAATAAACGCAGAGACGGTCAGTTCCATTTTTCTTCTTAACAAGAAGCATCGGGCTTGCAAAGGGGGAGGAACTTGGTCTTATAATGTTCGCATCCAGACATTCGCACTTGTTCTTTATCTTCCACGCTCAATCAGTAAGGTCGTCTCTGAACTGTCTTGTTTGGATCAATCAGTCGAATCTCTAGCTGCCCCGTAGTTACGCGACTTTGTGGAATACCGTTTATAAACGAACCAGAATAATTTTGCAACATTGATACTAGCCTATCCTTATCTAAACCACTTAGATTTGGTATATACATATATTGTTAACACAACTTGCTGCTCTTTTTTTTTTAAGTCGACGTCATTTTTTGTTATTTTTTGTTATTATTTGCGATACTCGAAGAGTAAGCAAATACTGTAAACGTTGAAATGTCTGTCTGTCCGTCCATCCGTCTGACCACGCCCCTTTGTACGCCCACAAACCGCGAAACTCTGTGGTATTCACATTTTTAATGCTAGATAAATGTTGTTTGTATTAAAAATATCTACCCAAATATCTAAAAATTTTGAAAATCTGGCCATTTTCAAGAAATTGTGTATACATTTTTATTGCGCCCGAAAGTAGGCTAAACTTTTTTTTGAAGAAGGCGCTAAAAATTGATGACGCTCGAAAGTAGGCTACACTTTTTTGAAGAGGGCTAGCAACCTGTTTTTTAAGAGGTCAATGAAAATCGCAAATCTTATAGTTGGGAAACGGGATCAAGGTGTCATGCGACACGTGCCGATGGTCAACCTGGCTGGGGGCCCTTTAAAAATAGCCCAGTCGCAAACGGAGCATCCGGATACCTGGCGCAGGTATCCAGCCAGCCTTATACCTGGCGCAGGTATATCAGCCAGCCTTACCTCCCGTAGCGCGGATCTCTGCGGGAGGTGGACCACCCTTTCTCCGCAGCTCGTGGAATTCAGAATGAACCAGACAACAAATAATAAATACAAGAAGGAGACCGGTGCGATGACAGATCTCACTGGAGCTAAGGTCAACTCCACCCCGGCGAAACAGCAGCCAACTGGGCTCAATCGCCCCCTGGTCAGAGGCAAGGTGGTGACCGAAACCAACACCCCTGTCAACTTGAGCGACCAGCAAGGCGCTACCACAAGCGCAGCTGCAGCTCAGTCGGGTGCTGGGGTGAAGGGAAGGCCATCCACTAGCAAGGCCAAGATGGACAGGTACGGGGAGAGGAAATCCGACGCGGCCAACCTTAAGCGACAGGCAACCAGCAACATCACCATCCCCTCAGTGGAGTGGTTGAAGAAAGTTGACTGGGCTAAGTCTGTGCTGCCCAATGTTGTGCTGGAGAGGCCGAAGGAGGATACCAAGAATCCTAAGCGGCAGCGATCCCAGGAAAATGTGGCTCAAAATGCCTCAAAGAAGTTACGAACGCACGTGCCCATCGTGGCAAACAAAAGCTTCGCAGAAATGGCAAAGGACAAGATCCTTCTAGGAGTCCTGGACCAAGGCGACACTGAGGGTAGAATCCCGAGAAACCAGTGGAAGTGGGTTGAGGCAGCACTGGCTGTACAATGCTTCGAGGTGCTGGAAGCGGACCCTGGACCCCCACCAATCTGCAAAGATGCAGGGTGGTACCAGGGTAACATCAAGGTGATGGCGTGCGAAGGGGCTAGGTCGGCAGAGCTACTGAAAGCCAAGCTGGTCGCTGTTGACTGGAAGGACATCCCGAGCAGGCCAAGAGCCGTTATATGGGTCTCGTCCTCCTTTAAGGAGCCGGAGAAGATCCTGTCGATGTTGCAAAGATGCAACCCCAGCCTGCCGTCCTCCGACTGGAAGGTGGCAAAGGTGGAAGAGACGCAGGGCCCATTGCGTCAGGTGCTGCTCATCCTGAATAAGGACTCCACTGCACCCATTGATGCAATGCACGGAGAGCTAAACTTCGGTTTTAGCTCGGTGCGCATTAGGGTGTACAAGTCGGACACCAAGCAAAAGGACGAGCCCTCTTTTGAAGAGATGCTGGCCACCGAGATGGAGGAGCCAGGCAGAGAGGAGGAGGACTGCGAGTCGGTGATATCCGATGCTTCAATTCTCCAGGGCTTCAGCAAGCTGGTGACGTGACGTGATGGTGATAGAGGCGAATCTGCACGATGTCTCTGGTGGTCGTGCAGATAAACCTCCATCACTGTAAAGCAGCCTCCGCTGCCCTTATGCTTCGTCTAGCGAGAGACAAAGCCGACCTAGGGCTGACCCAGGAGCCCTGGATTGTATCCAATAGGATCTGCGGATTCAGCACCCCAAAATATAAGCTACTCGTAGCTTAAGGAGAAGGTAAAACCCGTACTTGTATTTTAGCTAAAAGGCACCTTAGTGCATTTATGCTTTATAATTACAGCGATGCCTGGAGCTCCAGGACAGGTCGCTATGTGTAGTGTCAGCATACTTATTGTATGACATCATGGACCCAATACCTGGTCGCAAGCTGAGGGAACTCGTAAAGGTTTGCAAAGATCGTGGCACTGGCCTGCTGATCGGATGCGACGCAAATGTCTACCATGCGATGTGGGCCAGAACCAACACAAATGAGAGGGGTGAGTTACTTTTTGAATACCTTCTCTCCACAAATCTACTTATCTGTAATAGGGGAAACGACCCCACCCCGCAAAACCAACTGGCCAGCTTTCAAAAATAGACTGGCTAAAGCCCTACCAGTTCGTCCAGAGCAGATTCCTCCATCGGAGGAACATCTCACTTTTCTCACGACAGCCTTTACTGAAGCCTGTAACAATGCATATAAAGCATCCTTCAGAAGCAGCAAGTTGTGAGGAACCGCAAGACGGCCCCCACAATTGTTTTGTAGCCATATAGAAATAATTATTAGTTTAGCTTTTTTTTATATAGCCAACACAGCCATCACCCGCCGCAAAACCCAACAAACGCTCTCCTCAACACGCACATCGAACCATGTTCGACCACCTGCAACACACAACACGCTCTCAGCAACACGCAAGTTCGAACATCTGCACGAGCTTCGTCGTCGCCTTCACACCCACACCGCCTGCGAGCAAACAAAACGATCGAACCAACCCGATCGATGTTTTCGAACAAAGGGGCAGAAAAGTTCGACTGGCGAAGGGCCGAAGCGCAGGCGCAGCGACGCCGACGCCCGGCAAAACACAAGGTGCGTGGGCCGACGGCAGAGGGAGGCGAAATTAATTACTCTGGAGGCTTCGCACGTGCCGGACGAGTCAGTCGGACTTTCCTTTATTTTTTTGTAAACGGGAACTACCCCGCCGTGGAAAAATTAGTGGAAAATAAATACAAGATAATGTTTAATTCGACCTAACTGCTGAGTTTTTGTGCTTTGTGTGTGTGTGTGTGTGTAAGGGTAGGAAGGGGCTAAATTCTTTTTTTTTTTTTTACTTCAAGCCCTTCTCGCTGCCTTCCGCCGATCGTGGCCGGGCCGCGCCGTGGTTGAGGATTTCGACGGAGTCCTGTACTCGATTGTCGGATCCGAAGCCATGGCCGGTCCCGGGGCGCGCACGAGCCATGGATTTCGACGGAGCTAGGCTCGTTTGTCGGATCCAGGGTCAGTGCGGGCTCCGGACCGTGCGGCGGACAAAGATTTCGACGGAGTCTCGTACTCGGTTGTCGGATCTGAATCCGCTGCAGGTTTCGGCCCATGGTCGGCGCCCCTGGGCAACAACACCCATTAACCATTCATTCTTCTTCTGCCTATCGCGGCCGGACCGCGCGGTGGCCAAGGATTTCGACGGAGTCTTGTACTCGTTTGTCGGATCCGAAGCCATTGCCGGTCCCGGAGCGCGCGGTGGTCAGGGATTTCGACGGAGCTAGTCTCGTTTGTCGGATCCAAGGATCATTGCGGGCTCCGGAGCGCGTGGTGGGTGGGGATTTCGACGGAGCTTGTGAGGAACCGCAGGACGGCCCTCACAATTGTTGAGTTTTGTAGATTTAATTTGTAGCCATGTAGGAGTTTTGTAGATTTAATTTGTAGCCATGTAGGGATTTTGTAGATTTAATTTGTAGCCATGTAGGGATTTTGTATATATAGATTGGTAGCCATGTAGGGATTTTTGTATATATAGATTTATTTTGTAGCCATGTAAGAATTGTTATAGTTATATATCTTGTTATACTATTTTTCTTATTCGGACATATACATTTTGAAATCATAATTTTGTTATTATTTAATCGACAAATACTAGTTTAGCCTTTTTAAAACCCACCACGACATCACTCGTAATTTCTAGCTAGGGACCCAAGTCAGTAAACATATAAGATCGTATTATTAGTTTAGCTTTTTTATAGCCAGCGTAGACATCACCCGCAGCCAACATGCACTCGAACATCTACAGGCCACTCACTCACATCTACAGGCCACGAGATAACAGCTTCAACACACACTGAAGCACAGCCAACATGCACTCGAACATCAGGCCACCCAACACACAATACGCTCACGAGATAACAGCTTCAACACACACTGAAGCACAGCCAACATGCACTCGAACATCAGGCCACCCAACACACAATACGCTCACGAGATAACAGCTTCAACACACACTGAAGCACAGCCAACATGCACTCGAACATCAGGCCACCCAACACACAATACGCTCACGAGATAACAGCTTCAACACACACTGAAGCACAGCCAACATGCACTCAAACACACAATGCGCTCACGAGATAACAGCTTCCACACACACTGAAGCACAGCCACATGCACTCGAACATCTACAAGCCACCCAACACACAATACGCTCACGAGATGACAGCTTCGACACACACTGAAGCACAGCCAACATGCACTCAAACACCTACAGGCCACCCAACACACAATACGCTCACGAGATCACAGCTCCAACTCGAACACCTGCATGTAGCCCACACACACACAAGTCTTCGCCGCCGCTGCCCTTCATACCGCCCGAAAGCCATCAAACGATCAAACCGAATTGCAACCGGCACGATTGATGTTTTCGAACAAAGGGCCATGGAAAGTTCGCTCGGCCAATGCCGAAGTCCGACGAGGCGCAAGCGCAGCTACAGCGACGTCGACGCCCCGCCCAGGCAACAGGTGCGTGGGTCGACGGCAGAATTAGAGCTTCGCTGCCGCTGCCCTTCATACCGCCCGAAAGTCATCAAACGATCGAACCAAATTGCAACCGGCACGATTGATGTTTTCGAACAAAGGGCCATGGAAAGTTTCGGTCGACCAATGCCGAAGCGCTACGAAGCGCAAGCGCAGCCATGCAGCGACGTCGACGCCCCGCCCAGGC
Organism: Drosophila oshimai; assembly: GCA_018150695.1. Taxonomy (NCBI): domain Eukaryota; kingdom Metazoa; phylum Arthropoda; class Insecta; order Diptera; family Drosophilidae; genus Drosophila; species Drosophila oshimai. The sequence goes on along the minus strand of JAECWM010000266.1, from coordinate 1,103,465 downwards.
AACAGGTGCGTGGGCCGACGGCAGAGGAAGGCAGAATGATTAGCTTTTTGGCCTCGTGCGTGCCGGTCAAGAAAGTTGGAACCGCCCATTTTTTTCCTCGCGACTGCAAACCCGCCCTGCCGTGGGAAGTTTTCGAGAAGCCCGTGTGCGTGTGTGTAAAAAGTGTGCGAATCATGTCCTCCGAGAGTGACGACGGAGAGCGAGTGTACGACCCTCAGCCCGGCCAGGAAATCCGTCGGATCAACTGGCTAGATCAGTTGTGGGAAGAGACGTAAGCGACCCGTGACACTTTGTGGTTATTTTTTTAAACGCTTTATATAAAATTTACTTGTGACCGACTGGCTTTTTGGCGGCGTGACTCTTTTGGTTTGCATGCAGGCCTACCAACTTGTTGTTGCGCGCTCTTTTAAACCGGAAAGCGTTTCTTTTAGTTTTTTGTAGACTATTAAAAATTATAAATTTAAATTATAAAAGACTGGACGGAAAATTGTGAACCAAATATATATAAAATAAATAAATGAAATGTTTTGTTTAAATCCGACGTAACCTACTGCGTTTGTGTATGTGTGTGTGTGTGTGAGTGCAGGTAGGAAGCAAAAGGCCTGCTCCTTCAATCTTTCTCTTTATTTTTCCCCTTTCTTTTCTCGCCGCCTTTGCCGACCGTGGTCGGACCGCGTAGTGGCCAAGGATTTCGACGGAGTCTCGTACTCGCTTGTCGGATCCGAAGCCATTGCCGGTCCCGGAGCGCGCAGTGACCGTGGATTTCGACGGAGCTAGGCTCGTTTGTCGGGTCCATGGGCAGTGCGGGTTCCGGAGCGTGTGGCGGACGAAGATTTCGACGGAGTCTTGTACTCAGTTGTCGGATCTGAATCCGCTGCAGGTTTCGACCCATGGTCGGCCCTATTGGGTGACCGTACTCCAAAACCCTTCCTGCCTTCTGCCCTGTTTCGCGGCCGGACCGCGCGGTGGCCAAGGATTTCGACGGAGTCTTGTACTCGTTTGTCGGATCCGAAGCCATTGCCGGTCCCGGAGCGCGCGGTGGTCACGGATTTCGACGGAGCTAGTCTCGTTTGTCGGATCCAAGGATCATTGCGGGCTTCGGAGCGCGTAGTGGGTGGGGATTTCGACGGAGCTCTGCTCGATTTGCCGCGGGGTCTGGGTAACGTACAATTTATCTCGCCCCCTCCATGTAGTCCTTGATCTCAAATAAATATTGTGAGTGACCCTGGGAGCCGCTGAGTCTCATATCCCGGCCCAAGGACTTCCTCTCATGGCGCCCGAACAGGGACTTCAAGGATTATGATTCTAAATTTTTTTCCTTCAAGAAAACCAAAAAGTTATGTTTAAAAATTTTTTTTTATAATATAATATATTTTCTTGCGAGGGGAAATTATTCGAATTTTAGGGGTATATGGCTTAAAGACCCATGAGATGGACACCCAGACCCTAAGATCAGGCAGGAATTTTTTTTTTTTACAGACACACACAAATTTTTTTTCTCTCTTCTACGAAAACCGCGTGGAAAGTTTTCTGGGGTTCGCGTGATCGCGCCAACCACACTCACGTGATTTTCCTCTTCTCTCGCTTCCCACTATCCGCGTCGTCCCGACCGCGACGGACACGTGGTCGGCGACTATAAGAGGAGCACGCCGGGCTACGAAAAGGCAGTCAAGCTCCGGCCCTCACACCGTGAACATCGTCGCGATCAACACTCGAAGCAAAGGATCCTAGTATCCTAGTTAAAATAACCCAAGGACCCCAGAGTCCTTTTAAACCCGTCGGCATCCTAGTGAACTAACCCAAGGACCCCAGAGTCCTTTCAGTGATCCTTAAAAAAAAATTTTTATTCGGCATCCAACGCCCCGAAATAAATTTTCCAGTGCACACCCAGGACCACAGCGATCCTTAAAAATTTTATTCGGCATCCAACGCCCCGAAACAAATTTTCCAGTGCACATCCAGGACCACAGCGATCCTTAAAAATTTTTTCGGCATCCAACGCCCCGAAATAAATTTTCCAGTGCACATCCAGGACCACAGCGATCCTCAAATATTTATTCGGCATCCAACGCCCCGAATTAAATTTTCTCAGTGCACATACAGGACCCCAGCGTCCCTTAAAAATTTTATTCGGCATCCAACGCCCCGAATTAAAATTTTCCAGTGCATATACAGGATCACAGCGGACCGCAAATATTTTATTCGGCATCCAACGCCCCGAATTAAATTTTCCAGTGCATATCAAGGACCACCGCGGACCTCAAAAATTTTATTCGGCATCCAGCGCCCCGAATTAAAATTTTCCAGTGCATATACAGGATCACAGCGGACCGCAAATATTTTATTCGGCATCCAACGCCCCGAATTAAAATTTTCCAGTGCATATACAGGATCACAGCGGACCGCAAATATTTTATTCGGCATCCAACGCCCCGAATTAAATTTTCCAGTGCATATCAAGGACCACCGCGGACCTCAAAAATTTTATTCGGCATCCAACGCCCCGAATTAAATTTTTCCAGTGCATATCAAGGACCACCGCGGACCTCAAAAATTTTATTCGGCATCCAACGCCCCGAATTAAAATTTTCCAGTGCATATACAGGATCACAGCGGACCGCAAATATTTTATTCGGCATCCAACGCCCCGAATTAAATTTTCCAGTGCATATCAAGGACCACCGCGGACCTCAAAAATTTTATTCGGCATCCAACGCCCCGAATTAAATTTTTCCAGTGCATATCAAGGACCACCGCGGACCTCAAAAATTTTATTCGGCATCCAGCGCCCCGAATTAAATTTTCTCAGTGCACATCCAGGACCCCAACATCCCTCAAAAATTTTATTCGGCCTCCAACGCCCCGAATTAAATTTTTCCAGTGCATATCAAGGACCACCGCGGACCCCAAAAATTTTATTCGGCAGCCAGCGCCCCGAATTAAATTTTCTCAGTGCACATCCAGGTCCCCAGCGTCCCTCAAAAATTTATTTCGGCATCCAACGCCCCGAACTAAATTTTCATACGCAACCCACACCCTCGCTCAGAAACCATGGGTGTAAGATGGATTTCCTATCGCCGCAAGGAGGAATTGCAACTCCTCACAGCCGAGTTCGGGTTACCCCAAGGGGGAACCGTCGAGGAGCTGCGTAGTCGGCTAGCAGCCTTTCTCACCCGGGATGACCTCGAGCCAGCACTGCAGGACCGGGCCAAGGAGTTGGCCATGATATTCCCCGAAGCAGCGACACCCCGGGACAAATCTCCGAGCCCTCTGGGAGGACAAGAATCCCAAGAACAGAAGCCTAGGGAAACCAGCACACCGGGCGTCGACACCGGGAACACGTCCCTAAGACTGGAAGTTCCGCCAGGCAACCTGCCCGCAATGAACACCACCGCGAACCGTCCCGCACGCGAGGAAATATCCTCCGCCACCTTGGCGGAGAAATTAAGAAACTGGGGAATTTTATTTGACGGATGGAGGTACAAGCGGACGCGTACCGACTCAAGACCGCACGACTCCCTAGGGTGATCTCCGGATTACTTACGGGCAAAGCGGAAAGTTGGTACCGCACGTTCCAAATGCAGGATGTACCGTGGGAGGTCTTCAGGAAGGAATTTCTGGAATTTTTCCTCCCGCCCCAGTACTTCCAGCGATTGGAGGACACCATCAGGACGAGGTATCAGCGACCCGGCGAGAACTGCAAGGAATATGTAGTCGAGCTCCGACTCCTGATGCAGCGGGCAAAGTTTACTCCGGCACAGGAACTAGAACGCCTATACCAGAACCTTCGGCCAGAATACCAGCTGTTCGTAAGGCGGCAGGACTTTGAGGATCTAGCCACGCTGATCCAACGAGCCACGGCCTACGAGATCACACGTGAACGCGATCGAGCACTCCATACGAATTTTCTAGCAACAATGCCGCACAGACAACAAAGACACTTTCAAGCTCCCCTACCATCCACAGGAAACAGGAGTCAACCTCCGGAACCTCCCAATACCACGGCAACAAATCAGGTGTTGGCACAGGTGTCCGAACGCCCTATCGATGTCCGGAACGCTTGTCGCCGCTGCGGAGAGACAGGGAACTTCACCCGGGAGTGTCCCAATCCACAGATACTGTTCTGCTGGCAGTGCGGAAGGAGGGGAGTGCGTACCTACGAATGCTGTCGGTCCCAAAACCCGGGAAACGGACCGAGTCCTCGCCCATCAGGGGAACCAGCGAGGACCACACGCACGGGCCCCCAGAACTAACCCCGCCTTTACGGTTTGAAGGGGGGCGCATCGTGGCGACGGTCATCATCGAGGGGAGGACGTTTCACGCCACCCTGGACACCGGAGCATCCAGGAGCTTCATCAGCGCGAAGATCGCCGATGACATCGGGAATACCGATAATCGCCGGGATGTGCGAACCAGGATTGCCCTGGCCGATGGATCCACCACCGACGTTACTCACGCCCTGACCACCACCGTTACCCTAGGACGAGATACGGCTAAGACCACATTGCTAGTGCTACCGTCCATTTTGGACGAGATCATCCTCGGAATCGATTTCCTCTGCGGGATCAAGACCACTATCCAGTGTGGGAAAGCCCAGTTATCTCTCTCTTACTATCTACCGTCGCCAGCGAGCAGAAGCAAGCCAACCATCGTCACCCCACGCACAGATGCCACTAGTCCAAGCACAGTAAGACCAACACCAGCACCACGTTGCACGGTACCCCCCGTAGCAGCTCCACGACGACCACCGGCACTCCTACAAGTGGAGACACCCACAATAACACCGCTACCCCGACCAACGCCGTCACCCGTGAGTAACTCTTTTCAGTTAGAACCCTTGGCCGACGCGGCCACAGCACGGAAAAACAACCCATTTCGAAGACCCCCGAAGACGGTTCACCAACCGGGAGAAACACAAGCGACAACAGCCAGCCTAGCAACGGTCACCGCCGAAGAGCCCACGGAATCCCGGATACAGGAATTTCTCGACGTAGAACTAGCCCCATTCGAACACATGACCGGGACTTCTCACATAGCCGAACATAGGATCGTCATGAAGGATGACAAGCCTATCAAGCAGAGGTATTTTCCAAAGAACCCAGCCATGCAGAAAATCATCAACGAACAGGTCGATGAACTGCTCCGCGATGGTCGCATCGAGCCCTCCAGGAGTCCTCACAGCGCACCCATCGTCCTCGTCGGCAAAAAGACAGGAGACGTGCGTATGTGCGTGGACTACCGCCAGCTCAACGCCCACTCGATACCCGACGCCTATCCCCTACCCCGGATAGGGCACATCTTGGAACGGCTTCGTAACGCAAAGTTCATCTCCACGTTGGACCTAAAATGTGGTTACTGGCAAATCCCAGTGGCCCCAGACAGCCGCGCCTGCACAGCCTTTACCGTGCCGGGCCGCGGGCTCTTCCAGTGGAAAGTGATGCCATTCGGCCTGCACTCGGCTCCCGCTACATTTCAGCGGGCACTGGATAGCGTGATAGGGCCCGATATGGAACCTCACGCATTCGCCTACCTAGATGACATCATCGTCATCGGGACCTTATTAGACGAGCACTTCACCAACCTAGGGGAAGTACTACGACGACTGAGGCGGGCCAACTTGAAGCTGAATAGGGCGAAGTGTAAGTTCTTCCAGCGTAGTATCGCCTACCTAGGGCACGTCATCAGCGAAGCGGGAATCCACACCGACCCAGACAAGATCGCAGCGGAAAGAGAACTCCAACCACCCACTAATTGCAAAGAACTTCGACGATGTCTGGGGATAGCATCCTGGTACCGACGGTTTGTGGAAAACTTCGCCACCATCGTCCAACCGATGTCCGCCCTACTTAGGAAGGGAAAGAAATGGATCTGGAGCGAACCCCAACAACAGGCATTTGAGGAACTGAAGACGAAGCTCACCGAGGCACCAGTGCTGGCCTGCCCGGACTTCAACCTCAAGTTTCAGCTGCAAACGGACGCAAGCGACTTCGGCCTTGGAGCCGTCTTAACCCAGCAAGTCGATGGGACCGAACGGGTCATCGCCTATGCCAACAGGAGGTTGCTTGCAGCAGAGGAAAACTACTCCGCTACGGAGAAGGAATGCCTGGCAATAGTGTGGGCAATCAGAAAGATGAGGTGCTACCTCGAAGGATATCGGTTCGACGTCATTACAGACCACCTTGCCCTAAAATGGCTCAACTCCATCGACAACCCGACGGGCCGTATTGCACGGTGGGCTCTAGAACTTCAACAATTTCAGTTCGACATCTCATACCGGCGGGGAAAACAGAACGTCGTCGCGGACGCGCTGTCGAGACAACCCCTAGAGACGTTGCAGCAGGTAATCGAGACCAGCGAGCCATGCAAATGGATCACGGCAAAGATCAAACAAATCGAGGCCAATCCCGAGAAATTTCCTGACTACATCCAAGAAAACGGACAACTCTACCGACACCTGGACAATGCGTACCAGAAAGGAGAGCATGGAGCATGGAGACTTTGCGTACCCAGCAGCCACCAGCGCCGGGTCCTGGAAGAATGTCATGACCACCCCACCGCAGGACACCTAGGGATCAGGAAAACGACCACTCGGATCTGCCAACAGTATTATTGGCCCGGGTTGTTTCGGGACATTGCTCGCTATGTCCGAAAATGTCCAGCCTGCCAACAATTTAAGGTGAGTCAACTCAAACCGGCGGGAAAGATGTTGACCAGAAAATCCGAAGGCCCATTCTCAACCCTATGTGCGGATTTCGTCGGGCCTCTGCCCAGATCCCGCAAGGGGCATACGATGTTGCTGGTGTTCTTAGACCATTTCACCAAATGGGTCGAATTAGTGCCACTGCGCAGAGCTACCGCCACCAGTCTGGAATTAGCCTTCCGAGAGCGAGTCCTGGCTAGGTTCGGCGCCCCAAAAACATTTATCTGCGACAACGGAACTCTATTCACCAGTAGGGCTTTCAAAACATTTTGCAAAAAGACAGGGATGGAAGTGCAGCATACTGCCCCATACTGCCCGCAGCAGAACCCTACGGAACGAGCCAATCGCACCATCAAAACGATGATCGCACAGTACGCCACTGAGGACCAACGGACATGGGACCAACTGTTGCCCGAAATCACCCTGGCCATCAACACAAGTGTCTCTGACAGTACCGGATTCAGCCCAGCATACCTGGTACAGGGCCGTGAGCCCCGATTACCGGGAAGCTGGTTCAACGAAGTTACACCAGGGACCGGCGAAACGCCCAGAGACCCCCAGAGCAAAGCCGAGCACCTCAAGAACATCTTTCAAACCGCCAGAGAAAACATGGAGAGAGCAGCCCAGGAACAAAGCCGCTATTACAACTTACGCCGACGAGAATGGAGACCGACCATTGGGACGTGGGTGTGGGTCCGAACTCACCACCTATCTAACGCCGCGGAAGCTTTTAATGCCAAACTAGCTCCAAAGTTTGAAGGACCATACAAGATAATAAAATTTATATCACCGAACATCGCCAGAGTCCAACTCCGAGGGACGCGCAAACGCCGCAACGCAAGTCTCGCCGACTTGAAACCCTTTCAAGGGGACCAGACCGGCGAAGATCCAGCAGAAGACGCCGAAGGAAACCACGAATCAACCATCGCATCTCAGCAACCCGAGACATCCGTGCAGCACTGACGGATGGTCCAGCAGCCCAAAACTAGTATAAGCCACGGAACCCTTGCTACGATAAGGAGATTCAGTGGGGCCACTTGAGCCTGGGCTACCAGCGCCAACGCCCCACAACCCTCCCCATGGGTGGGGGGGGCTTACTCCTTAGGGTACACCACGCCAAAATAACCACGCCAAGTCACCGCCTTAGCCACAGACAAGATGACGCACTGACTCGAATCTCTCTACCATCGCTGAGTATTCACACTAACACGTTCTTCTCTCCTATCTAGCGACACGAGCGGGTACAACACGACGCCCAGCCGCGGGTCGTCACCTCCGGAGAGACCCTGGACACCGCCCGGGAGCCCCCGATTTTGGAGGGTGCCGCAGTCCTGGCCAGAGTCGGCCAGCACACAGGCGAAAACGCCCACCGACTCACTGGCACTCAGTAGCCTCCAGGGGTCGGCACATCCGACAGTCGACGCCCCAATCAGTAACCAGGCCGACCCCCTGATTGGCGCAGTCTCTCGACTGGCCCAGATCACAGTCCTGGAGTCTTCAAGTGAGGAGAACCAGCCAATCACGTGAGCCACCAGTAGCTGGGTGGGCTACACAGAGGACGAAACCCCTGCCTGCAGCCAGACTGAACCGTCACTGCTAACCGTGCCCAGACTGGCACAACAGTATGCTCTGGGACCCGACCACGGAGAACCAGCCGTGCACGCCATCAGCCAGTGGGTCGACGAAGTGGGCTTGCCTTCCTTTGGGCCGTCGATGTTGGAAGAAAGCCTACGACAAATACGGGTCGTAGCTCCCAACACCGACCACGTCAGAGGCTCTAGGAGCTCGTCCGAATCCTCGGTCACGTCCGAAGCGTCGTCCGAGCCGGAGAGGCTCTTTGAGCATGAAGAGCTCCCCCCAGTGGCAATGCGACTAGCGGCTGCCAACGCGGCGTGGGATCAGTTCCCCGTCGCAGACGACAGTTCGAGCGAAGACTCGACCGTGGACTCGGCGATGTCTACGGAACGGAGCTCCACTGACAGCCAGCCCGACATCGTCCGCGACCAGGACGACTCCAGTGACGCCGACAGTGTCGATCGTGGCGGCGAGGGCGATCAACACGAGGAGGCACACAACCCGCAAGTGGCTGCACCCCTGCTAGACGACCGCTACAGCGATATCAGCGAAGAGGAACCGCAGCTACCCTGGATCGCCGAAGCGGCAGCCGAAGCGGTGGCTAACCTGGATCCCAACTCCAACGACGAACGTCCCAGGTGCAGCCATGAGCCGGACGAGTCTTCGGTGCCCTGGGAGCTCTGCCTCGACCTAGAGGAGGAGTTGGAGCTGTTACGCACGCTGGACGACAGCCAGGCACCTCGAGCTACGCCGGCGGAGTCGGAGCTGCTACACGCGCTCGACGACGTCCAAGTACCCCCCGTCACGCCGGAGGTAGACCAATGGTCAGAAGCACCCGCAGACTGGATCGTGACCACGGAGAGGCGCAGGCTGCCCAATGAATTAATCGTGTTCGTCCAACACCAAGAGCGCCGAGCGGTACGGTTCTTGAGAACGGTAAAGGGGCGGATCTACCGGGTTAGGATCACCAATAGCCGGGTAGTCAGCATCTCTCTCCAGCACCCCGAAGAAAGGGGGGGGTGTGAGGAACCGCAGGACGGCCCTCACAATTGTTGAGTTTTGTAGATTTAATTTGTAGCCATGTAGGAGTTTTGTAGATTTAATTTGTAGCCATGTAGGGATTTTGTAGATTTAATTTGTAGCCATGTAGGGATTTTGTATATATAGATTGGTAGCCATGTAGGGATTTTTATATATATAGATTTATTTTGTAGCCATGTAAGAATTGTTATAGTTATATATCTTGTTATACTATTTTTCTTATTCGGACATATACATTTTGAAATCATAATTTTGTTATTATTTAATCGACAAATACTAGTTTAGCCTTTTTAAAACCCACCACGACATCACTCGTAATTTCTAGCTAGGGACCCAAGTCAGTAAACATATAAGATCGTATTATTAGTTTAGCTTTTTTATAGCCAGCGTAGACATCACCCGCAGCCAACATGCACTCGAACATCTACAGGCCACTCACTCACATCTACAGGCCACGAGATAACAGCTTCAACACACACTGAAGCACAGCCAACATGCACTCGAACATCAGGCCACCCAACACACAATACGCTCACGAGATAACAGCTTCAACACACACTGAAGCACAGCCAACATGCACTCGAACATCAGGCCACCCAACACACAATACGCTCACGAGATAACAGCTTCAACACACACTGAAGCACAGCCAACATGCACTCGAACATCAGGCCACCCAACACACAATACGCTCACGAGATAACAGCTTCAACACACACTGAAGCACAGCCAACATGCACTCAAACACACAATGCGCTCACGAGATAACAGCTTCCACATACACTGAAGCACAGCCACATGCACTCGAACATCTACAAGCCACCCAACACACAATACGCTCACGAGATGACAGCTTCGACACACACTGAAGCACAGCCAACATGCACTCAAACACCTACAGGCCACCCAACACACAATACGCTCACGAGATCACAGCTCCAACTCGAACACCTGCATGTAGCCCACACACACACAAGTCTTCGCCGCCGCTGCCCTTCATACCGCCCGAAAGCCATCAAACGATCAAACCGAATTGCAACCGGCACGATTGATGTTTTCGAACAAAGGGCCATGGAAAGTTCGCTCGGCCAATGCCGAAGTCCGACGAGGCGCAAGCGCAGCTACAGCGACGTCGACGCCCCGCCCAGGCAACAGGTGCGTGGGTCGACGGCAGAATTAGAGCTTCGCTGCCGCTGCCCTTCATACCGCCCGAAAGTCATCAAACGATCGAACCAAATTGCAACCGGCACGATTGATGTTTTCGAACAAAGGGCCATGGAAAGTTTCGGTCGACCAATGCCGAAGCGCTACGAAGCGCAAGCGCAGCCATGCAGCGACGTCGACGCCCCGCCCAGGCAACAGGTGCGTGGGCCGACGGCAGAGGAAGGCAGAATGATTAGCTTTTTGGCCTCGTGCGTGCCGGTCAAGAAAGTTGGAACCGCCCATTTTTTTCCTCGCGACTGCAAACCCGCCCTGCCGTGGGAAGTTTTCGAGAAGCCCGTGTGCGTGTGTGTAAAAAGTGTGCGAATCATGTCCTCCGAGAGTGACGACGGAGAGCGAGTGTACGACCCTCAGCCCGGCCAGGAAATCCGTCGGATCAACTGGCTAGATCAGTTGTGGGAAGAGACGTAAGCGACCCGTGACACTTTGTGGTTATTTTTTAAACGCTTTATATAAAATTTACTTGTGACCGACTGGCTTTTTGGCGGCGTGACTCTTTTGGTTTGCATGCAGGCCTACCAACTTGTTGTTGCGCGCTCTTTTAAACCGGAAAGCGTTTCTTTTAGTTTTTTGTAGACTATTAAAAATTATAAATTTAAATTATAAAAGACTGGACGGAAAATTGTGAACCAAATATATGTAAAATAAATAAATGAAATGTTTTGTTTAAATCCGACGTAACCTACTGCGTTTGTGTATGTGTGTGTGTGTGTGAGTGCAGGTAGGAAGCGAAAGGCCTGCTCCTTCAACCTTTCTCTTTATTTTCCCCTTTCTTTTCTCGCCGCCTTGGCCGACCGTGGTCGGACCGCGTGGTGGACAAGGATTTCGACGGAGTCTCGTACTCGCTTGTCGGATCCGAAGCCATTGCCGGTCCCGGAGCGCGCAGTGACCGTGGATTTCGACGGAGCTAGGCTCGTTTGTCGGGTCCATGGGCAGTGCGGGTTCCGGAGCGTGCGGCGGACGAAGATTTCGACGGAGTCTTGTACTCAGTTGTCGGATCTGAATCCGCTGCAGGTTTCGACCCATGGTCGGCCCTATTGGGTGACCGCACTCCAAAACCCTTCCTGCCTTCTGCCCTGTTTCGCGGCCGGACCGCGTGGTGGCCAAGGATTTCGACGGAGTCTTGTACTCGTTTGTCGGATCCGAAGCCATTGCCGGTCCCGGAGCGCGCGGTGGTCCCGGATTTCGACGGAGCTAGTCTCGTTTGTCGGATCCAAGGATCATTGCGGGCTTCGGAGCGCGTAGTGGGTGGGGATTTCGACGGAGCTCTGCTCGATTTGTCGGATCCCAAACCCACTGCGAGTTCTGGCCGCGGGGTCTGGGTAACGTACAATTTATCTCGCCCCCTCCATGTAGTCCTTGATCTCAAATAAATATTGTGAGTGACCCTGGGAGCCGCTGAGTCTCATATCCCGGCCCAAGGACTTCCTCTCAAGCTTTGCTCGATTGTCGGATCCCAAACCCACTGCGAGTTCTGGCCGCGGGGTCTGGGTAACGTAAAATTTATCTCGCCCCTCCTCAAAGTCCTTGAACTCAAATAAATATTGTGAGTGACCCTGGGAGCCGCTGAGTCAAATATCCCGGCCCAAGGACTTCCTCTCATGGCGCCCGAACAGGGACTTCAAGGATAATGACTCTAAAAATTTTTCCCCTCCAAGAAAACCCAAAATTTATATTTAAAATTTTTTTCCCTTTTCTCGAAAAAAAAAAATTTCTAATATAATATATTTTTTCTTGCGAGGGGAAATTATTGGAATTTTAGGGGTATATGGCGTAAAGACCCATGAGATGGACACCCAGACCCTAAGATCAGGCAGAATTTTTTTTTACATACACACACATTTTTTTCATGCATATATGTCTCCAAAATTTTCTCTACGAAACCGCGTGGAAAGTTTTCTGGGGGGTCGCGTGGTCGCGCCAACCACACTCACGTGATTTTTTCCTCTTCTCTCGCTCCCCACCATCCGCGTCGTCCCGACCGTGACGGACACGTGGCCGGCGACTATAAGAGGAGTGCACCGGGCCACCAAAAGATAGTCAAGCTCCGGCCCTCACACCGTGAACATCGTCGCGATCAACACTCAAAGCAAAGGATCCTAGTATCCTAGTTAAAACTAACCCAAGGACACCAGAGTCCTTTTAAATCCGTCGGCATCCTAGTGAACCTAATCAAAGGACCCCAGAGTCCTTTCAAATCGTCGGCATCATAGTACAGTGCACCAGCAAGGACCCCAGCGTCCCTCAAAAATTTTATTCGGCCTCCAACGCCCCGGATTAAATTTTTCCAGTGCATATCCAGGACCACAGCGGACCTCAAAAATTTTATTCGGCATCCAACGCCCCGAATTAAATTTTCTCAGTGCATATCCAGGACCACAGCGGCCCTAAAAAATTTTATTCGGCATCCAACGCCCCGAATTAAAATTTTCCAGTGCACCACCAGGATCCCAGCGGCCCTCAAAAAATTTTGTTCGGCATCCAACGCCCCGAATTAAATTTTTCTCGTGCACCAACAGGACCCCAGCGGCCCTCAAAAAATTTATTCGGCCTCCAACGCCCCGAATTAAATTTTTCCAGTGCATATCCATGACCACAGCGGACCTCAAAAATTTTATTCGGCATCCAACGCCCCGAATTAAATTTTTCCAGTGCATATCCAAGACCACAGCGGCCCTCAAAAATTTTATTCGGCATCCAACGCCCCGAATTAAATTTTTCCAGTGCACCACCAGGATCCCAGCGGCCCTCAAAAAAATTTTGTTCGGCATCCAACGCCCCGAATTAAATTTTTCTCGTGCACCACCAGGACCCCAGCGGCCCTCAAAAATTTTATTCGGCATCCAACGCCCCGAATTAAATTTTTCCAGTGCATATCCAGGACCACAGCGGCCCTCAAAAATTTTATTCGGCATCCAACGCCCCGAATTAAATTTTTCCAGTGCATACCCAGGACCACAGCGGCCCTAAAAAAATTTTATTTGGCATCCAACGCCCCGAATTAAATTTTTCTCGTGCACCACCAGGATCTCAGCGGCCCTGAAAATTATTCGGCATCCAACGCCCCGAATTATTTTTATCGTGCGCAACCAGGACTTCAGCGGCCCCAACATTCGGCATCCTAGCCCCGAATAATCGCACCGTGCGCAACCAGGAACCCCAGCGGCCCCAACCCCGCAATGAGCACAACCGCGAACCATCCCGCACGCGAGGAAACATCCTCCGCCACCTGGGCGGAAAAATTTCGGAACTGGGGCATTTTATTCGACGGACAGACCAACCCGCTCACTTTCATCGAACGCCTGGAGGTACAAGCTGACGAGTACCGACTCAAGACCGCACGACTCCCTAGGGTGATCTCCGGATTACTTACGGGCAAAGCGGAAAGTTGGTACCGCACGTTCCAAATGCAGGATGTGACGTGGGAAGTCTTTCGGAAAGAATTCCTGGAATTTTTTCTCCCGCCGCAGTACTTCGAACAATTGGAAGACACGATCCAGACGAGATACCAGCGACCGGGCGAGAGTTGCAAGGAGTACGTAGTCGAGCTCCGACTCCTGATGCAGCGGGCGAAGTTCACCCATGCGCAGGAACTGGAGCGACTGTACGAGAACCTCCGACCGGAATACCAGTTGTTCGTGAGGCGGCAAGACTTCGAGGATCTAGCCACTCTGATCCAACGGGCCACGGACTATGAGATAACCAGCGACCGCGACCGTGCCATACATAGCATGGTCCGCTAACGTGGGCCAGCAACACCGCTCCAGCGGGGAACGACGCACCGAACGCGGAGTGCGTGGCAGTTCCCCCTGGACACACCGACGAATGCAGAGAACCTATTGCGAGAAGCGACGCACCGAACGCGGTGTGCGTGGCTGCTTCTTCAACCATTTCTTTGCGTTCGAGCCCAGCCGCACCAGAAGTCCCAACGACCCCAGCCGATCTACACGAGCCCGCAGACAAACGCCCACCACAGACAGCGACTGCCCAGGTACACCGCTCCAGCGGGGAACGACGCACCGAACGCGGAGTGCGTGGCAGTTCCCCCTGGACACGCTGACGAGCGCAGAAAATAGACCGCGAGAAGCGACGCACCGAACGCGGTGTGCGTGGCTGCTTCTTCAACCATTTCTTTGCGTTCGAGCCCAGCCGCAGCAGAAGCCCTGGACACCGGATCACGATCCCCACTAACCGTTGCATCACCATCTCGCTCCAGCACCCCGAAGAAAGGGGGGGGTGTGAGGAACCGCAAGACGGCCCCCACAATTGTTTTGTAGCCATATAGAAATAATTATTAGTTTAGCTTTTTTTTATATAGCCAACACAGCCATCACCCGCCGCAAAACCCAACAAACGCTCTCCTCAACACGCACATCGAACCATGTTCGACCACCTGCAACACACAACACGCTCTCAGCAACACGCAAGTTCGAACATCTGCACGAGCTTCGTCGTCGCCTTAACACCCACACCGCCTGCGAGCAAACAAAACGATCGAACCAACCCGATCGATGTTTTCGAACAAAGGGGCAGAAAAGTTCGACTGGCGAAGGGCCGAAGCGCAGGCGCAGCGACGCCGACGCCCGGCAAAACACAAGGTGCGTGGGCCGACGGCAGAGGGAGGCGAAATTAATTACTCTGGAGGCTTCGCACGTGCCGGACGAGTCAGTCGGACTTTCCTTTATTTTTTTGTAAACGGGAACTACCCCGCCGTGGAAAAATTAGTGGAAAATAAATACAAGATAATGTTTAATTCGACCTAACTGCTGAGTTTTTGTGCTTTGTGTGTGTGTGTGTGTGTAAGGGTAGGAAGGGGCTAAATTCTTTTTTTTTTTTTTTACTTCAAGCCCTTCTCGCTGCCTTCCGCCGATCGTGGCCGGGCCGCGCCGTGGTTGAGGATTTCGACGGAGTCCTGTACTCGATTGTCGGATCCGAAGCCATGGCCGGTCCCGGGGCGCGCACGAGCCATGGATTTCGACGGAGCTAGGCTCGTTTGTCGGATCCAGGGTCAGTGCGGGCTCCGGAGCGTGCGGCGGACAAAGATTTCGACGGAGTCTCGTACTCGGTTGTCGGATCTGAATCCGCTGCAGGTTTCGGCCCATGGTCGGCGCCCCTGGGCAACAACACCCATTAACCATTCATTCTTCTTCTGCCTATCGCGGCCGGACCGCGCGGTGGCCAAGGATTTCGACGGAGTCTTGTACTCGTTTGTCGGATCCGAAGCCATTGCCGGTCCCGGAGCGCGCGGTGGTCAGGGATTTCGACGGAGCTAGTCTCGTTTGTCGGATCCAAGGATCATTGCGGGCTCCGGAGCGCGTGGTGGGTGGGGATTTCGACGGAGCTTTGCTCGATTGTCGGATCCCAAACCCACTGCGAGTTCTGGCCGCGGGGTCTGGGTAACGTAAAATTTATCTCGCCCCTCCTCAAAGTCCTTGAACTCAAATAAATATTGTGAGTGACCCTGGGAGCCGCTGAGTCAAATATCCCGGCCCGAGGACTTCCTCTCAAAGTTTACGAAAGGTACTCTCAAAGTCATTCTCGAATCTAGGTTATCTCAAGAAAAGGACGACTCATGGACTTCTCCTAGCGAAGAAACACTAATGCTATTACTAGATACGCATTTTCCAGGAAACACCTTAGGTCCCCAAACAAGCGACCCACAGCCATGCCACCCGGTCAAAGTATTGGATAGCATTATGACTGAATCCAACATTAAATGGGCTATAAATTAGAGCTTGGACGATACATCGATGTATCGTCGATGTATCGATGTTCCAGGAAAAATAGCAAACATCGATACTATATTTTTAACAGCGATCTCAACATCGATGTATCGATGTTTCTGCCCAACATGTTCTCTCAAACCATCCGCAGTAAACAAACTGCTTTTCTTGAACAAGAACTACTATCTCATAGATTAGAAAAACCGAAATGTTCCAAAATGTATTTCCCTATGGTGAATGAACAATAAAACCATGTTATTTTGTTTTAATTTGACATCGATGTTCGCAAAATTCGAAAGTAGTTTTTGTACCCAAGGCCGGCAAAGCCTCGCACTCAACACCGAAGGATCTCAGGCCAATAAGCCTGTCCTCCTTCCTTCTGAAAACCTTGGAAAGATTGATAGGGCTACACCTAAGAACATCAATCAATCCCTCTCTGCTATCTGAATCTCAGCATGCATACCGTAAAGGCATCTCGACAGAAACAGCACTTCATTCTGTCATATCCAGTATAGAAAAATCCCTGCAAAATAAGGAATATACCCTAGCCGCCTTCTTGGACATAGAAGGAGCCTTCAATAACATCGACTCAAGGGCAATAAACAATGCTATGCTGAGCCCTGGAGTAGATGCTCAGTTGGTGAGATTAGTCACACAGCTGCTACTGAGCAAAAAAGTGACCTCTTCACTGGGAGCATCTACTCTGTGCAGGCATGTCAGCAGAGGTACTCCTCAAGGGGGGGTACTTTCTCCGATTCTATGGAACCTAGCAGTAAACACGCTGCTCCGCGACATAGAAGATGGGGGATGCAAGATTGTTGCTTATGCAGACGATGTGGTTGTCATGCTGCGGGGAAAATTTCCGCAAACCCTTTGTGACATTATGACAGTCAAACTAAAAAAAATGTCAAGATGGGCATCTGAAAGTGGGTTAAACGTAAACCCAAGTAAAACCGATCTTATTCTCTTCTCCAGGAAGTATAAGATCCCTAAGTTATCTGCCCCAAAACAAAATGATTCCGTTCTAGAGTTTAGCGACAGTGCAAAATACCTGGGGCTTGTACTAGACAAGAAACTGAACTGGAATCTCACTATAGCGGATAGAGTGCGCAAAGCTAACATTGCACTCTTCACCTGCAAAAAGGCAGTAGGCCTCAAATGGGGAATGTACCCGTCTTTAAATAGCTGGTTATACAGCGCCATAGTAAGACCCATCCTCCTGTATGGGGTATCCATTTGGTGGCCAGCGCTGCTGTATAGTTCCAAACTCAGGGCACTCAACAAGGTGCAAAGGGTAGCTCAACTATGAATGACAGGACCTCTCAGAACAACCTCTAGTGAAGCGCTCAACGCTATCACTAGCATATCTCCAATTCTACTGGTGGCAAAAGAAACAGCCACCATTACAGCACGACTGCTGGACAGTTAATCAATACGGACACTCATCCATCCTACTAGAAGGCGCACCCGTAGAACACACCTCTACAACGTTCAAAACAGACTTCCCCTCTAGAGAGGACTAGGCGGCAAGCCCCTTTGGACAAAATGACTGTATAAATTTCTTCACAGACGGCTCCAAACTCGACAATCGAGTTAGAGGAAGGGTCTTCTGCGAACAACTTAGTATCAAAATACACTTCCGTCTTCCGGACCACTGCAGCGTTTTTCAGGCAGAGATTCTCGCCATAAGCGAGGCTCTCAGTTGCCTACTCCACTCTAGCCTTATAAGCGGAGCAATTAACATTTACTCAGACAGTCAGGCAGCAATAAAGTCACTTCGTGCGCTATCCTCAAACTCGACGATAGTGAACAACTGCCGCAAATCTCTTCAAGAGATGGCACAGCAGTTCGTTATCTCCCTAATCTGGGTGCCAGGGCACCAAAATATTGAGGGGTACGAAATAGCTAATGAACTGGCCAGAAGCGGCACTACTACAGCTCTCCTTCCAGACAAGAAGGACTTCCGTATGCCCCTAGCCACTTTTAAGCTCAGGACAAGGGAAGTTTTCAGATCCCTTGAACGAGAAACATGGAACAAAACCACTCACTGCAATATTAGTCGCCAAACATGGCCTAAGGTTGACGCCAAACGCACAAAAAGGCTTTTCAGTCTACATCGCACACAATGCTCAGCTGTAATTCGAGCAATTACAGGTCACTGGCTGGTAGGAGCCCACGCATCCCGACTAAACGCCCTAAACAACGACTTCTGCAGAAGCTGCAAAAACGAGGAAGAAGTAGAATCAGTACAGCACTTCTTTTGCTCCTGTGTGGCCCTTATCAGGCGCAGGAAAAAGTATATAGGAGAATATTTCCTTAACAATCTAGCTGAATTAGAAGCTGTTCCCCCGAAGAAAATAGCAGGTTTCATAAGAGAAACGGGCCGGGCTAAGTGGGCTGACCTTGTGTCAGCCGCCGCGCTAACCTAACCTAACCTAACCCGATACCGAATTCTTATTTGCGATACTCGAAGAGTAAGCAAATACTGTAAACGTTGAAATGTCTGTCTGTCCGTCCGTCTGTCCGTCCGTACAAACGTCGAGATCTCGGGAACTATAAGAGCTAGAACCACCAAATTTTGCACAAAGACTTGTATTAGCAAAGCGCAGATCAAGTTTGTTTCAAAACCTGACCACGCCCCTCTTTACGCCCACAAACCGAAGCAAAACTCTGTGGTGTCCACATTTTTAACATTTTTCTAGAGAAAAGTGGCCGTTATAAATGTTATTTGTATTGAAAATATCTACTCAAATATCTAAAAATTTTGAAAATCTGGCCATTTTCAAGAAATTGTGTATACAAGTGCGTAAAAAATGTTTTTAAAGAGGGCAATGAGTATCGCAAATCTTATAGTCGGGAAACCCGACTATAGCGTTCTTTCTTGTTTTTAATGAGGAATTTGTAAATTTTTTTTTTTTTTAGATCTCTACAAGGTCTGAATTTATGTCAACCATAAAGCATCCTTTTTTTAAGACCCCATTCAGCCGATCTGTATCTCGACAAGTATTGTTGTTTTTTTTAATCTTGTAATTTATTTTTATATTCTTTAAACGTCAATAAAAAACTTTAAAAAATGCCTAAAATTTAGGCTTCAAGTTTAGAAAACCCCCTTAATGTTAACAAACGGAAGGCACACCGACGAGTAAACACCAAGCAGGATGGTTTACGCAGACATCAAGAAAAAGTAGAGCTACAACACATAAGGATCTATAAACAAGAAAGAACGCCATAGTCGGATTTCCCGACTATCAGATTTGCGACACTCATTGCCCTCTTTAAAAACAGCTAGCTAGCCCTCTTCAAAAAAGTGTATCCTACTTTCAAGCGCAATCAATTTTTAACGCCCTTTTCAAAAAAAAGTTTAGCCCACTTTCGAGCGCAATAAACATTTTTAACGCACTTGTATACACAATTTCTTGAAAATGGCCAGATTTTCAAAATTAGATATTTGGGTAGATGTTTTCAATACAAACAACATTTTTTAGGGTCACTTTTCTCTAGCACTAATAATGTGGACACCACCGAGTTTCGCGATTTGTGGGCGTAAAAAGAGGCGTGGTCAGGTTTTGAAACAAACTTGATCAGCGCTTTGCTTATAGAATCTGTGTGCAAAATTTTGTTGTTCTAGCTCTTATAGTTCCCGAGATCTCGATGTTCGTACGGACGGACAGACAGACATTTTAACGTTTACAGTATTTGCTTACTCTTCGAGTATCGCAAATAAAAAGTACAAAGCCACAGCAAGCTGAATGACTCGGCTGTAGGGTAATGTTAAGTTTTTGTTGAAGTGTAGGAAATCTAAGATTATACCAAAGCTTATCCAAAACTCGACATACAAGATATTATTTTTGAGCAAGAAATTAATATTCCTTTAGAGTTACAAAAAAAAAATAAAAAGGCACACTGATTTGTATCATTCCAAACTAGTAAGCGGTTTAATAATAAAAAAAATCACCGAAACACAAAGAAAGAAACGAATCAGTTAAACAATACAACAAAAAAGTTATACAGGCTGGTGGACAGAAAAGATGCAACGGCATTTTTTTAGGTGAGAGAAAAACCCTTACCGAAGTAACCATCAAGAAGCTAAAGTAATAACATTTGGACAAAAAAGACAAAATCAGAAGAGAGCAGACACAAGCGAGGGAGAGACAAGACAGCAACAAAGATTGGTTCGTGAACAAAACTACAATAGAGTTTTCGACAAACGTTGGACAGCTGCTAGGGAGAAGACCGAAATTTGCAATCCCAAAAAGCAAACTTTCCGCTCTTCAAGTGCATTGCGGATGGCGAGGAGCTTGTCCAAACAATTATGTGCAAAGAGAAGCAAGAGGCAGCAAGAACTCAACTTTCTCTCTTAATTAAAGAGAGCATTTTAAAGAGACAAAAATGTGCAATAGATCGATGCACAGCGGAGAAAGTGGAACAGACTTGGGAACTTTTAAACAAAAACAGGGATGTACTTTTAATTGTGACAATGGAAATGTTTCTATCAAGTTAGAAGATTATAAAGAGAATATACCAAAACACTCGACGAACCAGAAACAAACAGAATTCTAAGGCAGGATCCCACACTGAGACTACAAACAAAGAACAACAGTTTTGTGAAAAAACTACTTAAATTGGGCACTATTATACAGATATAACAATTTAGGTTTACACACAATTTACACAGCCACAGCCCCTAGAATTTACGGTCTTCCCAAATTCACAAAGAAAACACACCGTTACGTCCAATTTGATCAAAGATAAACTCACCGTCGTACAATTAGTGTTGACCGGACTCCGTCCGACATACGCGGAGGCTGCCAAGAAGGCAACGTTCATTAAGGTGGCCATCCTCCCGGAGAGGTTCCCGGTGGTCAGCCTGACCAACGAGGAGCTGTCTGGACTACAGGAGTCTATCATGGACGAGATGCTCACGTCAGCGTGGACGAGGGCACAGCTGAGTGGCTTAAACTTGCCATACCTCAGCTGCGGACGTGGAAGGGAGTACCCCTTGAAACACGCACGGGAGACGACATCCCGGCAGTATACAACGCCACGTTGTTCTGCCCGAGGAGCGCAGATAGGACGAACGAGGAGATTCTGGCCTTCATCGGTTTCCAGAACCGCGTTCAAAGAGACGCCTGGAAAATCATCTCCAGGAAAAACGACGGAGCTGGTGCACTCCTCGTAGTAGGGATGGACCAGACCGGAAGGGACGAGATAGTGGAGTGTGACCACCAGCTCAACTTCCGATATGGTCACGTCACTGTGAGCGGTCTTAAGAAGGCCAGGAAGGCTCCAGAAGAGGCATCTGCGAGTGGAGACATCTGCAAGGCTGTCGAGGATACCCTCGAACCACCAAGTGTGGAGCCGACGGCGCAGAGTGGAGAGGACAGGCAATCTGTCATGGAGATTGGGGACGACCAGGGGGATTGGGGACGACCAGGGTGATAGACACCCCATGTCATCCCAAGAGTTGGCCCAGGAGCTCCTCCTGGACGACAGCTGCGATGAGGCGGAGGTCACCGTGATAGACGGTGGTGGAGAGACTTGCTCGCTCTCTTCACCAGAAGTCACGGGGCCCCAGACCCTCATCTGATGGCTGCACCAAGCAGCACTCGGCTAGCCCAGGTGAACATCCATCGGGCCAAAGCAGCATCTGCTGTCTTGGCCAGGATGATCACCTCCCAACACCTAGGGCTAGCCCTTGTACAGGAGCCATGGTGGCACCATGGCATTAAAGGCCTGTACACGAAGGATACCAAGGTAATATGCGATCCAGGAGAACTACCTCCCAGATCATGCATTGTTATAAGGAAAGATATCAACTATAATATCTTTTCAGAGTGCCTGAGCAGGGACTGTGTCGCCATCTCCATCGACGGCACAGGAGCTACACAGAAGCTAGCAGTGGCCTCCGCCTACTTTGCTGGGGAGGAAGCCTGTCCACCGCCAGAAATACTCGGGCTAGTGGACCACTGCCGGAAGAACAAGATCCCCCTTATCATCGGATGTGATGCCAACGCACATCATGTGATCTGGGCCAGTACTGATGTTAATAACAGAGGTGAGCAACTACTAGAATTTATTTTAAACAATAACCTAGAGATTTGTAATGTCGGCTCCACGCCGACATTTGTTACCAAGGTAAGAGAAGAGGTGCTAGACATAACTCTGGCAACCAATTCAATCAAGCCCCACATTAGGAACTGGCATGTGTCACCAGAAGAATCTATGTCCGACAATTTTGTTTGAAGTAGCCTTCAACACAAAGAGATACACCCCTAAAAGAAACCCCAGGAAAACAAACTGGGATAAGTTCAGGTCAACTCTAGAGCTAAATCTTTCCAACGAACCGTCAGGATACCCTAGACATCCCTTGGAACTAGATAGAGCAGTAGACAACCTAGGTCACGAAATAGTGAATGCCTTTGAAGACAGTTGTCCACTAGGCAGACAGAAACGGGAAACAGACGCACCGTGGTGGAATGCTAAGCTTGAACGGCTACAAGGCACCACTCGAAGGCTCTTCAACAGGCCAAAAACTGAAAGTAACTGGGAACGGTACAGGCAAAGCCTGACGCTCTATAACAAAGAGATCAGGAAAGCCAAACGGAAGGACTATAGAAACTTCTGTGAGGCAATAAGTAACGTCAACGAGGGCGCAAGACTGCACAAGGCAATGGCCAAAAGTGCAACAGATAGTAATTTAGCCCTGAAGAAAGGTAATAACACCTTTACTTCCACGGATCGGGAGAAATTAGAACTTCTCTTTGACACGCATTTCCCGGGAAGTACTCCCATTACGGGAAATATTATGCGTGATCATCATAGAACCCCTAGGACAGTAGCAAGTGACTGGGCAACAGCCAAGTCTATAGTTACGCCCGAGAAACTTAAATGGGCTATTGGAACCTTCCAACCATTTAAGTCACCGGGATTAGATAGGATCTCTCCATCCTTCTTACAGCAGGGGCAGGAGCTACTCCTAACGCGCTTAAGAAGACTAATGGTAAGCAGCCTAGCCCTTGGCTATATCCCAAGTGCATGGTGCAGCGCTAGGGTGGTCTTCATCCCCAAGACCGGGAAGAAAGATATCACCAGCCCAAAGTCCTTCAGACCTATCAGCTTAACTTCGTTTTTGCTTAAAACGCTGGAAAAACTGGTAGACTACAATATTAGGAGAACAGCTCTCAGAGACTGTCCGCTGCAACACACGCAGCATGCATACAGAGCAGGCCGTTCAACAGACACGGCACTTTATCAACTATGCCGCACCCTAGAGGGGGCAGTTGATAGCAAAGAAATTGCTATTTGTGCCTTCCTAGACATAGAGGGAGCCTTCGATACGATACACATCACATGATGCGGTTCGAGCTGCCCTGTCTAGGAGGAACATAGATGTTACAACGAGTAAATGGATTGGTAACCTACTACAATCCAGACAGGCAACATATACACTGGGCTCAGATAACATGACGATAGCAACCAGCAGAGGCTGTCCGCAAGGAGGAGTGCTTTCCCCTTTGCTATGGAGTCTGCTGGTAGATGAGCTTCTCAGCAAACTTGCTGAAAAAGGGATCCAGTGTCAGGGATACGCCGATGACATTGTGATAATAGCCAGAGGCAAATTTGAAGAGACACTCTGTGACATCGTCCAACTCGGACTCAAGATAACGCTAGACTGGTGCAGGGAGGTTGGACTCAACCTAAATCCCGCCAAAACAGTCATCGTTCCCTTCACAAGGAAGTACACTACAGAGAATGAGACAAATCTCATTGCTAGGAATTCCTATAGAAACTAGCCGAGAGGTTAAGTATTTAGGAATCACTTTAGATAGTAAGCTAAACTTCGCTTCCCATGTCCAAAAGACAGTGGAGAAGTGTTATAGAGCTCTGTATACCTGTCGAAAAATTGCTGGGAAATCCTGGGGAACCAGGCCCCAGATAATAAGATGGCTATACCTGATGATTGTGAGACCAATTCTCACGTACGGAGCAATTGCATGGGGTAAACGAGCTAAGCTCAACACCATACAAAAACAGCTACAAAAGTTGCAAAGACTTGCCTGCGTATGTATGACAGGGGCAATGAAAACCTGTCCCACAACTGCCTTAGAAGTACTGATGGAGTTAACACCACTACATTGTGTAATTGAACTTCAACGCAAAGCTACCCTCCTGAGAATAAGCACTGAGGGCACGGGTAGTGGTTGCATTCTAAATAACAGGGATGCGACTAATCTGTTAGTTGAGGTGCCCCTAATACTACACCCTAGGGATGAAATGACAGCCGAATTAATCTTCGAGCAGAACTTCACAACACACTTAGGCAATAAGAAAGATTGGACCACATTGTCCGAAGTGCATCCTATGGCTAAACACACCATAGCATGGTACACAGATGGATCCCTGACACAAAAAGGCACTGGCCTTGGAGTGGTAGGGCCCCGCATAAAATACCACGAATACCTTGGCCAATACACCAGCATATTCCAGGCTGAGGTATGCGCTATTGGACGTTGTGCAGAGCTCAACATACAGCGTGGATATAAGAATAAGGACATCTCGATCCTTTCGGACAGCCGAGCAGCAATTACTGCTCTATGCAGTAATAAAGTCATTTCAAAGATAGTACTAGAGGTGAAGAGTAAACTAAATCGTTTGGGCAATCTAAATAGACTGGCCCTTAGATGGATTCCGGGTCATAGAGACATATCCGGAAATGAAATTGCCGATAAAATGGCAAAACTAGGAGCCGAACAGCCCCTGATAGGACCAGAACCCTACTGTGGCATAGGAAGGCACACAATAAAAGAATGCATTAGGAAAGAGGAAGGCACCATGAGGCAAGAACACTGGAGGAATACCCCAGGCCTAAGGCAAGCCAAAACTCCAATAGAAAACTACAACAAGAAGAGGTTCGAGGAACTTATGCAGCTAGGGAAGAACTCACTTAGGATCGTTACCGGATTACTAACCGGGCACTGCAGACTGAAAAGTCACCTAGGTAAGATAGGAATAACAAGCAGCAGGACTTGCAGATTCTGTGACATGGAGGACGAAACCTCTACACACATCATCGCAGACTGTCCGGCCTTAATAAATATAAGATGCAGAACCTTAGGATCGAGAGCTCTATCACATGAGCTCTTAGGAAGAATCAACCCATCAAAACTCCTCGACTTTGTTCGAGGAAATGGGTTGATATCTGAGCTGTAGGCTCCGAATGGGGGTACAATAGATCTAAACAGGTCGCGGTACACTAACACCCCAATAATATAATAATAATAATAATACCACGTAACTCTGCGATCCATTCTGCATATGACTGATTTTGTTTCATTTTAAGAGAAAACAATTCGTATCTGGATGCGAGTACGTGTATACTTGATTTGAAGTGTGCGGAGAGCTTTGCAACCAGCTCGTCGAATTGTTTGCTTTGTATATCTTCACTCTTGGTCCCCAAGAACTAGTGAGATGGTTCGAAGGGAAGCTTAGCTGGGGCCACCAGGCGGGTCGCAGGTTGCGGATAGCGAACGGCCTTCCGGGAAGGTTAGTTGCGAATAAGCGTAAGCGAATAAGCAACCCCGGACAAACAGCGGGTATACTTACGAGGTATACCGACAAGACGCTTGTTTGGCCGTCTTACCACCGTAGCCTTACACACCCCTCCCTCACAACTACCTACCACCATCCTATCCCTCACATCTCACCTCGGTGCCGGACTAAGGTGTCATCCGACCCGTGCCGATAGTCAGCCTGGCTGGGGGCCCGAGTCAACAAATAGCCCAGTCGCAAACGGAGGGTTCAGACAAGTGGCGACCGTCTGTCCTAACCGCGCCTTACCCGGGTACGGCGGATCTCTGCCCGGGCGGACCTACACTTCTCCGCAACTCGTGGGAACATATGAAGTCCATTAAGAAAATACAAAAATCCCGCAGGATATCCCTGCGACCGGTGTCGCAAGACACTTTGACGATAGACTCCTCGACGGTGAGAGACCCCAGGCGGCAGCGCACACGCCCAGGATCTCACCAGCAGTGCAGGCCAGACCTGCGCTGCAGGTGTTTCCAGCCAGGGAGCGCGGTGTGCCAGCAGGACTTACCCTGCCAGCACGTCCGCCTCTCACGTCTGATAGGCCACACTCTATCAGACAGCTGAAGAAGCAAGACGCCCTTCCAGCCCTAGGACAGCCCGGAGGACTGGATGACCCGAACAGGCGTGGCCTGCCAGGGTCAAAAGTCAAGTGGTACCTCAGGTACCTCTTGCAGGGCTTGACGCCAGAGGAGGCCTTGAAGAAGGCAAAGAAGCCGAGGGAGCAACCGGCAGTAGGAGCAGCACCGGCTGGCAAACGGCTGAACACCAGCCGCACACCACCCACAGACATCCCCAAAAGGTCCAGACATGGCAAGGTGGCTAGTGAGACAACCTCACGGGCCCCGAGGCAAGATGGACCGAGTACATCACAAGCAGCAGCGCTTTAAATCACGGGAAAACTGGCCAATTAATTTAAAAATTGCAATAAACATATCCATAAAGTTGTGCTTAACTAATATTCAGTGCGCTCAAGACAGTGTATCTTGAATTAAACTGCCTAATCTAAACTTTTTATAAAACAAGCCAACTGTGGAAAAGTGCAAAGGAAAAATCAGAAAACACTCAGAAAACAGTCACACAAATTGCACTGGCAATACACAAAACAAAAACAAAGCTGGTGCAATATTCGCAAACAAAACACAAAGCAATAACCGCGAAACGCTCAATTCACTTCAAAAACACTCAAAATTTCACTCAACAAAAATATGTCGGCTGCAAAGCGCCTGCGGGAAAAAACCAACCCGGATCTGAAGGCGAGCCGGCTGTCTGATGCATCTTCGACCCAGATGCTCCAACTCATAAATGAAAGGTTCGATGAGCAGAAGGAGACCCTTTCTAAGGAGCTGCGAGAAAGTGAGGCACGCGTTCTCTGCAACCTTCAGGAGAAGTTCCAGGTGATGGCTACAGAGATCCATAACCTCACTCAACGTGTCACTCAACTGGAAAATGAGGTAAAAAAAAGTAGATGAGCTCCAACAGCGTGTCAACGAATTGGCTGGCCAATTGGCTGCGCAAGGCCCACGTACTGGCCTGGTAGATGCGCTGAAGCAGCAAGTGGTCGACCTGGATGCCAAGCTAGAAGCCAAATGCATTGCGGAGGAGGATGCTGCGGTCGCCAGCAATTTGCGCTGGCATGGTGTGCCACAAGTGGAAGGCGAAAATCTTAAGACGCTGTTCCACAAGCTCTGCTTCTCGCTGCAGCTTACTCCGCCACCTGTGGTTAGATCCATTTACCGGGTTCGGCCACGGCAATCGGGTCAGACATTTGTGGACCCGATTATAATTATTAAACTGGAAAACGTACGCGGAAAGGCAGAGCTGCTGAGAGCGATAGGGGCGTACCGGCGAGATAAGAAAGCCCAACTAAGCCTTCAGCTGATAGGGTTTGAGTCGCCAGCACTGATTTATCTAAATGAACAGCTGACCAAATATAATTATGAGATCTTCAAAGAAGCAATGCGACTCAAAAAGCACAAGCAGCTTACAGCTGTTTTCACACGCCGTGGAGTGGTCTACGTTAAGCTGAGCGACGGAGGGGAACCTCGATATGTGCAAAGCTCGCTCGAGCTTTCTGAGCTGACCAACGATGTGGGCGGCGCAGATAAGAGTTCATTTCGAGAATAATCTGTCTCATTCAATTTATCATATTGTTAAATTATATTGTATTATTATATTTATTAGATTTAAAATTAATGTAGGTCGCTTTGTTTACTTTATGTGCTTTGTTATGTCTTATCAATGTTTTGTTTCATACATAACGCGTGCGCAACTGATAATTTTGTTTAAACATTTGAAATGGAAGACAATTAAGAAGTCTCGAATAGCCATACCCTTTTGCGACTTATTACAAAACAGAGATCTGGCCTTAAAGTTTGCCACTTAAACGCTCAAAGTCTGACAAGAAAAATTGAAGAGTTCAAATATATGTTTGTGAATTCTGGTGTAGACGTCATATGTGTATCTGAAACGTGGTTTGTTAAAGATGTCTGTGATACGTTAATTTCATGTGATGGATACAATGTTTACCGTGCGGATCGTGTCAGTCATGGAGGGGGTGTAGCAATATATGTTAGTAAAAAATTAAAGTGCAAGTTTATATGTAAGCATTCCGATAATAGCCCTATTGAATATTTATTTCTTGAAATTAGTAATCATTTTACAAAAAAAGGAATGCACTTATCGCCCACGTTGCAATATTAATTATAACGAGGTAATTAATTTACTATCAGATATTTCTTTAAGTTATGCAGACATTTTATTAGCTGGTGATCTCAATAGCAACATGTTGAGGGAAACACATCTCAAAAGCGAAATGGAGTCATTAGATTTAAAATTAGTAAACTCTGTGTTTCCAACACATTTCAGCAAAACATGCAGCTCTTTGTTAGATGTCTTCTTTGTTACTGACATTGAAAACGTATATTTGTATGACCAACTTATCGTGCCTTCGTTCTCAAAACATGACCTTATATATTTGACCTACAACTTTGACCTGCAATACAATGATGAATTAATAGTGTTTAGAGACTTTAAGAACATTGACTACGACCTGCTTATGGCCGAACTTGACAGATTGGAATAATATCCTCATATCTTCAACGGTAGACCAACAGCTCACAATACTTCAAAACAACATCAGCTACCTGTATGATACATTTGTTCCAATCAAAAGCAAAGTGATCAAATACTCAGTTAAACCATGGTTTAATAATGAAATTAAGCAGGCAATTAAAGCTCGAAATGATTCTTTCCAAAAGTGGAAAAGGTATAGGACTCCACAACACCACGGGCACTTTAAGTTACTAAGATAGACCGTGACGAAACTTATTGAATCTGCGAAGACAAACTTTTGTAGTCGTAGATTCAAAAATTCAACCTCAACTAGGCAAACATGGAAAGAAATCAAGTCATTAGGAATAGGTAAACAAAAAGTAACAGCTGTACAGGATGTTGACATAGAAGAACTGAGCATAAGGCTGTCAGAATGCAATGTACCTGAAATCTGCAATAACAATATGTACCTGAGATCAGTACCTGAAAATTTCTGTTTAGATTTGTGTGTGTCAATCAGTGTGAAGTGCTTGTCAATATTCTTAAAATCAAATCGAACGCTGTTGGACTTGACGATATGAACCCAAAATTTTTAAAAACATTACTTCCGAAAATCTTACGATTTATTACGCACATTTTCAATACTGCCTTCACGACATCTATGTTCCCAGACTGTAGGAAAATCGCCAAAATTGTCCCCGTCCCTAAGGCAAACAAAGAATACAGGCCCATTTCTATTCTTCCTTACTTATCAAAGGCCTTTGAAAACATAATGGCAACCCAAATTAATTCGTTTGTGCACGAAAATGCTTTGCTAAATCAAAGTCAATCCGGATTCCGGAAAAACCGCAGTTGCACTTCAGCAATTATAAAAATTTCGAACGATATACGTGACTATGCTGACAAATCCCATGTGACGCTTCTTGTACTTCTCGACTTTAGTAAAGCCTTTGACACGGTTAATCACGATGTTTTATGTGCCAAATTGAAAACTCAATTTCAATTTTCAAACACAGCCGTCAAACTCATGTCCTCGTATTTACTTAATCGTCGTCAATCTGTTGTAATGTCAAATGTCTCGTCTTCGTTTGTATTTCTAAAACGTGGTGTGCCTCAAGGTTCTGTTCTTGGTCCGTTATTGTTTACTCTTTATGTAAATGACCTTCCCTCCGTGTTGTCTAATTGTAATGTTCATATGTATGCAGATGATGTCCAGATGTATGTGAGTCGTCCCCTAACTAGAATAAATGAATGTGTAAATATATGTAATAGTGAACTTGTCCAAATTAGTAACTGGGTCAAAAATAATGGCCTAGGACTTAATCCGGCGAAATTCCAGTGCCTAATAATTTACAAAATAAAATAAACAGTGATCTGATCCAGCCCTTAATTCTAAACGCCATTCCTATTAAGTACGTTGATAAAGCTACCAACTTGGGTTTTGTTTTCAACAGTACGCTGAGCTGGAGTGACCATGTTAACGCAGCTGTGGGAAAGACGTATGGGTTACTTAGATCTATCTCTTCCGTTAAAAACTCTTTACCCACAAATATACGTTTGCTACTAGCCAAATCGTGCCTGGTCCCAACTCTATTCTATGGGGTCGAAGTGTTTGCGAACTGTGATTCAGTCAGCCAGCACAAAATTAAAATAGCGTTCAACAGTATTGCAAGATTTGTATTTAATTTGCAACGATTTGATCACGTCTCTAGATTTGCTTACAAAATATTTGAAATACACTTGGCAGACTGGTTGAAAATGAGGGTGTTAGTGTACTTGCAAAAACTAATTTTTAATAAAGAACCAAGCTATCTCTATGAAACACTTAGATTCTCCGCATCGCGAAGAGCAAACATTATTATTCAGATAAGGCACAGATACCTACTCTCTGAAAGGCAATTTTTTATAAATGCTATAAGGTTATGGAACCAACTTCCAAACTCCCTAAAAAGTATTAGCAGCGCAGCGCAGTTTAAAGATAAACTAATTTCACATTTAAAAGATTCAAATATAACATAAAAAACAAAGCGACCCTAACTTAAGCTTTAATATAAGTATAATTTAAATTTGTTGTAGTACTTAATTAAAATATTGATTACAAATTAACTTGTCCTGTGTGACTAGCGCATTAAATTATAAGTTTTATACTTGTAGCGTTAGGAAGAACTTTAATAAATTAAAAAGGTGCAGGCCAGGAAGATACCTTCCCAACCTCGCCGAGACCAGAAACCGACACCCGCTGGAGGACGACCCCTTCCGGCACCCCCGACCCACCGGACTCCGTCCGACATACGCGGAGGCTGCCAAGAAGGCAACGTTCATTAAGGTGGCCATCCTCCCGGAGAGGTTCCCGGTGGTCAGCCTGACCAACGAGGAGCTGTCTGGACTACAGGAGTCTATCATGGACGAGATGCTCACGTCAGCGTGGAGCGGTCCGGTCGTTTTCACGGGGATCCACTTCAGGGTGGGTCACCTGATAATCGATTGCCTGGACGAGGGCACAGCTGAGTGGCTTAAACTTGCCATACCTCAGCTGCGGACGTGGAAGGGAGTACCCCTTGAAACACGCACGGGAGACGACATCTCGGCAGTATACAACGCCACGTTGTTCTGCCCGAGGAGCGCAGATAGGACGAACGAGGAGATTCTGGCCTTCATCGGTTTCCAGAACCGCGTTCAAAGAGACGCCTGGAAAATCATCTCCAGGAAAAACGACGGAGCTGGTGCACTCCTCGTAGTAGGGATGGACCAGACCGGAAGGGACGAGATAGTGGAGTGTGACCACCAGCTCAACTTCCGATATGGTCACGTCACTGTGAGCGGTCTTAAGAAGACCAGGAAGGCTCCAGAAGAGGCATCTGCGAGTGGAGACATCTGCAAGGCTGTCGAGGATACCCTCGAACCACCAAGTGTGGAGCCGACGGCGCAGAGTGGAGAGGACAGGCAATCTGTCATGGAGATTGGGGACGACCAGGGGGATTGGGGACGACCAGGGTGATGGACACCCCATGTCATCCCAAGAGTTGGCCCAGGAGCTCCTCCTGGACGACAGCTGCGATGAGGCGGAGGTCACCGTGATAGACGGTGGTGGAGAGACTTGCTCGCTCTCTTCACCAGAAGTCACGGGGCCCCAGACCCTCATCTGATGGCTGCACCAAGCAGCACTCGGCTAGCCCAGGTGAACATCCATCGGGCCAAAGCAGCATCTGCTGTCTTGGCCAGGATGATCACCTCCCAACACCTAGGGCTAGCCCTTGTACAGGAGCCATGGTGGCACCATGGCATTAAAGGCCTGTACACGAAGGATACCAAGGTAATATGCGATCCAGGAGAACTACCTCCCAGATCATGCATTGTTATAAGGAAAGATATCAACTATAATATCTTTTCAGAGTGCCTGAGCAGGGACTGTGTCGCCATCTCCATCGACGGCACAGGAGCTACACAGAAGCTAGCAGTGGCCTCCGCCTACTTTGCTGGGGAGGAAGCCTGTCCACCGCCAGAAATACTCGGGCTAGTGGACCACTGCCGGAAGAACAAGATCCCCCTTATCATCGGATGTGATGCCAACGCACATCATGTGATCTGGGCCAGTACTGATGTTAATAACAGAGGTGAGCAACTACTAGAATTTATTTTAAACAATAACCTAGAGATTTGTAATGTCGGCTCCACGCCGACATTTGTTACCAAGGTAAGAGAAGAGGTGCTAGACAAAACTCTGGCAACCAATTCAATCAAGCCCCACATTAGGAACTGGCATGTGTCACCAGAAGAATCTATGTCCGACCACAGGACAATTTTGTTTGAAGTAGCCTTCAACACAAAAAGATACACCCCTAAAAGAAACCCCAGGAAAACAAACTGGGATAAGTTCAGGTCAACTCTAGAGCTAAATCTTTCCAACGAACCGTCAGGATACCCTAGACATCCCTTGGAACTAGATAGAGCAGTAGACAACCTAGGTCACGAAATAGTGAATGCCTTTGAAGACAGTTGTCCACTAGGCAGACAGAAACGGGAAACAGACGCACCGTGGTGGAATGCTAAGCTTGAACGGCTACAAGGCACCACTCGAAGGCTCTTCAACAGGCCAAAAACTGAAAGTAACTGGGAACGGTACAGGCAAAGCCTGACGCTCTATAACAAAGAGATCAGGAAAGCCAAACGGAAGGACTATAGAAACTTCTGTGAGGCAATAAGTAACGTCAACGAGGGCGCAAGACTGCACAAGGCAATGGCCAAAAGTGCAACAGATAGTAATTTAGCCCTGAAGAAAGGTAATAACACCTTTACTTCCACGGATCGGGAGAAATTAGAACTTCTCTTTGACACGCATTTCCCGGGAAGTACTCCCATTACGGGAAATATTATGCGTGATCATCATAGAACCCCTAGGACAGTAGCAAGTGACTGGGCAACAGCCAAGTCTATAGTTACGCCCGAGAAACTTAAATGGGCTATTGGAACCTTCCAACCATTTAAGTCACCGGGATTAGATAGGATCTCTCCATCCTTCTTACAGCAGGGGCAGGAGCTACTCCTAACCCGCTTAAGAAGACTAATGGTAAGCAGCCTAGCCCTTGGCTATATCCCAAGTGCATGGTGCAGCGCTAGGGTGGTCTTCATCCCCAAGACCGGGAAGAAAGATATCACCAGCCCAAAGTCCTTCAGACCTATCAGCTTAACTTCGTTTGTGCTTAAAACGCTGGAAAAACTGGTAGACTACAATATTAGGAGAACAGCTCTCAAAGACTGTCCGCTGCAACACACGCAGCATGCATACAGAGCAGGCCGTTCAACAGACACGGCACTTTATCAACTATGCCGCACCCTAGAGGGGGCAGTTGATAGCAAAGAAATTGCTATTTGTGCCTTCCTAGACATAGAGGGAGCCTTCGATAACACATCACATGATGCGGTTCGAGCTGCCCTGTCTAGGAGGAACATAGATGTTACAACGAGTAAATGGATTGGTAACCTACTACAATCCAGACAGGCAACATGTACACTGGGCTCAGATAACATGACGATAGCAACCAGCAGAGGCTGTCCGCAAGGAGGAGTGCTTTCCCCTTTGCTATGGAGTCTGCTGGTAGATGAGCTTCTCAGCA
Organism: Drosophila oshimai; assembly: GCA_018150695.1. NCBI lineage: Eukaryota > Metazoa > Arthropoda > Insecta > Diptera > Drosophilidae > Drosophila > Drosophila oshimai. The sequence continues at coordinate 1,069,452 of JAECWM010000266.1, read as the reverse complement.
AACTTGCTGAAAAAGGGATCCAGTGTCAGGGATACGCCGATGACATTGTGATAATAGCCAAAGGCAAATTTGAAGAGACACTCTGTGACATCGTCCAACTCGGACTCAAGATAACGCTAGACTGGTGCAGGGAGGTTGGACTCAACCTAAATCCCGCCAAAACAGTCATCGTTCCCTTCACAAGGAAGTACACTACAGAGAATGAGACAAATCTCATTGCTAGGAATTCCTATAGAAACTAGCCGAGAGGTTAAGTATTTAGGAATCACTTTAGATAGTAAGCTAAACTTCGCTTCCCATGTCCAAAAGACAGTGGAGAAGTGTTATAGAGCTCTGTATACCTGTCGAAAAATTGCTGGGAAATCCTGGGGAACCAGGCCCCAGATAATAAGATGGCTATACCTGATGATTGTGAGACCAATTCTCACGTACGGAGCAATTGCATGGGGTAAACGAGCTAAGCTCAACACCATACAAAAACAGCTACAAAAGTTGCAAAGACTTGCCTGCGTATGTATGACAGGGGCAATGAAAACCTGTCCCACAACTGCCTTAGAAGTACTGATGGAGTTAACACCACTCCATTGTGTAATTGAACTTCAACGCAAAGCTACCCTCCTGAGAATAAGCACTGAGGGCACGGGTAGTGGTTGCATTCTAAATAACAGGGATGCGACTAATCTGTTAGTTGAGGTGCCCCTAATACTACACCCTAGGGATGAAATGACAGCCGAATTAATCTTCGAGCAGAACTTCACAACACACTTAGGCAATAAGAAAGATTGGACCACATTGTCCGAAGTGCATCCTATGGCTAAACACACCATAGCATGGTACACAGATGGATCCCTGACACAAAAAGGCACTGGCCTTGGAGTGGTAGGGCCCCGCATAAAATACCACGAATCCCTTGGCCAATACACCAGCATATTCCAGGCTGAGGTATGCGCTATTGGACGTTGTGCAGAGCTCAACATACAGCGTGGATATAAGAATAAGGACATCTCGATCCTTTCGGACAGCCGAGCAGCAATTACTGCTCTATGCAGTAATAAAGTCATTTCAAAGATAGTACTAGAGGTGAAGAGTAAACTAAATCGTTTGGGCAATCTAAATAGACTGGCCCTTAGATGGATTCCGGGTCATAGAGACATATCCGGAAATGAAATTGCCGATAAAATGGCAAAACTAGGAGCCGAACAGCCCCTGATAGGACCAGAACCCTACTGTGGCATAGGAAGGCACACAATAAAAGAATGCATTAGGAAAGAGGAAGGCACCATGAGGCAAGAACACTGGAGGAATACCCCAGGCCTAAGGCAAGCCAAAACTCCAATAGAAAACTACAACAAGAAGAGGTTCGAGGAACTTATGCAGCTAGGGAAGAATTCACTTAGGATCGTTACCGGATTACTAACCGGGCACTGCAGACTGAAAAGTCACCTATGTAAGATAGGAATAACAAGCAGCAGGACTTGCAGATTCTGTGACATGGAGGACGAAACCTCTACACACATCATCGCAGACTGTCCGGCCTTAATAAATATAAGATGCAGAACCTTAGGATCGAGAGCTCTATCACATGAGCTCTTAGGAAGAATCAACCCATCAAAACTCCTCGACTTTGTTCGAGGAAATGGGTTGATATCTGAGCTGTAGGCTCCGAATGGGGGTACAATAGATCTAAACAGGTCGCGGTACACTAACACCCCAATAATATAATAATAATAATAATACCACGTAACTCTGCGATCCATTCTGCATATGACTGATTTTGTTTCATTTTAAGAGAAAACAATTCGTATCTGGATGCGAGTACGTGTATACTTGATTTGAAGTGTGCGGAGAGCTTTGCAACCAGCTCGTCAAATTGTTTGCTTTGTATATCTTCACTCTTGGTCCCCAAGAACTAGTGAGATGGTTCGAAGGGAAGCTTAGCTGGGGCCACCAGGCGGGTCGCAGGTTGCGGATAGCGAACGGCCTTCCGGGAAGGTTAGTTGCGAATAAGCGTAAGCGAATAAGCAACCCCGGACAAACAGCGGGTATACTTACGAGGTATACCGACAAGACGCTTGTTTGGCCGTCTTACCACCGTAGCCTTACACACCCCCTCCCTCACAACTACCTACCACCATCCTATCCCTCACATCTCACCTCGGTGCCGGACTAAGGTGTCATCCGACCCGTGCCGATAGTCAGCCTGGCTGGGGGCCCGAGTCAACAAATAGCCCAGTCGCAAACGGAGGGTTCAGACAAGTGGCGACCGTCTGTCCTAACCGCGCCTTACCCGGGTACGGCGGATCTCTGCCCGGGCGGACCTACACTTCTCCGCAACTCGTGGGAACATATGAAGTCCATTAAGAAAAATACAAAAATCCCGCAGGATATCCCTGCGACCGGTGTCGCAAGACACTTTGACGATAGACTCCTCGACGGTGAGAGACCCCAGGCGGCAGCGCACACGCCCAGGATCTCACCAGCAGTGCAGGCCAGACCTGCGCTGCAGGTGTTTCCAGCCAGGGAGCGCGGTGTGCCAGCAGGACTTACCCTGCCAGCACGTCCGCCTCTCACGTCTGATAGGCCACACTCTATCAGACAGCTGAAGAAGCAAGACGCCCTTCCAGCCCTAGGACAGCCCGGAGGACTGGATGACCCGAACAGGCGTGGCCTGCCAGGGTCAAAAGTCAAGTGGTACCTCAGGTACCTCTTGCAGGGCTTGACGCCAGAGGAGGCCTTGAAGAAGGCAAAGGAGCCGAGGGAGCAACCGGCAGTAGGAGCAGCACCGGCTGGCAAACGGCTGAACACCAGCCGCACACCACCCACAGACACCCCCAAAAGGTCCAGACATGGCAAGGTGGCTAGTGAGACAACCTCACGGGCCCCGAGGCAAGATGGACCGAGTACATCACAAGCAGCAGCGGTAGTGAAGGCAAAGGTGCAGGCCAGGAAGATACCTTCCCAGCCTCGCCGAGACCAGAAACCGACACCCGCCGGAGGACGACCCTCTGGCCCGGCACCACCGCCCACCGGACTCCGTCCGACATACGCGGAGGCTGCCAAGAAGGCAACGTTCATTAAGGTGGCCATCCGCCCGGAGAGGTTCCCGGTGGTCAGCCTGACCAACGAGGAGCTGTCTGGACTACAGGAGTCTATCATGGACGAGATGCTCACGTCAGCGTGGAGCGGTCCGGTCGTTTTCAGGGGGATCCACTTCAGGGTGGGTCACCTGATAATCGATTGCCTGGACGAGGGCACAGCTGAGTGGCTTAAACTTGCCATACCTCAGCTGCGGACGTGGAAGGGAGTACCCCTTGAAACACGCATGGGAGACGACATCCTGGCAGTATACAACGCCACGTTGTTCTGCCCGAGGAGCGCAGATAGGACGAACGAGGAGATTCTGGCCTTCATCGGTTTCCAGAACCGCGTTCAAACAGACGCCTGGAAAATCATCTCCAGGAAAAACGACGGAGCTGGTGCACTCCTCGTAGTAGGGATGGACCAGACCGGAAGGGACGAGATAGTGGAGTGTGACCACCAGCTCAACTTCCGATATGGTCACGTCACTGTGAGCGGTCTTAAGAAGACCAGGAAGGCTCCAGAAGAGGCATCTGCGAGTGGAGACATCTGCAAGGCTGTCGAGGATACCCTCGAACCACCAAGTGTGGAGCCGACGGCGCAGAGTGGAGAGGACAGGCAATCTGTCATGGAGATTGGGGACGACCAGGGGGATTGGGGACGACCAGGGTGATGGACACCCCATGTCATCCCAAGAGTTGGCCCAGGAGCTCCTCCTGGACGACAGCTGCGATGAGGCGGAGGTCACCGTGATAGACGGTGGTGGAGAGACTTGCTCGCTCTCTTCACCAGAAGTCACGGGGCCCCAGACCCTCATCTGATGGCTGCACCAAGCAGCACTCGGCTAGCCCAGGTGAACATCCATCGGGCCAAAGCAGCATCTGCTGTCTTGGCCAGGATGATCACCTCCCAACACCTAGGGCTAGCCCTTGTACAGGAGCCATGGTGGCACCATGGCATTAAAGGCCTGTACACGAAGGATACCAAGGTAATATGCGATCCAGGAGAACTACCTCCCAGATCATGCATTGTTATAAGGAAAGATATCAACTATAATATCTTATCAGAGTTCCTGAGCAGGGACTGTGTCGCCATCTCCATCGACGGCACAGGAGCCACACAGAAGCTAGCAGTGGCCTCCGCCTACTTTGCTGGGGAGGAAGCCTGTCCACCGCCAGAAATACTCGGGCTAGTGGACCACTGCCGGAAGAACAAGATCCCCCTTATCATCGGATGTGATGCCAACGCACATCATGTGATCTGGGCCAGTACTGATGTTAATAACAGAGGTGAGCAACTACTAGAATTTATTTTAAACAATAACCTAGAGATTTGTAATGTCGGCTCCACGCCGACATTTGTTACCAAGGTAAGAGAAGAGGTGCTAGACATAACTCTGGCAACCAATTCAATCAAGCCCCACATTAGGAACTGGCATGTGTCACCAGAAGAATCTATGTCCGACAATTTTGTTTGAAGTAGCCTTCAACACAAAAAGATACACCCCTAAAAGAAACCCCAGGAAAACAAACTGGGATAAGTTCAGGTCAACTCTAGAGCTAAATCTTTCCAACGAACCGTCAGGATACCCTAGACATCCCTTGGAACTAGATAGAGCAGTAGACAACCTAGGTCACGAAATAGTGAATGCCTTTGAAGACAGTTGTCCACTAGGCAGACAGAAACGGGAAACAGACGCACCGTGGTGGAATGCTAAGCTTGAACGGCTACAAGGCACCACTCGAAGGCTCTTCAACAGGCCAAAAACTGAAAGTAACTGGGAACGGTACAGGCAAAGCCTGACGCTCTATAACAAAGAGATCAGGAAAGCCAAACGGAAGGACTATAGAAACTTCTGTGAGGCAATAAGTAACGTCAACGAGGGCGCAAGACTGTACAAGGCAATGGCCAAAAGTGCAACAGATAGTAATTTAGCCCTGAAGAAAGGTAATAACACCTTTACTTCCACGGATCGGGAGAAATTAGAACTTCTCTTTGACACGCATTTCCCGGGAAGTACTCCCATTACGGGAAATATTATGCGTGATCATCATAGAACCCCTAGGACAGTAGCAAGTGACTGGGCAACAGCCAAGTCTATAGTTACGCCCGAGAAACTTAAATGGGCTATTGGAACCTTCCAACCATTTAAGTCACCGGGATTAGATAGGATCTCTCCATCCTTCTTACAGCAGGGGCAGGAGCTACTCCTAACGCGCTTAAGAAGACTAATGGTAAGCAGCCTAGCCCTTGGCTATATCCCAATTGCATGGTGCAGCGCTAGGGTGGTCTTCATCCCCAAGACCGGGAAGAAAGATATCACCAGCCCAAAGTCCTTCAGACCTATCAGCTTAACTTCGTTTGTGCTTAAAACGCTGGAAAAACTGGTAGACTACAATATTAGGAGAACAGCTCTCAGAGACTGTCCGCTGCAACACACGCAGCATGCATACAGAGCAGGCCGTTCAACAGACACGGCACTTTATCAACTATGCCGCACCCTAGAGGGGGCAGTTGATAGCAAAGAAATTGCTATTTGTGCCTTCCTAGACATAGAGGGAGCCTTCGATAACACATCACATGATGCGGTTCGAGCTGCCCTGTCTAGGAGGAACATAGATGTTACAACGAGTAAATGGATTGGTAACCTACTACAATCCAGACAGGCAACATGTACACTGGGCTCAGATAACATGACGATAGCAACCAGCAGAGGCTGTCCGCAAGGAGGAGTGCTTTCCCCTTTGCTATGGAGTCTGCTGGTAGATGAGCTTCTCAGCAAACTTGCTGAAAAAGGGATCCAGTGTCAGGGATACGCCGATGACATTGTGATAATAGCCAGAGGCAAATTTGAAGAGACACTCTGTGACATCGTCCAACTCGGACTCAAGATAACGCTAGACTGGTGCAGGGAGGTTGGACTCAGCCTAAATCCCGCCAAAACAGTCATCGTTCCCTTCACAAGGAAGTACAAACTACAGAGAATGAGACAAATCTCATTGCTAGGAAACTATAGAAACTAGCCGAGAGGTTAAGTATTTAGGAATCACTTTAGATAGTAAGCTAAACTTCGCTTCCCATGTCCAAAAGACAGTGGAGAAGTGTTATAGAGCTCTGTATACCTGTCGAAAAATTGCTGGGATATCCTGGGGAACCAGGCCCCAGATAATAAGATGGCTATACCTGATGATTGTGAGACCAATTCTCACGTACGGAGCAATTGCATGGGGTAAACGAGCAAAGCTCAACACCATACAAAAACAGCTACAAAAGTTGCAAAGACTTGCCTGCGTATGTATGACAGGGGCAATGAAAACATGTCCCACAACTGCCTTAGAAGTACTGATGGAGCTAACACCACTCCATTGTGTAATTGAACTTCAACGCAAAGCTACCCTCCTGAGAATAAGCACTGAGGGCACGGGTAGTGGTTGCATTCTAAATAACAGGGATGCGACTAATCTGTTAGTTGAGGTGCCCCTAATACTACACCCTAGGGATGAAATGACAGCTGAATTAATCTTCGAGCTGACAACGCACATCATGTGATCTGGGCCAGTACTGATGTTAATAACAGAGGTGAGCAACTACTAGAATTTATTTTAAACAATAACCTAGAGATTTGTAATGTCGGCTCCACGCCGACATTTGTTACCAAGGTAAGAGAAGAGGTGCTAGACATAACTCTGGCAACCAATTCAATCAAGCCCCACATTAGGAACTGGCATGTGTCACCAGAAGAATCTATGTCCGACCACAGGACAATTTTGTTTGAAGTAGCCTTCAACACAAAAAGATACACCCCTAAAAGAAACCCCAGGAAAACAAACTGGGATAAGTTCAGGTCAACTCTAGAGCTAAATCTTTCCAACGAACCGTCAGGATACCCTAGACATCCCTTGGAACTAGATAGAGCAGTAGACAACCTAGGTCACGAAATAGTGAATGCCTTTGAAGACAGTTGTCCACTAGGCAGACAGAAACGGGAAACAGACGCACCGTGGTGGAATGCTAAGCTTGAACGGCTACAAGGCACCACTCGAAGGCTCTTCAACAGGCCAAAAACTGAAAGTAACTGGGAACGGTACAGGCAAAGCCTGACGCTCTATAACAAAGAGATCAGGAAAGCCAAACGGAAGGACTATAGAAACTTCTGTGAGGCAATAAGTAACGTCAACGAGGGCGCAAGACTGTACAAGGCAATGGCCAAAAGTGCAACAGATAGTAATTTAGCCCTGAAGAAAGGTAATAACACCTTTACTTCCACGGATCGGGAGAAATTAGAACTTCTCTTTGACACGCATTTCCCGGGAAGTACTCCCATTACGGGAAATATTATGCGTGATCATCATAGAACCCCTAGGACAGTAGCAAGTGACTGGGCAACAGCCAAGTCTATAGTTACGCCCGAGAAACTTAAATGGGCTATTGGAACCTTCCAACCATTTAAGTCACCGGGATTAGATAGGATCTCTCCATCCTTCTTACAGCAGGGGCAGGAGCTACTCCTAACGCGCTTAAGAAGACTAATGGTAAGCAGCCTAGCCTTTGGCTATATCCCAATTGCATGGTGCAGCGCTAGGGTGGTCTTCATCCCCAAGACCGGGAAGAAAGATATCACCAGCCCAAAGTCCTTCAGACCTATCAGCTTAACTTCGTTTGTGCTTAAAACGCTGGAAAAACTGGTAGACTACAATATTAGGAGAACAGCTCTCAGAGACTGTCCGCTGCAACACACGCAGCATGCATACAGAGCAGGCCGTTCAACAGACACGGCACTTTATCAACTATGCCGCACCCTAGAGGGGGCAGTTGATAGCAAAGAAATTGCTATTTGTGCCTTCCTAGACATAGAGGGAGCCTTCGATAACACATCACATGATGCGGTTCGAGCTGCCCTGTCTAGGAGGAACATAGATGTTACAACGAGTAAATGGATTGGTAACCTACTACAATCCAGACAGGCAACATGTACACTGGGCTCAGATAACATGACGATAGCAACCAGCAGAGGCTGTCCGCAAGGAGGAGTGCTTTCCCCTTTGCTATGGAGTCTGCTGGTAGATGAGCTTCTCAGCAAACTTGCTGAAAAAGGGATCCAGTGTCAGGGATACGCCGATGACATTGTGATAATAGCCAGAGGCAAATTTGAAGAGACACTCTGTGACATCGTCCAACTCGGACTCAAGATAACGCTAGACTGGTGCAGGGAGGTTGGACTCAGCCTAAATCCCGCCAAAACAGTCATCGTTCCCTTCACAAGGAAGTACAAACTACAGAGAATGAGACAAATCTCATTGCTAGGAATTCCTATAGAAACTAGCCGAGAGGTTAAGTATTTAGGAATCACTTTAGATAGTAAGCTAAACTTCGCTTCCCATGTCCAAAAGACAGTGGAGAAGTGTTATAGAGCTCTGTATACCTGTCGAAAAATTGCTGGGATATCCTGGGGAACCAGGCCCCAGATAATAAGATGGCTATACCTGATGATTGTGAGACCAATTCTCACGTACGGAGCAATTGCATGGGGTAAACGAGCTAAGCTCAACACCATACAAAAACAGCTACAAAAGTTGCAAAGACTTGCCTGCGTATGTATGACAGGGGCAATGAAAACCTGTCCCACAACTGCCTTAGAAGTACTGATGGAGCTAACACCACTCCATTGTGTAATTGAACTTCAACGCAAAGCTACCCTCCTGAGAATAAGCACTGAGGGCACGGGTAGTGGTTGCATTCTAAATAACAGGGATGCGACTAATCTGTTAGTTGAGGTGCCCCTAATACTACACCCTAGGGATGAAATGACAGCTGAATTAATCTTCGAGCTGAACTTCACAGCACACTTAGGCAATAAGAAAGATTGGACCACATTGTCCGAAGTGCACCCTATGGCTAAACACACCATAGCATGGTACACAGATGGATCCCCAACACAAAAAGGCACTGGCCTTGGAGTGGTAGGGCCCCGCATAAAATACCACGAATCCCTTGGCCAATACACCAGCATATTCCAAGCTGAGGTATGCGCTATTGGACGTTGTGCAGAGCTTAACATACAGCGTGGATATAAGAATAAGGACATCTCGATCCTTTCGGACAGCCGAGCAGCAATTACTGCTCTATGCAGTAATAAAGTCACCTCAAAGATAATACTAGAGGTGAAGAGTAAACTAAATCGTTTGGGCAATCTAAATAGACTGGCCCTTAGATGGATTCCGGGTCATAGAGACATATCCGGAAATGAAATTGCCGATAAAATGGCAAAACTAGGAGCCGAACAGCCCCTGATAGGACCAGAACCCTACTGTGGCATAGGAAGGCACACAATAAAAGAATGCATTAGGAAAGAGGAAGGCACCATGAGGCAAGAACACTGGAGGAATACCCCAGGCCTAAGGCAAGCCAAAACTCCAATAGAAAACTACAACAAGAAGAGGTTCGAGGAACTTATGCAGCTAGGGAAGAATTCACTTAGGATCGTTACCGGATTACTAACCGGGCACTGCAGACTGAAAAGTCACCTAGGTAAGATAGGAATAACAAGCAGCAGGACTTGCAGATTCTGTGACATGGAGGACGAAACCTCTACACACATCATCGCAGACTGTCCGGCCTTAATAAATATAAGATGCAGAACCTTAGGATCGAGAGCTCTATCACATGAGCTCTTAGGAAGAATCAACCCATCAAAACTCCTCGACTTTGTTCGAGGAAATGGGTTGATATCTGAGCTGTAGGCTCCGAATGGGGGTACAATAGATCTAAACAGGTCGCGGTACACTAACACCCCAATAATATAATAATAATAATAATATCTTCACTGCCGTAAAGTTTTGTTAATAGCTCAAAGCCTTCTTGGCCAATCCACAATAAAAGAAATGCTTTCTTATGATCGTTGCTGCTAACGTCATATGCTGCGAAATGTTGTTGCATTTGTGCAATGTAAAGTTCCCAATTATTCTTCTCCTTAATAAACGGCGCGAATGCCGGCACATGGTGACTTTGTGAGGTTATGGTTGAACTGCTGTCTTGTTGGAGCTCCAATTTTAGTTTTGAGAGCCTCTCCATTTGCTGATTGGTTTGCTCTGTCATCCAAATTCGATTTGCACCCAAAATATCCACCACGAAATCTTGTTGCTTCTTTAAGATTGTTTCCAGCGTTGCTGCATCCATGTTCCATTTTTTTCTTTTTTCCTAGTCTCCAAATGTAAAGTTAATTTATTAATGTATTACATATTTTACAAAGACAGTTGCAAATCCCATGGGGTAGGTCATCTGATCTCGTTACAATGTACCAGGGCTTCATCGTTATCGATATACCCAAAGTAAGAGTAAAAGTAACTCGATAGCTCGATATATATCACTCCTCCCCTCTTACTTTGAACTACCGGCGTTAAGGTTTTTTCGAAGTAATCGGCTTGATTGGCGAAGTGGCTGTTGATTTTGTTTAAGATCATCTTGTGCGGAGCTAGTTGAGGCGTTGGCTGAACAGGGACTACGTGGTTTCATTTGGTTGCGATGTCGTCTGAGCATTCCTTGATCTCTTTGGACTGCATACATAATCTTTCCCAGTTTGCAAATAACCGTGCCAGGAATCCACTTTGGACCTGCAGAAAAGTTTTTAACGAAAACCAGATCGTCGATGTTAAATGAATGCTTACGATCTTCAGGGCTGGCGCTAATAGGTATTGGTGGCAAAAGTCGATCTAGGAGCGTGTTTGGCTGACGACCATGAAGTATCTCTGCCGGAGAATTATTTAAATTCGGGCTAGGCGTGCTTCTGAAAGAGCTCAAAAAGTTAAAAGAGAGTTGGTTGTACTATAACCTTCCTCCACAGCTTTTTTGAATGCTTGTTTGAAAGTACGAACAAATCGTTCTGCTTCACCATTATATGCGGGGTGAAACGGGACTGATGTGAGGTGCTTAATGCCTTGCATAGTACAAAACGTTTGAAATTCCGTAGCTATAAATTGTCTTCCATTATCCGTGACTATGGTGTCTGGGATACCTTCGCTGGCGAAGATGATTTTAAGAGCGTTGATTGTGGCTTCAGCTGTTGTAGACTGCATTTTCGTTACGAACTTCGAATGTGCGTCAACACAAATAAGCCACATTGCGTTATAAAATGGTCCGGCGAAGTCTAAATGTATGCGCTGCCATGGCTGAGCTGCTGCAGGCCAATAAGAAAATTCACGGGCTGGTGAAGCATTGTTATGTTGCTGACACGAAAAACATTTTGCTGAAAATTGCTGTATTTGTATATCCATTTTAGGCCAATAACAATATCTGCGAGCCATTTGTTTCATTCGCGTAATTCACCAATGTCCAATGTGTAGCATTTTAAGAACTTTTGTTGAGCTGAGGCTGGGATTATAACACGAACAAAGTCAGTGTGCAATAAAATGACTCCAGATTCGATGCTGAGTGCGTTGCGGCGCATAAAAAATTGTTGCAAGTCTTTATTTTGCGGAGATATCTTAACTGGCCATCCATTATCAATCAAACACTTGACTCGTTGAAGTGCGCTGTTCTTTGCTGTAAGGTCTCTTAGTTGCTTAACATCCATAGGAAAATCGGCTAATTGTTTTTCTATATGGAGCTGTAAACACACATTAGTGTCAATCGATGCGTCAGGGCCTTATGGTAGACGTGATAAAGCATCGGCGTTGCTGTGTTTGTCAGTTGGTCTATACTTTATTGTATATCTGTATGCCATTAGTGTAATTGTGTATCTTTGTAGACGTTGAATAGTCATCGAAGGAAGTTGCTTGTTAGGGTTAAAATCGACACGAGTGGCTTGTGATCTGTAATGAGAGTGAAGTTGCGGCCATATAAATATTGATGAAATCTTTTTACTACAAACATGATCGACAAAGCTTCTTTTTCGATTTGGCTGTAGCGGCGCTGGTGCTCATCTAGGGTTTTCGAAGCAAAAGCGATTGGCTTTTCAGACCCATCTGGATACGTATGCGAAATTACGGCTCCTATTCCATTAGGCGATGCGTCAGTTGCGAGCACAATTGGAAGGCTGTCATCAAAATGTGCTAAAAGTGGCGTGCTGCATAGTTTATTTCTCTAGGCTATAAATGCATCCTCTTGTTGTTTCCTCCATTCAAATTTGACGTTGGCTTTACGTAATGTATTTAAAGGGGCTGCTACATGTGAAAAATTTGAAATAAATTTATTATAGTAATTTATTTTTCCAAGAAAGGCTTGTAGTTCTTTTAAATTTGTAGGGCGTGGCAAATTTTGTATTGCTGTAATTTTCGAGGGAGCTGGGCTAGTTTTGCTTTAAATGAAGGCTGGCTTTGTAAGATTTGGAATGACCTAGTGCATTAGTAAAAACAGCTGGATATTTTTCTGCAAAAAATTCATATCGACTTGTGTTTTTGTTGTTGGTGCAATTGCGTGAACAGTGTGTGCTTGGCATGCGCACAACTTTAATTCGTTCAATAAATCTGTGCCCAAAATATGTATTACTGTTGTGTTTAACATCTGTAACGATCAGCTGTGCTGTTAATTTTATGTTGTTGTATTCAATAACAACGCTTAGGAGACCAAAAATTTGGACGTGATTGCAACCATAGCAAACAAGGCTTTCTTCGTCAAAAGGTTTAAGAGAGGGTTTTCCTAATTCTGCGTATGTCTGTTCTCCAATTACACTGCAAGTGGCACCTGAATCTAATTGGAATTGGACCACGACTTTGTTTACCAGGACTTCTGCAAAATATTTACGACCGATTTTCTTTGGTGCAATGATTTTAACTGTTCTTTATAGTTTCAAAGAAAGAATTTTGTTTACTTCAGCTGATTTTGTTGCGTTGCTAGAATCTGACATTGTATTTGTTTTACATACCGGTGCGATATGGCCCACACGTTTGCATTTGTGACACTGCGCTTTACGGAATCGTTTGTGGCATTTTTCTCTGCAGACATTTTTTTCTTGAGTGCTTGTGTTGTTTCATAGCTTTCTGCTATTAAAACTATGTCGGCTAAGGTTGGGTTGACCTTTTGTAACGCTGCGGTGCGTACGGCTTCGTGTGGCGTATTTAGAACTAAAATGTCACGAATTAGCTCCTCTGCGAATTCTGTTTTGCATGTTGCTTTGCTGCAAACATTCTTACAATTGCGAGCAATACCACGTAACTCTGCGATCCATTCTGCATATGATTGATTTTGTTTCATTTTAAGAGAAAACAATTCGTATCTGGATGCAAGTACGTGTATACTTGATTTGAAGTGTGCGGAGAGCTTTGCAACCAGCTCGTCAATTTGTTTGCTTTGTATATCTTCACTGCCGTAAAGTTTTGTTAATAGCTCAAAGCCTTCTTGGCCAATCCACAATAAAAGAAATGCTTTCTTGTGATCGTTGCTGCTAACGTCATATGTGTAAAGTTCCCAATTATTCTTCTCCTTAATAAACGGCGCGAATGCCGGCACATGGTGACTTTGTGAGGTTATGGTTGAACTGCTGTCTGGTTGGAGCTCCATTTGCTCATTGGTTTGCTCTGTCATCCAAATTCGATTTGCACCCAAAATATCCACCACGAAATCTTGTTGCTTCTTTAAGATTGCTTCCAGCGTTGCTGCATCCATGTTCCATTTTTTTCTTTTTTCCTAGTCGCCAAATGTAAAGTTAATTTATTAATGTATTACATATTTTACAAAGACAGTTGCAAATCCCATGGGGTAGGTCATCTGATCTCGTTACAATGTACCAGGGCTTCATCGTTATCGATATACCCAAAGTAAGAGTAAAAGTAACTCGATAGCTCGATATATATCACTCCTCCCCTCTTACTTTGAACTACCGGCGTTAAGGTTTTTTCGAAGTAATCGGCTTGATTGGCGAAGTGGCTGTTGATTTTGTTTAAGATCATCTTGTGCGGAGCTAGTTGAGGCGTTGGCTGAACAGGGACTACGTGGTTTCATTTGGTTGCGATGTCGTCTGAGCATTCCTTGATCTCTTTGGACTGCATACATAATCTTTCCCAGTTTGCAAATAACCGTGCCAGGAATCCACTTTGGACCTGCAGAAAAGTTTTTAACGAAAACCAGATCGTCGATGTTAAATGAATGCTTACGATCTTCAGGGCTGGCGCTAATAGGTATTGGTGGCAAAAGTCGATCTAGGAGCGTGTTTGGCTGACGACCATGAAGTATCTCTGCCGGAGAATTATTTAAATTCGGGCTAGGCGTGCTTCTGAAAGAGCTCAAAAAAGTTAAAAGAGAGTTGGTTGTACTATAACCTTCCTCCACAGCTTTTTTGAATGCTTGTTTGAAAGTACGAACAAATCGTTCTGCTTCACCATTATATGCGGGGTGAAACGGGACTGATGTGAGGTGCTTAATGCCTTGCATAGTACAAAATGTTTGAAATTCCGTAGCTATAAATTGTCTTCCATTATCCGTGACTATGGTGTCTGGGATACCTTCGCTGGCGAAGATGATTTTAAGAGCGTTGATTGTGGCTTCAGCTGTTGTAGACTGCATTTTCGTTACGAACTTCGAATGTGCGTCAACACAAATAAGCCACATTGCGTTATAAAATGGTCCGGCGAAGTCTAAATGTATGCGCTGCCATGGCTGAGCTGCTGCAGGCCAATAAGAAAATTCACGGGCTGGTGAAGCATTGTTATGTTGCTGACACGAAAAACATTTTGCTGAAAATTGCTGTATTTGTATATCCATTTTAGGCCAATAACAATATCTGCGAGCCATTTGTTTCATTCGCGTAATTCCCCAATGTCCAATGTGTAGCATTTTAAGAACTTTTTGTTGAGCTGAGGCTGGGATTATAACACGAACAAAGTCAGTGTGCAATAAAATGACTCCAGATTCGATGCTGAGTGCGTTGCGGCGCATAAAAAATTGTTGCAAGTCTTTATTTTGCGGAGATATCTTAACTGGCCATCCATTATCAATCAAACACTTGACTCGTTGAAGTGCGCTGTTCTTTGCTGTAAGGTCTCTTAGTTGCTTAACATCCATAGGAAAATCGGCTAATTGTTTTTCTATATGGAGCTGTAAACACACATTAGTGTCAAACGATGCGTCAGGGCCTTATGGTAGACGTGATAAAGCATCGGCGTTGCTGTGTTTGTCAGTTGGTCTATACTTTATTGTATATCTGTATGCCATTAGTGTAATTGTGTATCTTTGTAGACGTTGAATAGTCATCGAAGGAAGTTGCTTGTTAGGGTTAAAATCGACACGAGTGGCTTGTGATCTGTAATGAGAGTGAAGTTGCGGCCATATAAATATTGATGAAATCTTTTTACTCCAAACATGATCGACAAAGCTTCTTTTCGATTTGGCTGTAGCGGCGCTGGTGCTCATCTAGGGTTTTCGAAGCAAAAGCGATTGGCTTTTCAGACCCATCTGGATACGTATGCGAAATTACGGCTCCTATTCCATTAGGCGATGCGTCAGTTGCGAGCACAATTGGAAGGCTGTCATCAAAATGTGCTAAAAGTGGCGTGCTGCATAGTTTATTTCTCAAGGCTATAAATGCATCCTCTTGTTGTTTCCTCCATTCAAATTTGACGTTGGCTTTACGTAATGTATTTAAAGGGCTGCTACATGTGAAAAATTTGAAATAAATTTATTATAGTAATTTATTTTTCCAAGAAAGGCTTGTAGTTCTTTTAAATTTGTAGGGCGTGGCAAATTTTGTATTGCTGTAATTTTCGAGGGAGCTGGGCTAGTTTTGCTTTAAATGAAGGCTGGCTTTGTAAGATTTGGAATGACCTAGTGCATTAGTAAAAACAGCTGGATATTTTTCTGCAAAAAATTCATATCGACTTGTGTTTTTGTTGTTGGTGCAATTGCGTGAACAGTGTGTGCTTGGCATGCGCACAACTTTAATTCGTTCAATAAATCTGTCCCCAAAATATAACTGTTGTGTTTAACATCTGTAACGATCAGCTGTGCTGTTAATTTTATGTTGTTGTATTCAATAACAGCGCTTAGGAGACCACTAAAGCAAACAAGGCTTTCTTCGTCAAAAGGTTTAAGAGAGGGTTTTCCTAATTCTGCGTATGTCTGTTCTCCAATTACACTGCAAGTGGCACCTGAATCTAATTGGAATTGGACCACGACTTTGTTTACCAGGACTTCTGCAAAAATATTTACGACCGATTTTCTTTGGTGCAATGATTTTAACTGTTCTTTATAGTTTCAAAGAAAGAATTTTGTTTACTTCAGCTGATTTTGTTGCGTTGCTAGAATCTGACATTGTATTTTTTTTACATACCGGTGCGATATGGCCCACACGTTTGCATTTGTGACACTGCGCTTTACGGAATCGTTTGTGGCATTTTTCTCTGCAGACATTTTTTTCTTGAGTGCTTGTGTTGTTTCATAGCTTTCTGCTATTAAAACTATGTCGGCTAAGGTTGGGTTGACCTTTTGTAACGCTGCGGTGCGTACGGCTTCGTGTGGCGTATTTAGAACTAAAATGTCACGAATTAGCTCCTCTGCGAATTCTGTCTTGCATGTTGCTTTGCTGCAAACATATTTACAATTGCGAGCAATACCACGTAACTCTGCGATCCATTCTGCATATGATTGATTTTGTTTCATTTTAAGAGAAAACAATTCGTATCTGCATGCAAGTACGTGTATACTTGATTTGAAGTGTGCGGAGAGCTTTGCAACCAGCTCGTCAATTTGTTTGCTTTGTATATCTTCACTGCCGTAAAGTTTTGTTAATAGCTCAAAGCCTTCTTGGCCAATCCACAATAAAAGAAATGTTTTCTTGTGATCGTTGCTGCTAACGTCATATGTGTAAAGTTCCCAATTATTCTTCTCCTTAATAAACGGCGCGAATGCCGGCACATGGTGACTTTGTGAGGTTATGGTTGAACTGCTGTCTGGTTGGAGCTCCATTTGCTCATTGGTTTGCTCTGTCATCCAAATTCGATTTGCACCCAAAATATCCACCACGAAATCTTGTTGCTTCTTTAAGATTGCTTCCAGCGTTGCTGCATCCATGTTCCATTTTTTTCTTTTTTCCTAGTCGCCAAATGTAAAGTTAATTTATTAATGTATTACATATTTTACAAAGACAGTTGCAAATCCCATGGGGTAGGTCATCTGATCTCGTTACAATGTACCAGGGCTTCATCGTTATCGATATACCCAAAGTAAGAGTAAAAGTAACTCGATAGCTCGATATATATCACTCCTCCCCTCTTACTTTGAACTACCGGCGTTAAGGTTTTTTCGAAGTAATCGGCTTGATTGGCGAAATGGCTGTTGATTTTGTTTAAGATCATCTTGTGCGGAGCTAGTTGAGGCGTTGGCTGAACAGGGACTACGTGGTTTCATTTGGTTGCGATGTCGTCTGAGCATTCCTTGATCTCTTTGGACTGCATACATAATCTTTCCCAGTTTGCAAATAACCGTGCCAGGAATCCACTTTGGACCTGCAGAAAAGTTTTTAACGAAAACCAGATCGTCGATGTTAAATGAATGCTTACGATCTTCAGGGCTGGCGCTAATAGGTATTGGTGGCAAAAGTCGATCTAGGAGCGTGTTTGGCTGACGACCATGAAGTATCTCTGCCGGAGAATTATTTAAATTCAGGCTAGGCGTGCTTCTGAAAGAGCTCAAAAAAGTTAAAAGAGAGTTGGTTGTACTATAACCTTCCTCCACAGCTTTTTTGAATGCTTGTTTGAAAGTACGAACAAATCGTTCTGCTTCACCATTATATGCGGGGTGAAACGGGACTGATGTGAGGTGCTTAATGCCTTGCATAGTACAAAACGTTTGAAATTCCGTAGCTATAAATTTTCTTCCATTATCCGTGACTATGGTGTCTGGGATACCTTCGCTGGCGAAGATGATTTTAAGAGCGTTGATTGTGGCTTCAGCTGTTGTAGACTGCATTTTCGTTACGAACTTCGAATGTGCGTCAACACAAATAAGCCACATTGCGTTATAAAATGGTCCGGCGAAGTCTAAATGTATGCGCTGCCATGGCTGAGCTGCTGCAGGCCAATAAGAAAATTCACGGGCTGGTGAAGCATTGTTATGTTGCTGACACGAAAAACATTTTGCTGAAAATTGCTGTATTTGTATATCCATTTTAGGCCAAAAACAATATCTGCGAGCCATTTGTTTCATTCGCGTAATTCCCCAATGTCCAATGTGTAGCATTTTAAGAACTTTTTGTTGAGCTGAGGCTGGGATTATAACACGAACAAAGTCAGTGTGCAATAAAATGACTCCAGATTCGATGCTGAGTGCGTTGCGGCGCATAAAAAATTGTTGCAAGTCTTTATTTTGCGGAGATATCTTAACTGGCCATCCATTATCAATCAAACACTTGACTCGTTGAAGTGCGCTGTTCTTTGCTGTAAGGTCTCTTAGTTGCTTAACATCCATAGGAAAATCGGCTAATTGTTTTTCTATATGGAGCTGTAAACACACATTAGTGTCAAACGATGCGTCAGGGCCTTATGGTAGACGTGATAAAGCATCGGCGTTGCTGTGTTTGTCAGTTGGTCTATACTTTATTGTATATCTGTATGCCATTAGTGTAATTGTGTATCTTTGTAGACGTTGAATAGTCATCGAAGGAAGTTGCTTGTTAGGGTTAAAATCGACACGAGTGGCTTGTGATCTGTAATGAGAGTGAAGTTGCGGCCATATAAATATTGATGAAATCTTTTTACTCCAAACATGATCGACAAAGCTTCTTTTTCGATTTGGCTGTAGCGGCGCTGGTGCTCATCTAGGGTTTTCGAAGCAAAAGCGATTGGCTTTTCAGACCCATCTGGATACGTATGCGAAATTACGGCTCCTATTCCATTAGGCGATGCGTCAGTTGCGAGCACAATTGGAAGGCTGTCATCAAAATGTGCTAAAAGTGGCGTGCTGCATAGTTTATTTCTCAAGGCTATAAATGCATCCTCTTGTTGTTTCCTCCATTCAAATTTGACGTTGGCTTTACGTAATGTATTTAAAGGGGCTGCTACATGTGAAAAATTTGAAATACATTTATTATAGTATTTTATTTTACCAAGAAAGGCTTGTACAATAGTTCCTTTAAATTTGTAGGGCGTGGCAAATTTGTTATTGCTGTAATTTTCGAGGGAGCTGGGCTAGTTTTGCTTTAAATGAAGGCTGGCTTTGTAAGATTTGGAATGACCTAGTGCATTAGTAAAAACAGCTGGATATTTTTCTGCAAAAAATTCATATCGACTTGTGTTTTTGTTGTTGGTGCAATTGCGTGAACAGTGTGTGCTTGGCATGCGCACAACTTTAATTCGTTCAATAAATCTGTGCCCAAAATATTACTGTTGTGTTTAACATCTGTAACGATCAGCTGTGCTGTTAATTTTATGTTGTTGTATTCAATAACAACGCTTAGGAGACCAAAAATTTGGACGTGATTGCAACCATAGCAAACAAGGCTTTCTTCGTCAAAAGGTTTAAGAGAGGGTTTTCCTAATTCTGCGTATGTCTGTTCTCCAATTACACTGCAAGTGGCACCTGAATCTAATTGGAACAATGGACCACGATTTTGTTTACCAGGACTTCTGCAAAATATTTACGACCGATTTTCTTTGGTGCAATGATCTTAACTGTTCTTTATAGTTCCAAAGAAAGAATTTTGTTTACTTCAGCTGATTTTGTTGCGTTGCTAGAATCTGACATTGTATTTGTTTTACATACCGGTGCGATATGGCTCACACGTTTGCATTTGTGACACTGCGCTTTACGGAATCGTTTGTGGCATTTTTCTCTGCAGACATTTTTTTCTTGAGTGCTTGTGTTGTTTCATAGCTTTCTGCTATTAAAACTATGTCGGCTAAGGTTGGGTTGACCTTTTGTAACGCTGCGGTGCGTACGGCTTCGTGTGGCGTATTTAGAACTAAAATGTCACGAATTAGCTCCTCTGCGAATTCTGTCTTGCATGTTGCTTTGCTGCAAACATATTTACAATTGCGAGCAATACCACGTAACTCTGCGATCCATTCTGCATATGATTGATTTTGTTTCATTTTAAGAGAAAACAATTCGTATCTGGATGCAAGTACGTGTATACTTGATTTGAAGTGTGCGGAGAGCTTTGCAACCAGCTCGTCAATTTGTTTGCTTTGTATATCTTCACTGCCGTAAAGTTTTGTTAATAGCTCAAAGCCTTCTTGGCCAATCCACAATAAAAGAAATGTTTTCTTGTGATCGTTGCTGCTAACGTCATATGTGTAAAGTTCCCAATTATTCTTCTCCTTAATAAACGGCGCGAATGCCGGCACATGGTGACTTTGTGAGGTTATGGTTGAACTGCTGTCTGGTTGGAGCTCCATTTGCTGATTGGTTTGCTCTGTCATCCAAATTCGATTTGCACCCAAAATATCCACCACGAAATCTTGTTGCTTCTTTAAGATTGCTTCCAGCGTTGCTGCATCCATGTTCCATTCTTTTCTTTTTTCCTGGTCGCCAAATGTAAAGTTAATTTATTAATGTATTACATATTTTACAAAGACAGTTGCAAATCCCATGGGGTAGGTCATCTGATCTCGTTAAAATATACCAGGGCTTCATCGTTATCGATATACCCAAAGTAAGAGTAAAAGTAACTCGATAGCTCGATATATATCACTTATAATGGAAGCAATCTGTAAAAAATATACATGAAATTCTTGAGTGGCTCGATCTTAATGCATTCCTTATCAAGAGCTTGAAAACCTTAGAGCAGGGTTCGGATGTTAAAACATAACATATGTTAAAAACAAACTATTTACATGTGAGTCAAAAATAGTACTGTCCATTTGCACAAAACGTTTTTGACATTAGTAGCTTACATGTGTTTTTAAAACACGTGCTAAAAACGATTTTTATTATTTTACACATAATAACATTTTTTCACACTGTAAATAAAAATTTTAAATGTTTTTAACAGTGTGTGTTATTTACAAAGCCTGCCTTAGAGGTTATAGATTCCATTCATCCGTCCAAGCTATTTATCCTTCCACCCAAAGCGACAAACCCCAAAATGTCATCGCCAAAAATAAATTCTTTCACCGCAAGGGTAGTTACGATTGTTTCAATCCATCAAGTTCGTACATATCCACGCTTACTAAAGATGACGGTATCCGATCGTGAGTCCTACATCCAGTGGAAACAGTTCTGCTTAAACTGCTGCGCAAGAGGCCACCAACTTCATGATTGCACAAGCGCCCACAGCTCTTTCACTTGCCGTAGTCGACATTAAACATTGTTGGATCCAAGCAACTCTTTCTCTAGGGTTCCATATCCCGCCTTGAAAACCAGAAGTTCCCGAGGTATTTTATCCTACCAATGCTGAGTCTGGCAGGGGAACCATCCGCTACTTAAGTGTCACCGTTTATTATGAATGTTCACGCCAAGAAGGCGCTTACTTTTGAGCGGCAGTGTCGAGCTGCAGTTTCTCCAAATGCTCCATCTCGCTCGCTCTCACTGCCGGGGCTATCCCCGCTCTCCCACACTTCGGCTAGGAGTAACGGCGCCACCGCTCCTCCCTCTCTCCGCCTCTTCCGCGCCGCTCTGGAGCAATTACTATAGGCAACTACTTTTAGTGACAAGTTGTTATTATTTCCACAAGGCAAATTCGCCTCCACCTGACCTTGTACATTTCCTTTGATATCTACGACATTATGTGCCGCGGACGAGCATATTTGTACCCTGGCTGAGTGTATTTATTTAGAAGATTGTAACGCAGTAAAAAAGACATCTCTTATTTTGTAGAGCTGACGAATTGTGGCGCTTTTTCATGGTGCCATTTAAATATCTCGGGTTGTGCAAAAAATATCGAGATGAATATTTTTTAGACTGCTCGTTTTAACGATTCAAAGCAAGTTTACCGTGTCTGAACAAGTAACCGAGATCTGTCGGCAAATTTGGATTTTATTACGGAAAATTTTTTTTAACTACGTTGTTCAGCGGAAGGAACATTTTTGTGCCACTAGTTTTAACCGCGTATATCTTTAAAATCGCGAGTCAGATAATTTTGAACTTTTACTGGGTATGTATAACTGTTAATAAACTTATATTTAATTTAAGTGTAACCCCCCTAAACTATCGCAAAATATCGAAGAGGTTGCTAATTTTTTCAACTGAACAACACTTTTTCACCAAGCGATTTATGGCACAGTCGACGAGCTCACGCTTTTTATTTGTTATATCATAATAAAGCTTTAAAATTGACATAATTGGTGATTTATTGAATTGACGACAAAAGTAACAAATTCCGAAGACGACACGGGTTTAATGGTCGAAATTCGGTCATTCGAGCCCCGTCTATACAAAAATATAATCTTTAACTAGGTAACTGCCTCAAAATTAATTAGGCTTACACTACAAATTTTTTTTTAATTTTAACCTGGAAATTAGTGAATTTATTACGTAAAACTCGGAAACAATCGACAAACCTTACGTTATAGGGCTTTCAAAAAGCTTTCCTAAATGGTCAAATATGTCATACCCTTCTTTGGTAAAGCTATTAGAAAAACAACCAACATTGTTGGTTTTTTTTTTGTCTTTTATTTTTATCTGCGATACTCGAAGAGTAAGCAAATACTGTAAACGTTGAACTGTCTGTCTGTCCGTCTGTCCGTACAAACGTCGAGATCTCGGGAACTATAAGAGCTAGAACCACCAAATTTTGCACACAGAATTCTACAAGCAAAGCGCAGATCAAGTTTGTTTTAAAATCTGACCATGCCTTTTTTTTAGCGACTATAGCGTTCTTTCTTTCTTATTTTGTCTTAATTTAAAAAAAATATATGATCTTAAAGTGATATGTGATATTAAGATCTTAATATATCACTTAATATTGGTTTAAAATTTCAATTCATTTGGACCATAAGTTTTTAAGATAAAACAACTCAAAAGTAGTGGCAGAAAAATGTTCCTTCCACTCAATAACGTATACATTTTTAACATTTTCCGCTCACATAAGGATTATAATAATATCGCGAATAGGTTTAAAAACCAAAATTGAAAAGAACATAGGGCTACAGAAATACATACATGTACTATTTTTATTATATATTTTTAAAAGGCCCTTGAATGCGACAAAAACTTCAGTAAAATGTAAGATTTCAGCTTTAACGTCTTATTCCAACGGCATGGACAAATGCTCAAGCCGGGACCATTTAAAATTCAAAGTGTCTTCGAACATGCTACTTTTTTAATCGTCGCTGTACAGGAAAACCACAGTTTTATGGATGAGTGCAAATGATCCGTGGATTTTTCAAAAAATTTGATTTTGTTGCCTTGTGTTATCGGACGTTGTAGGAAATAATGAATAAAGTTCTTTATCAAAATCTATTTACCCTATAATTTTTAGTTTAACACTGTCTGCTATTGTATATACATTTAAATTGTCGATTTCATTCCCAGTTAATGCAGCCATGGCTAAACTTAACATTATAAGGTAGGTGATGAATTACTTAGTTGAGTTTACCAGCCATCAGATTTATTGCCCTTTAAGAAACCCTTACCTGCATACAGGCGTACCTACTTTTAAGTACGTGAAAAATATGAATTCTTTAAAAAAACAAAACAAGAAAAATGCTAGAGTCGCTAGTCCTTTAAAAAAAGAGAAGTCTGCTTTCGAGCGCAATAAATTTTTAACGCACTTATGTACACAACTTCTTGAAACTGGCCAGATTTTCAAAGTTTTGGGATATCTGTGTAGATATTTTCAATACAAATAACAGTCCACTTTTCTCTAGCATTAAACATGTGGGCAGCACAGAGTTTCGCGGTTTGTGAGCGTTAAAAGGGGCGTGTTCGGGTTTTGATAGGAACTTGATCTGCGTGGGGTATATGTGG
The DNA here is from genome assembly GCA_018150695.1 of Drosophila oshimai. NCBI lineage: Eukaryota > Metazoa > Arthropoda > Insecta > Diptera > Drosophilidae > Drosophila > Drosophila oshimai. Next base: position 1,045,542 of record JAECWM010000266.1, on the reverse strand, counting down.
GGGTAAGTCTGTCTGGAAATTTGGTTGGTCTAGTTTTTATGGTTCCTAAAATCTCGACGTTCGTACGGAGGGAAGGACTAAGGGACAGACAGACATTTGCAAAATTCACAAATATAGAATTGCATATAATATTACTTTTGTTTTCTAAATATCTTTTTTTAGACTTATATCAATACACGTGGGTTGTGTAATCCGTTTGAAACGCACTGTAATCGGCAAACTTCACAACGGAAAAAAAGTGAGGTGCTTCACGTTATTTTTGATATGAAGGAAATAAACGCCCAGCAAAGAAGCGTAATGATAACCACAATTGTCCAAAATGTGCTTGAGTCTTACAAAGTTTTCTCCGTCAAATATACACGCTTACGTAGGAAAATGGTGACAATATTCTGCTGTTTTAAAAAAAACTAAATAAATGATGCAACGTTGACCTTGATGCAGAGCACTTCAAATGCAAACGCTATTCACAAAAAAAAAAAAAAAAAAAAAATCGATGACATTCAAGTGGATGACACAATTTCTACAGTGCGATGCGCAGCGCATACTTTAAATTTAGTTGCTTGTGATTTTTTTAACCTTTCTGTGAGAAAGGAACAATATTGTGCCACTTTCTTTGAGTTGTATGGTCTTTGTGATAACCACAATTGTGTGGTGGTATTGCCGTACGCTAAAACCGTATAAGAAATCGTTAAAAGTTCCTGGGCCACTAAATCCATCAAAATCTTAAGGGGGCTTCTCATGTAACATGTAAAAATGTAGTTGTTTTAAAGCAATTTTTTTCACTCGTAAAATGAAAACACACACGAATACTTTTTTGCATATATTTGAAGACATGTTTGAAGTAAAAAAAAGGATTTTTGAAAATCTTAAAAAAAAAAATGGTGGACTTATTGAAGGTCGAGTGCGGCGCGACGCGGCTAACGGATTTATCGCGGTACAGTGTGGACCCCAAAGTTTTCACACACAAGGCGCGCCTGAGCCTGTTGGTTCAATCAACCTTATTTTCCATAGTAGAGTTGAGACATAAATATACACTCCGGGAGTGCAGGCAGAAGTGAAAACTTGACCGCGTTGGGTACCTTTTTGGGTGACCATTTTTAGGTGCGCTCGCGACATGAGAAATTTTACAAAAACAATCAAGTTTATCAAAGCAATGTGGGCACTGGGAAGTGGTTTTATTTGAATGAGTACTTTTTAAATTACAATTACAAATAGAACACAAAATTTATTAATTCTCAACCATAATTTCAACAACTCTTACATCATCATTATTAGCATTTTTATCATTAGTACCAGGATTTTCATCAAATTCTAAAACTGAAACAATAGGTTTATGGTAACTAAAGTATGAAATGAACAATTTTGATTTAAATCTATTTATATAACTTGTGAATACTGTAGCAGTAGTAGTTTTGTATTTTGTTGTGATAAGATTGCTATCATTATTTGCGATACTCGAAGAGTAAGCAAATACTGTAAACGCGCAAATGTCTGTCTGTCCGTCTGTCCGTACAAACATCGAGATCTCGGGAACTATAAGAGCTAGAACCACCGAATTTTGCATACAGACTTCTATAAGCAAAGCGCAGATCAAGTTTGTTTCAAAACCTGACCACGCCCCTTTTTACGCCCACAAACCGGAAAAACTCTGTGGTGTCGACATTTTTAGTGCTAGAGAAAAGTGGCCCTTACAAATGTTGTTCGTATTGAAAATATCTACCCAAATATTTTAAATTTTAAAAATTTTAAAATCGGATCATTTTCAAGAAATTGTGTATACAAGTGCGTTGAAAATTTTTATTGCGCTCAAAAGTAGGCAAAACTTTTTTTTTAAGAGAGGGCGCTTAAAACTGATTGCGCGTGAAAGTAGGCTACACATTATTGAAGAGGGCTAGCTAGCTGTTTTTAAAGAGAGCAATGAGTATCGCAAATCTTATAGTCGGGAAACCCGACTATAGCGTTCTTTCTTGTTTTTCATTTAAAAATTAAATTAATGATTGATTTTTGACATCTGCAAAGTTTATGTTGAAATCTCCACTCAAAATCATAGGATAATGATCAAATCTTCTATTAATTTTCATCATAAATAGTGTGGAAGCAGCTTTCGAATAAATGAATAAATTTGAATACAAGAAATCTCTTATTGCTTGTAAAGACTGTTTTGGTGAAATATAAATTGCAGCCGTTCTTATTGTTTGTCCATTAGAATGGCATTAAGAAATACATATGTATATCACCAATATTCGAAACTTTAGTGTTAAACATAATGGTATATCTCGCATGCACTTCCATATGATCTGTAGAAAATGTGGCACACATACACACACACACAGACACACACACACACACACACACAGAGTAATTTGCTCTCGACTCGATCCTTCAATCGACAGAGCAGAAGGCCTCTCTGACTTTCAATTCGGCTTCAGGAAAGCTCGCTCTACAAAGCACGCTATCCAAGAAGTCGTAAACTTGGCGACAAGAGCGATCGAAGGCAAGCGTTGGCGGTGGGCTGCCAAGGAGTATTGCTTAGTGACGCTAGACGTTAAAAACGCATTCAACTCAGCGAGCTGGCAAAGGATAATGGAATGCCTGATCACCAAAGACATTGACCCACTCCTAACGCGAATGATAGGAAGCTACCTTAGCCATCGAGTGCTACGCTACGAGACCAGCGAGGGATCAAAGACATACAGAGTCACGGGAGAAGTTCCGCAGGATTCGGTCCTTGGGCTGACACTGTGGAATCTCATGTATGATGGGATCTTGCGACTGAGCCTCCCACCTGGCGTTAAAATGATTGGATTCGCAGACGACGTTGCAGTCGTAGCGGTCGCCAAACAAATATACGAGCTAGAGGCTATCACCAATGAAGCCAACAGACAGGCGCAGGATTGGCTAACCAGTGCCGTGCACAAAACGGAGGCGGTGCTCATAAGTTCCAGAAAGGTGGTGGAGAGTGTGACACTCACTGTGGGGAGTGCATACATCAACTCTCGACCTCATCTCCGGTACCTAGGTATAACCTTGGACCATAGGCTCTCCTTCAAGGAACACCTGAAGCATACAGCCGGGAAGGCCTCGCATTATGCCAAATACTAGAGGACCAAAGGAGCTGCGTAGACGGCTACTAAGCAGCATTGTAAGGTCAATAACGACCTACGCTGCACCAATTTGGGTAAACGCCACGGTTAACAAAACCTACACGAGAGAGACTGGGCGGTCTACAGAACCTGCGCCCTGAGAATCGTCAGCGCGTTTCGAACGGTCTCAAAAGATGCAGCTGAAGTCCTGGCGGGACGATGCCATTCGACATAAGCGTACGGGAAATTGTACGGGCACACCAAGTTTCTCGAGAGGAAAGTAGGCAAACCTCAATTGTTGAGTGGCAGCAAAGATGACAGTGCTCCGAAAAGGGCAGATGGGCGTGGAAACTCATCCCACGGGTAGAAGAGTGGGTTAATAGGAAGCATGGGCAAGTGAACTATTACCTGACCCAATTTCTGAGCGGTCATGGATGCCCAGAAGATGCCGAGCACGTCATCTTCACCTGCCCGAGGTTCAGTGGGCAGAGGGATAAAGTGGCAAGGAAGTTCGGCGAGCCGCTGACACCAGAGAACCTGGTCACACACATGCTGGCAAATGTTGCAAACTGGGAAGCAGCTTGCGAAATGGCCAGTAGCGTCATGAAGGACCTAAGGCATGAGGAACAGGCAAGCAGAACAGGAAGGAGCCGTTAAGGCTATACTCGCCCCCGAAGTAATACCATTTGGCCGTCCCGGGAGGGAAGTAATATGTGCAATGAACAGGCGAAGTCTTGGTTTCGCAGGGGCCACTTGAATGTACTGCGGTACGTCAACGTCCTTGTACAAATTTAAAAAAAAAAAAAAAAAAAAACACACACACACACGCGCCCAAAGAGCGCGGAGTATATCTGTGCAAAATCTCATCTGTGACGTCAAATCTCATCTGTCGCGAAAATGCTCACCCACAAAAGTGCCCAACGCGCCATAAGAAGTTTTCACTTCAAAAAACGATTTTTTGAAAATTTTACATCAGAACCCCTCCCTTAAAAACTGGTATGAGTCAATCAGGGGTGCTACGGCAAACAGCGGCGATTTTGAATTCAGCTTTTTGTCAAATCGATAAAAAATTTCCTGGGTGCAACGGAACTTTGAGCGATTTCATATTTTTAGCTAACTCACAAACCATTTCGAACTGGACCCGAACTGGCACTAAACACTAAACACTGGCTAACAAATTTTAAACAAATTAAACAAAATGCCTTGTAAAAAACTTCTTGCACTAGATGAGCTGCGCAGGCAACAGGCGATAAAGGAAACCATAGAGCGAAACGCTCAAGAGACTCTTTGGACCCATTGTTTTTTGTATTGTCTATAATCGTTTATGTATGTAATTTAGCTGTGTTCTGTTTTTTCTTTCTTCCCGTTCCTATACATCAGCTGACATTTTCAATCGTTGCCACACTAGGAAAAATAGTATTTAAACCTTTTTTTTTGCAAAATAAGTATGAAAAACGCGCTTGACTAACAAATTAAGAATGACAACTTATTTGTTATACTTTGTTTCCGCTTTTAAACACAATCATCTGTATTTAATCACCATAAAATATGTTTCCGCTTTCCGCGGATGTGATGTATAGCTTGTTAATGAAAACCCTTTATTTTAGCTGTATTTACCCAAATAGCTGACACATTTGCTAGCTGTTTTAAAACAGCTAAACACAGCTGAATTGAGGCTCCGTAGCACCCAGGAATTGAAATCAAGCTGAATGTGAGCTGAATGGTTTACCGTAGCACCCCTGAATAATATATTATCGAACATCTTAATTGATATAAAACCAGAGTTGGAGAACTACATTATAGTTTACTCTTAATATGTTTATTTATATGGCAAAACAACAAAAGCTTTCAAGTAAAAACAGGTTTCCCAAAAAAAATTTAACATAATATTAAATGGGGGTTTTTAATGCCTAAAACTGTTGCATTAACAATTTATGATTCTTGTTGGTTAAAATATTTTTTTAAAAAAGTTCCGTTTTTTGTTTAATTGAAGGATAGTGCATATGTTGATTTGGGTGTACAGGGTGGAAAATGATAAAAGTTTCAAAACTTTTTAAATATATGGGGCATTCCACGCAAAATCGACCAACAAAATTTGTTTTTCCAAAAAACTTTTTTTTTTCGTTACAGCAGCCAAAAATATTATATACGTATTTTTTCGTTTGAATGTATTTCGCGGAGTTTTCGAAAAAAAAATTTTTTAAGAAGTTTCACTAATTTAAAAAGTTGACATTTTCAATCGCTTTTTACTCCAATATGGAATGAAGTTACAAAAATGTACCCCAAATATGAAATTTCCGCCTTTCTGAGCACTTTTGACAGAAATATACGAAAATTAAATTTTCGAATTTTTCGACCAAAAAAAAGTAAATTTTTGAAAAAAAATTGAAATTTTTCAAATTTGGACATGATTTTTTTGCTTTTTTTTATTTTTTATGAGTTGCCTAAACATTTTTCTAAATGCTGTCCAAATTTCAGGATGGACCTTCAAGAATTGTGGTTGCAATGAATTTTTACACTTGTGAAACAGCCATCGGAGCGTTTTTTTGCGTGCTCGCTGACCGATTTGAGCACGCAAAACAACGTGCTTCTTCTTCTTATTCTCCCTTCTCGTTGTTTACTTACGCTCCGAGCGCTGTTTCACAAGTTCAAAAATTCATTGCAACCACAATTCTTGAAGGTCCATCCTGAAATTTGGACAGCATTTAGAAAAAATTTTAGGCAACTCATAAAAAATAAAAAAGCAAAAAAATCATGTCCAAATTTGAAAATTTCAATTTTTTTTCAAAATTTACTTTTTTTTCGTCGAAAAATTAAATTTAATTTTCGTATATTTCTGACAAAAGTGCTCAGAAAGGCGGAAATTTCATATTTGGGGTACATTTTTAACTTCATTCCATATTGGAGTAAAAGCGATTAAAAATGTCAACTTTTTAAATTAGTGAAACTTCAAAAATTTTTTTCGAAAACTCCGCGAAATACATTCAAACGAAAAATACGTATACTAATATTTTTGGCTGCTGTAACGAAAAAAAGGTTTTTTGGAAAAACAAATTTTGTTGGTCGATTTTGCGTGGAATGCCCCATATATTCAACCGTAAAGTAAATTGATTATGTTTTTTTCAAATACTTTCCGATTGCGTTGAAAATAAGAGTGCCACAGAGTTTCACGGTTTGTGGGCCTTCAAAGCGGCAACGTTCACGGTTTTCCTTTTTACTCTACGTGCAACGGAAATAAAATGTTGACCAACACGCTAAATTTTTGTTCTTCGCTATAACGCAGTACCTGGGACTTAAACTCCGGAGAGCCTAAATGCTATGGAAAAGTATAATTCATTATTTATTACTGCCCTGTGTAATAAGAGAGCGAAGCCGCTAAGGGTTGCTAGCATAAATGATTTCATACTCATATAATAATAACTAATAATAATAGGTACTTATTCTTTTCCGCATAAGTAAATTTATAAGAAAGATAGAACAGGATATCATGAACAATATGAACAACTCACGCCAACTTTCATTTGAGCGGTATATGTGAGTACAATTTATTTTAATTCACTTAGTTTTCTCAACCGCAATGCCTGAAGAAAACAATATTAATAGCGGCGCCTATTAAACACTTTCAGGGTATAATTATTTGCGCTCCTCGATGAGTAAGCAAATACTGTAAACGGGCATATGTCTGTCTGTCCGTCCGTCCGTCTGTCCGTACGAGCATCAAGATCTCGGGAACCATAAGAGGTAGAGCCACCAAATTTTGCACACAGACTTCTTTTTTAGATACTGTATACCAAACAAAGATCAAGTTTGTTTTAAAACTCGACCACGCCTTTTTTAACGCCCACAAACCACGAAACTCTATGGTGCCCACTTTTTTAATGCTAGAGAAAAGTGGCCTTTATAAATGTTGTTTGTATGGAAAATATCTACACAGATATCTAAAAATTTTGGAAATCTAGTCAGTTTTAAGAAATTGTGTATAAAAAGTGCTTTAAAAATGTATTGTGTCTAAAAGCAGACTACACTTTTTTTTAAGAGGGTTAGCGACTCTAGCGTTTTTTCTTGTTTTGTTTTTTAAAGAGGGCAATGAGTATCGCAAATCTGATAATCGGGAAACCCGACTATAGCGTCCTCTCTTGTTTTAGTCTGATATTGTAAGTCATAGAAGAAACTTCGGGTCTTTCACGTTCATCATTTTCTGTTATCTTTAAAACATTCCTCTATTTTGATGTGAAGGTGAGCATAAAGCAGTAATCATAAAGCGCCTTAGCGCACTTGATTATGGTAAAACAAACATTTGAGGAACTTTCCCACTACACTAATACTCTATCAGCTCTGGTACTTTCGCTATTTACAACCTATGAAAATCACGATTTTTTTTTCTCTGTTTATTTATATGCTTATTTAGAGTCCTTTTCGGAATTTTAAAGTCGTATGTGTCTTCTTGAAGTACGTTTCTGATTAACCTTCTTTAGTAATGTAAAAAGATAACTATGCGAGTTTTTTTTTTTTAAATCAAAAATAACTAAAAAAAATGCGACTTGTGAACAGCTGCTTAAATCAGGGACCGAAAGTAATGTTTTTTATTTTTAATTCAAAAATCACCCACTTCTAATAGACGTAGAAAGAAATGAGTTATACCAAAATCTTTAGCTTTGTGCATATTATGCATATCCGCAATGATTTTAATTTACTATTTTTTTCATTAAAGATAACACAAGCCGACAAAATTTCGACAACTTCATGTTGACTAAATGATGGTAGCCGATTCTTATAAGATTTTCGCCGTAGAATCCGATTCTGACCTTGAAAATGTCCGATTGGCTCTAGTTTTCGAGCAACATGAGGTTAAAGGTGCCAAAAACTGATTTTTTTACACTTTTTGAACAGCTATAAATGGAAAAAGCGATGAAAGAAAATGGCCTATATAGGACTAAAAGAAAGCTTAGACATTACTCTTTAATATCCAATATCAAAAAAGTGGAAGTATTCAAGATATACTTTTTTACAAATTCGGAAATATTTTGCCTTTGATTTGATACAGTATATTCACATTACCCCAATCTCCCCTACACATAAACTGTTCCCAGTTGCTTAAATTATCATGTATCCACTTTTTTGATATTGGATATTAAAGAGTAATGTCTAAGCTTTCTTTTAGTCCTATATAGGCCATTTTCTTTCATCGCTTTTTCCATTTATAGCTGTTCAAAAAGTGTAAAAAAATCAGTTTTGGCACCTTTAACCTCATGTTGCTCGAAAACTAGAGCCAATCGGATATTTTCAAGGTCAGAATCGGATTCTACGGCGAAAATCTTATAAGAATCGGCTACCATCATTTAGTCAACAAAATTTTGTCGGCCTGTGTAATGATTGTTTTTGACTTATTTTATTTTGAGGAAAAATAACGATTATTTATGATAAAAAAAAAATCCAAATGTAATCATTATTTTTTATCAAAAAAATAAAAATCAAATTTTTTTTTGGATCAAATTAAAATTTAAAGCCAGTTTACGGCTTCTTTGTTCAACTTTTCGCCGATATTATTGCATATTCTTGATCTATGGTTTAATGTCCATCATATGTCCTTCAAGGACGAATATTAAGGATTAAATTATTTTTTTAAAATTTTATTTATGGCTCTAAAGTCTTTTGCATGCTTTTTTTAAACAAGTCCAAAGGATGTTATGGTTTTGTTATGGTTGTATGGTTTCTATGTTATGGTTTTGCCGGGCCCCCATTTCACTCCTCTGAAAACAAGGAATAATCTAATATTAAGAAAAAATGCAATATACTTTAAATAGTTTCTATTAGTGACCGAAGGGGTTGGTGTGCGAAACGAACAGGGGTGTTTGTCATTGAGATAAGAATCACAAGACCATGGTGGACCTAAGTCTCCTGAAAAATTTGCCATCCTCTTCTAAAGAATAAGCGTTTTTTTTTTTTTGCTTATATTAAGATAACGAATTATCATCAAGAGATGTTGGCCAACCGTGGATGGCCATTATGTTTTGAAAAGCTCTCGGTTTTTTCGGTGTTGTCGTTGAAAAAAGATCCAAGGCACCATGGTGGGCCATCCTCTTCTGAAGAATTCGCGGTTTGTTAATGTTGGTATCTAATGCCGGTATCGCGGCCTTATTTTTAAGCACTTATGTTTTAATTTCTTTTCATGCCATAGTGCACGGGCCCCCCTGCGGTCGCTTGTGAACAAGGGAGGGGTGGGGGCTTGTGTGCGAAGCAAGCAGGCCCCCAAGTTACTGTTAAAATAAAATTAATTTTTGCTTAACATTCAATTAACTTTTATCAAGCGAAAAATATTTTCTTCTATGAATTTTTTTTAAACTAAGAAGACGTAGTATATCAAATGTTTGAGACATCCATTGGGCTTCGTAACGTTTTTTTTTTGATTTTCAAGGATTTTTTGTATAATTTGTTCACAGTGACTATTTACGTACAGTGCTTTTTCCTGTCACAGTTAAACTGAAAATAGCTTTTTATGGTCTAAGTAGTATTTGCTTCGAATTTCAGCAACAAAGACCTTAGGGGGCTTAAAATCATTAATTATTATTATAAGTAATTAGCTTTATGAAAAGAACTAGACACGATCCCACATGGTTATTGTTTTATTATTGTAAGTTTTGTTAATATTATTTTCTTAAAAATAAGGATGAATGTATTTAAGGGGGGAGTACACTTTGATTTTTCAAAAAAATTTTTTTTTTTTTTGCTTAAAATGTTCCTTGAGATGTATACTTTAATTTAGAAAAGACTCCAAGTCCGCCAGAATATTCCTTACCGCTTTACGAAGCGATTTCCCAAAATATGTACCGTACATGCACATGTACATGTACATCTTCAAACGCGTTTATCTCGAAACGGGGTTTTTCAAACTATTATAATTATCATAAAATTTGGATATCGCCTAGGTTTTCTTGTTCAGAATTAAATTCAGCTTAGAAATACGTATCCACATTTTTGATTTTGTCAAAAATGGGTTTTTAATCCACGATTTTGTAAGCATTTTTATGGTGAAAAAATTTACTTTTTTTTTCTAAGGCCACAACTTTTGAAAAATTAATTTAAAAAAAATCGGAATACGTATTTCTAACCCAAATTTCATTACTAATCAGGATTTTGTTCCATTTATGTTCCGGGATCACATGGGAAGGAGTATTTTCCCACGCCGTTTTCCGACTTCCGCGCGAGGATGCCCGCGTGACCTGGTGCGCCAGCCACATGGAGACGCCAATCGCGTTAAAAAAAAAATTGTCTTTTCAGAGAGCGAAGAATCCCATATTCTCCATATAGGACAGGTTTTAAAGAGCCTGCATGAAGCCAACATGCGAGTGTCCAGGCAAAAGTCCCAATTTTTTAAAGAAAGTGTCGACTTTCTTGGTTTTGTTGTCACAAAGAAGGGTACTAAGACAAGCCAGGATAAGGTAAAAGCCATTAAGGAGTATAAACAGCCAAGTAATTTGTTCGAGCTGAGATCATTCTTGGGCTTAGCAAGTTACTATCAATGCTTCATCAAAGATTTTGCATCAATAGCGAGACTTTTGACAAATATTCTTAAGGGTGAAGGTGGCAGAGTCAGGAATAGGGAATTAAATTATGCCACGAATGAAAGGGAGTTACTAGCAATTGTATGGGCCTTGGATAGTCTCCGACACTACCTCTATGGAAAAAGTGACATTAACATATTTACGGACCATCAGCCCCTCATATTTGCGGTCTCTGATAAGAACCCAAATTCAAAACTTAAGCGTTGGAAAGCCCGCACTGAAGAGAGCGGTGCAAAGGTTATGTACAAGTTAGGGAACGAGCGTGTCTGTGTGGCAGACGCTCTGTCGCGACAAGATATTCACGCTTTGCAAAACTCAGCAGAGTCATATCAAGCCACTATTCACAGTGAAAAATCGTCAACACTTGTCATTGAGGCTACGGAAAAGCCACTCAACTGTTTTCAGAACCAAATCGTATTGGAGGAGGCGTCCACGCCAAATAAGCGATTATATATAGTGTTTGGTACTAAGACTCGCCATCAAATTGATTTTACTGACTGGGATACTTTACTGGACTTAGTGAAAGACGTAGTAACACCCAAAGTAGTGAATGCCAATCATTGTAAGCTTCGAGTCTTGGCCCGTATTCAAGATAGTCTGTTTCGGCTCTTTCCTGCCACCAAAATTTGGCATTGCAAGTCTTGGGTGGCGGACATTATCAAACCGGACGAACAAAAAGAAATATTAGTTGTATAGAGCATAACAGGGCTCACAGGGCTGCTCAGGAGAATATTAAACAAGTGCTGCTCGACTACTATTTTCCAAAAATGTTTTAGTAAAAACCAACAAGAGATTGGGGGATAAACTTACGCCTCTGTATATCGAGAACAGGGTCGACGCTGATATTGGGACAACGGTCCTAATTAAGGGGAGGGTGGTCCACAAGGACAATATTCGATGAGGGCCACCTACAAAATTGTTTCCTAGGCTTACTGCACCAAGTTGTGGTAGATACCCAAAACTCTAAAAACGTCTATTTAAAAATGCAAGCTCAGTCGAACGCTCACACAACCATAGTCAATACACTTATAAAAAAGCTACAGATTAAAGGATTGAATCTCGTCATTTATGCAGTACGTTATCGGCAAAGGCGTTAAATATTAAATTTAAATTAAAAGTTACTTAACTGCCCTCACACTTTGAAAAATAAACGTTGTGAATCATTAGAACTTGGCACTAATGTCCCTAAGGCGATTCTGAAAAAGGTTTCACAAAGGTTAATTAAGATAGCTGCTTAATATGGCTAAGATGAAAATGCTAGCTAGTAAGAAATTATTGAATTTTGTACAATTAATATTTAGTTTGTATTGTAGATAATACGTATTTTTCTAATCGCACACATCAGCCAGATATCGCTCGCTGTTAAGAAGTGGTTTAGTCTACGATTCACCAGCGTATTGGTCCGCTCAGCGATCGTCCATGCCTGCTCGCCGCAACGAAACGCAAAACTCCACCCCCTTTTTAAGCCTGCCCTTTCTTCACTAGTTAATCGAAGAAAACCTGCAGCATATAACGGAGTTGCAATTGCTTACAATCAGATGCCAGCTGCAGCAGCGTCAACCTGCTTCGCGTTCTGCGTAATGATAAATATAGAGCTTTATCAGGCTTACCTACAGGCGGCGAAGCAGAACCTCGGTAGCGGTGACGCAAATCCTTGCTAACATGGACATGGCCGTGGACGTCCATTTTTTGAAAAGAAGGGGAGTAGGTGAACTGCACTAAGAATAAATAAGTGCACGACGACGAACGGCACACGAAGGCTTAAGACGGACGGCGGCGGTGATCTGTGCGAGCTAGGGTTACTTTTAAGTTCTCTCTTACTTTGTAAATCAGTTCTGAGCCGATACCCAACAATAAAGGCACTTCCTCTAAATCGAGCATTATCGTTTTGTCAACCGCTGCGAATAACATAGCCGAAGCTACGACCCAGCTATCAGCTTGCGCCGTTAACAAGAGGAAGGTCAGCAGCACCATTGTCACTGATCGTGGCCACCACCTGGTCTCGATCCGTACTCTGCAACTTTCTAAGGCTACTAAGGCGATCCCAAGTGACCGGTCGTTGTGGGCAGCAACTTGCCGCAACACCCATCACAGAACCGACAACTCCGTGAGCAGCCACGTGACACGGTGCCAACCTCCTGCAAGAAGCTGTGCAGGTGGAGGATATTGTGGGCAACTACCTTGCCGCATTATCTTATACCTTAGCTTATATTTTCAATACAAACAACAATTTCTTAAAACTGGCCAGATTCAAAATTTTTAGATGTCTGGGTATATATTTTCAATACAAACAACATTTATTAAGATCAGCATCAGGATATGGCAATAAAGGAACCAGCTCGATGATAAATCTGACCTTGAATCTGTAATATTTGTGAAATGTAATTAGATGTTGTGTCAGAATTACTGAACACATAAAAAAAATTGTTGCTCAGATCACCTCAGTCACCTTTAACGTCGGCATAAAATTGACTCTTACAATTTTGGTCGCACCAAAAGAAGTAATTTGAAATGCTTAGATGTTTGCGACAATCCAAAAATTAATGAATGAAGTGGCTCGGGGGGTGATTCAAATGCTGGGAGTCTCACTATGCCATTAGCACAACACATGCCAGGCGTTTCACCTTGAAATTTGGCTGCACCACAATGTGGACATCTCACCGTCATTCCAATAATATTGGACAGCACGACGTGAAAGTCGTGTCGTTCGTAATTGTTGTTCTTGATTTTCTTGTGAGAGTTGCTCTACACTTTGCGATCTCCTTTGATTAAATCTATAGGTAGAATTACGCGTACGTCGACCAATAGTTGATCGTCTTGTTGGTGGCATTGCACATTGGGCCAGCGAGCCGATTTTTCGACGAAAATTAATATTTATTATAGAAAGTAAACCTATTTTAATAACAAAAGTTGAATATTATATACTTTGACTAAAATGAATCAAAAGATTTTAATTGTTTTGATGCATCCCTGAAATTTTGGCAGCCCTTCAAAGTCAGCTGTTTGATTGCATGCTTGCGAAACTAAAAAGCGCGGGAAAGATTTTGTTTACCTGCGAGCGTGCCAAAATTGTTGTGGTTTAAGCAATTTTCACTAAAATTATGGAAAAGAAAGAAAAAGGTATGTTAAATATTTGTATTAAAAAAGACTTTGTTCATGTTTAATAATGTTTTCTTTGTGTGCGTTTATTAGTGTTGTCCAAGAGCAGAAAAACGCTTATAACAAATTTTGTGCCAACTTGTGCCAAAAAGTAACTATGTGTCATTTAAGTGCAAAGTGTGTATAAATTAATTTTATTATGCTTATTTTCTCCATTTTGCACCGATACACTATGGTCCAAGAGGCCGATTTTTTGGCATAAAGTCGAAATTTCAATGTTAATGTTTTTTATTTTTGTTTTTAAATTCTTAAAGTTAATACATCATACATCATCAAAACTTAAATAATAATGCTTTAAAAGCTTCACTGAAGCTTTTTATCAGCTTTCAACAGAACGCAATCGATCAGCTGCTTAGGGTTAAGAAATTGGCGCCAAATTATTTTGTTTACATTTTTGCGTGGAAATAAAAATTATCTTTCCGAACAAACTCAAGTTAATAATGGAACTTGAAGATCAAGGTGTGTAGTATTCACTGTATATTGTACATTTATGTGTTGTTTTAGTCTTCGAGTTGTGTTTAATGTCCAATTTATGTGTATTTCTGTAGAAAATTAACATGCGTCCCATGTGTTTCGTGGAATAAAAAAAACGACCGCACGTCTGCTCACAAAAACTAACAACGTCAGTTTGATCACATAAATGTCCTTTTTCAGCGCCAATTAACACATTTTCCCCGTTCGTCCCCCTTTTCTTGCAATTCCACAATATTCAGGGACGTTTGAGTTTCGCCATAGCGATCTCTTCGATATTTGGCGCAGCAACAATCGCAAAATATCTTTTGTTTTTTGATTGGATTTACGAAAAACGGAGCAAATACCACATAGAAGATGAGAAAAGAGCTGACATAAATAAAAAATAGGTTATTTTGACTCCTTTATAAAAGAGAAACTTCCAAAATGTCAATACAGTGGCGAGAAAGTGTGAGTACATGTTTGCAACTGTCGACTGTTGGGCCGCATAAAAAAGTCATAAGCAAAGCAAATGAACCCAAATTTTTGTTGTATGTTCTGTGATTTTGTATTAACAAATTCACATACAAAACATAACAAAATCATTTCAATCTTCTTGTACAAAAATAATAATATTAATAGTTTTAAAAAACTAAAAGAAACGCTTTCCGGTTTAAAAGAGCGCGCTCTTTTATAGATATCGATAAATTATCGGTAAAAAAACAAGTTGGCAGGCCTGCATGCGAACCAAAAAGTGTTACGCAGCCAGACAGCCAGCCAGCCAGCCAGATAGCCACAAGTGAAACTTATATAAAGCGTTTAAAAATCAAAATAAACTCGCATGTACTCAGTTATGCTCATTTCGAACTTTTTAGCAAAAGTCAATTTTTTAATACTTTGTTCAAAGACTATTATTTCTAACTAAAATTTTAATTCAATCTGGCATACTTTCTACCAAATATTCTCTAATATACATTTTGGGATTGCTTTCCACTCGTTCAGGATTCGCTGCCACAACTCCTGCTGGTTTGCTGGAAGCGATTCGTAGAAAAAATTGATTTTTGAGTTCAAAACTTGACAACAAAACTTTTTTCTTAATCATTATCATTTTTGACGATTTTAAGCACTAAAAAGTGTTCAAGTAAAGACGAATGCAGCGAAAATCCTCAATTACTTCGGTGGGTTTTTGAGGTTATGTAACATTTTTAAAGTTTTTCATACCAAATCTTAAATTTTTTAAAACTTTTTTATGCATCTTTGATTGCTGACTAAATTCCTGTTCTTATGACATTTAGATCATTAAAATCGGATGAAGATTACCTGAGATACGGAGGTAGTTGGTTATCAAGACTTTGCTATTTAGCTCCTAAATAATGTTTCTATGCATATTTATATACACGCTTTGTTTAGCACTAAACCAGTAATACATTTGTTTAAATTTTTGAATTATCTTTATCCGATTTTAATGATCTAATAAAAATTGATTACATATATATAAATGTAAGTAACTTGTCTAAATTCAGAGTCAAACTTAATTTTGAAGAATAATACTAGGAATGATTTTGTATGGGAGGCTTAAGAGGACGTGGTCGCACAGACTCAAAATTTTTATTGCATACTCTTCTTAAAAAAAAAAATGTGTGCAAAGTTTTAGGTCTGTAAGTAAAATTTTAGAGTTTATGCCAAAAAAATCTACATTTGGACCATAGTGCGATATGTAAAAATAGCAAAATAAACTACCCCTACCAGCAGACGTAATCGAACTTTTGGAAACACCAAACTTGCTATATTCTTGTGACATGAACAATAATAACAATGTTCCCGATTTTGATGCTAGCAATAAGTAGTGATAGTGATTCAGATTCTGACTCTGAAAATCCGTTTTCAATAGAAATAGATGTAGAGGAAGACTGTTGAAAACATTTTTACATGTAAAATTCTTATTTATAGTAATTTTGAATGCATTGTTATTTTCTACTTATTAATATTAAAATAACCCTAATATTAATAAGTAAAAATGAATTAAAAACATTTGCTGAATTTGAAGAGTGCTAGCATTATTTATTTCCGTACAAGTGTCAATAAGATGAAACCTATCTCATATGGGCGGGTGGGAAGGCGTGGTCAGATCGGTCTGAAACTTAGATATATTTTTATGTGCATCGCCACTATCATATGTACCAAATTTGAAGAACCTACATAGCTTTAAATCTTTAATTTTCGTCGAAAAATCGAAAAATGCACTGAACACACCTAAAATCACCTTTTAAATTAAATTATTAAATGTATGACCGGTAAAGGTGGAGAAAACATCGATTTAAATTTCGATTCATTGGTTCTGTACGATTTTTTAAAGAATCGATTTAAATCGAGAAAATATCTATATTTTTTGACGTTAAAAGCATACTTTCAAAAGTGTTTGTTAATTAAATAAATATTGTGATTTCGGAAAAAATCGATCTTGATGGGGCAGAGCAATTAAGCAAATAAGCAATTTCATTAGCAATAAAGCAAAGTAAACGCTTATTATTGTCATCAAAAATGCTAATGAAACATTTTTACCTCCTTTGTAGTGGACCCTTTACTGTACACCTCTGACGATAGGGGTTGTCTTGAACCATTATGGCCGGAAGATTTTGCGGATTGATTTTATCACTTTGGAGTAGTAGAGTTCATACTTATCATACAAAACATTTTGAAGGTAATTCCTAAAAATTCGCGGTCCATGGATGAAAATTAGTTTTTAACGTTTTTTGGGATATTGACCGCTGTACTAGCCAATTTTTTAAAATTGTCCACCAAGGAAAATCAAATCCGCGAATTCTTCAGCAGAAAATGGTCCACATTGGTCCTTTATTTTTAATATTAATGACAAGAAAAAAAGTTGAAACCGCATATCCGTCAGCAAAGGATGGCCGACATTGGTCCTTTACTTTTAATATCAATGAGGATTACCGACATTGGTCTTTAACGTCATATCCTAATAACACAGAAAATTGGCTCTTTACTTTTTATCTCAATAATAACACAAAAAATGTAAACCAAAAATTCTTCTGAAAAAATTACGAGGTGGTCATCTAAATAAATATATAAAAATTTGAAGAGCGAAGTGGTGGTATCCCAAACAATCGGGGTGCCACAGAAACCGTCGACGGTTTTGGGGAGTAATTTTTCGGAAATTCGGAAAAAATCGTCGGTGCTAAGAAACCGTCTCGAACTTGTTGTTGGGACTAACGATTCGGAAAAAAAAGGGCTGACTTCTTATTTTTATTTGTCATTTATTTGCTATTTTTCAATAAATTCAAGCCAAGTTTTACTTTTTTTTGCAAGACAATACCAACAACTAAAAAAAACTCTACACATAAATCGTAACAAACAAAATAGTTCAACATTTTTAAATGACCGCCAACCTAAACAACAGAAGCCATCCCTGTATTACATGGCTTCTTACGAGAGGCCGCTACATAAAATCAGTCCCCCAGAGCGAATCCTTTTGCGAAATCGGCGTTTTCTAATATAAAAATCAAGAGCACGGTGGCTTGCTTTGATTTCCTATGCTTTCCCCTAAAACTAAACAACATTTAGGCAACAACATTTAAAATTTGTTGAATTCACTGACTATGCAGATAGCACATACAATTCATTACCGTTGTTTTAAAAAATTTTTCATTATTTACAAAAGAGGTAAATGCTTATTTTATAAAACTGTCGTTTAAAACACGGGGGAAATGATAGAGTTTTCTGTGGCACCGACGCACATAGGGAAAATTTCAACATTTAGGGCGACAAAATTATTTTGTTGTTTATTATGGTAGTAAACCCGATATAGTATGCATATTTGATACTTTAATTATTCTGACTCAAGATTTGCAAGCGTATTGGTTCATAGAAAGTAAGACACCAATATCTCGAAAACTAGAGCCAATCTTAACAAACGGATTTCAGATTTGAGTTCAGGGTACCAATGTACTTTACAAACTGTTCTCCGCTTTACTTTTTTCTTCGCGAAAGAAGCTTTTTGCCTAATAATATGTTACAGAAACAATATTTTGCTTACTTATTCAAACAACTTTTGCACCTGATTTTCTCGCAAATTGGGGCAAGTTGGACCTCAATTTTTTTGACAGTTAGCTGGTTTGATTATTAATCGATTGTCATAGAAATAAAAGCTTCTCTGGAAAGGTATTATTTTCACTAATGAAGTAGAAAAAATAAAGGAAAATTTGGGTGTATCTTTGACGGCCTTTAGCTGGTCGAAATGTAGACATTGAAGGCAGTTTTCTTAAAATACTATAAAACAAAAGCCTGTATTTTCAAAATCCATCACTTTTATTATTTTTTTAACTTAAAAGACCAAATAACACCACTTTAAATAGTTGTATTTTTAAATTTGTCTATATCGATTACTCGTAGATCAAGTTTCGGCTGGCTCGAGACGCACGGGCGCACTTTTAAAAAATTAAATTAGTACCTTTGGTTCGTGAGTGTCTATTATTTTTTGCAGTGATTAGTTTCCTCATTGGTCAACTTTATAAAAATGACTTTTAATGTCGCCCTAAATGCTGAAATTATCCTATGTGCGACGGTTTTGCCTTGGGTTGGAACTTAAGGGACTTCGGGAGGAACGGTTTCTGTGGCACCCCCGAATATTTTAAGGCAACCTTCACACAAAAATCCTAATACGTTTAGCAACATTCTGCGACATTTTTGCAAGGTTGATCAAATTAATCAAAACGCCTTTAACCGCAACCTTTGGACTAACTTTTATTTTAAACCAAAATCAAATTGACTAAAATTAAATTTTTGTTCAAAAGAATCGATTCTTTAAGAGTTTGGGGTGTTTTCTTAATGCGCGGAAACATTCTGAACAATTTTATAATGCCATCACCAAAAATATAAACTTTATATTAAATTACCATTACATGTTTAACCATTTAAAATTAAGATTTTTAGTCAAAAAGATCGGAAAAAATCGATATTTTTCATTAAAAAAATCGAAGAATCGATTTAATCGAAAATCGGGTTTTCTCCACCTCTAATGACCGGCTGTATCTGAATCCAGGAGTGAATGAAAGTGATTGGCAAACATGGTCTCTTGTTTGACATTTCTTTGCTGGATAGGTTGGATAGATTTTTTTTCGATAGGTCAAACCGAAATTTAAACTTTTTTTTCAAATCATAACTCGAGAAGGGCTGGACTAACTTTGGATTTCAATCACTTCTCCCTGCACCTTCCCTAAAAGTTGTATGGCAATCGGTCGAGCCGTTCTCCAGTTAGGGAGTGACAATCAAAATGTAAAGTTATTTTAAAATATATAGATATATTCATATTATATTAAATAGTTAGTAAATAAGTCTATAAAATAAGCTGGTAATAGTTAAAACTTTTGGAAATTAAGAGTTAAAAAAAAAAATGATTTGTTTGTTTAACAAAACGTGAGACCGTAATTTTTTTCAACTACGAAACCGACCCCGTAACCGAATTTTCAATATTAGTTGAGACCGTAACAGTAACCAAAACTGATATTTGTTTCGGTTTTACTACCGATAACAATAAATTATTTGATTGAAAATGTCTGTCCGTTCGAACGCCGAGATCTCAATAGGAACTAGACCCACCAAATTTAGCAAACAGACTTATATTTACTCCACGCAGATTAACTTTGTTTCAATACCTGACCACGTACGCCCCCAAACAGCGAAACTCTCTGGGAAAAGGCCTATACAAATGTTGTTTGTACTGAAAATACCTACACAGATATCTAAAAATTCTGAAAATCTGGTCAAGAAATTGTGTATATAATTGCGTTACAAATTTACTGCGCTTGAAGGCAGGCAACACTTTTTTTTATAAATTTTTAAAGTCGGAAAAACCGACTATAGCGTCCTTTCTTGTTTTGTTTTCTGAGAACGTACCCCCATTTCGATATTTCGCATTTTACTATTAAATCCTCAGAGCTTCCCTTAATTCCTGCTGGGATTACTTGAATATATGCTTTAGCGAAGTTTGTTTTTGTTAAAGACATGTGGAATTACTGCGCCATCTGATTCATTTTTAATTATTAAGTCCCTTTAATTAAGAACTTCAGTAATCCAATTGTAAGTCCTCATTAGTATGGATTATCTTTATTGCGGCAAGAGTAGCAAACATCAGCGCAACTGTAGGGAAATATTGCGTAGTTAAAGATGAAGAAATAAATGCCTCGTCACTATGCTTCTCACAAAGTCAAAATACACGCTCATTGTAACGACATACAAACAAATGAACATTCATACCCATCCCCTGTCTCTTGACTTAAATTCAAAGTGGTTTAACGAAGGCTGAGGCCACACTGTGCTGATGGCTTTTCACTAAGCCATCAAGGATTCATTGAGCTAATCCCCAACAACAGACTCAGGAAACGTAAGTCTCAAAGCATTTCTTAGATTTTTTATATTAAATGATTAAAAGTTATTGTGTGCTGCTTTTATTCAGAACTTCAGAACTTTGTTTTCAATGCTTCGTTTGTTTTAACAAATCTATGAGCTATACGAATATGAATAAATACATATTGCTCAGCGTTTGGCAACATATTTTCAGTGGGTACTAAGATATACGGTATGTTGAACCGCAAATAAAAGGCAAATACCTGTTTTCTAAATATAATGTTTTTAAATGCTGTTGTTTACATATTAAAAAGGCAAACTATGAGACCAGTTACAAATACAAACCACCTTGTATTTTATAAATGAAAGAATTACAAAGAATATCTTTCGCTCGTTTTTGTCACTAGTTGCAGTCCATTTAATTTATTTCTGGGCAACTAAAAGGACACTTAAGTAAAGCTTAGTATTAAAATTAATGCACTGAATTCCTTATGTGACAATTGGAACTTTTCTTAGAAAAAACATGTCTACATTCTTTTGACATATTTTTTGTATGTTATTGAGTTAAGCACGTTGTTACATTTATGGAAAACATTGAAAAGAGATTATAACTTTATTTCGGGCGCACTACACCCCTTACAAGAAGCATATCCATGAGCACCTTGAAAAAAAATGTCTCATGTCTTATCAATTTGTTTCGGGCGCACTACACCCCTACAAGACGCATATCCATATGCACCTTAAAAAAAATGTCTTGCGTATTCCGTGGTAATTTGTTTTCATAGCAAACTGTCTAGCTTAAAACAATAAAATAAAATAAAAGTTAATGCTCGACAATAATTATTGTCGATATTATGATTGTTGGCTGTTGTTTTGCATGAAAGGAAATAATTAAATAAAATAGCTAATATGGGCTTAAATTGCGTTGTGAACGTTACATTCGCACGTGAATTCTCTTGATATAATTGACAAAGCTGCCGTTATCATGAAACTGTTAACAACTGCAGTATTTTGACGTACTTTTAAACTTTAAAGCATACATTTTGCACGCTAAAAGTTCCGTTACATTAAGTGGAAACCAAATTCGAAGCTTAAGTGTTTTTGCTGTGCGTTTGCTCATATTTTAGCAAGTTTTGGATCGTAAACAAACAAATCAGTCATAGCGACATAATTTCGCCGCTACGATTACGCACAGTTAATTTTGTCCGCGGAATCATGGCGTTTTTTTCCGGCGATTTAATGACTTTAAAACTGAAAAACGATTTAAATTTTAGTGTTGAACCGGCCGTTATTACGAGAAGTATTTTTTAACATGAAACATATGATTTTATGTTATTCAAAACAAAAATATCATATTTGTCTTCCTCAAATAATAATAATCGGTGTCAATCTTTTAGAAAATCGTGGTACGCCCGTTATGAAAAACTGCGCAAGCACTTCTTCGCGTCATTTGGTTTGCATCGCCCACATTTTTGTTAATGACTTTTATAATTATTTCCGAAATGTTTACCTTAAATCCCTCTAAAAAATCAACTTTTCGCCTGTAGGTATATTTAAAAAATCGCCATAAAAAAGGAGCTAGGGGACATTTTGTAAAATTAAGAGCATTTTCTAAAACTGAGACAGATTTTTTAAGATTTGGGGTAGATTGCTGTTGGAAAAGGAAATTATTTAAAATTTTTTGAATTCAGAAAAAAGGTTTTCAGGCCTGTTCCAGTCTTCACTTCCGGAAGAATAATTGTTTAAAAATACTTTTCGATAAGTTAACGTGCAAATTATATTTTTCTGTATTCTTTGATGCTTTAAGAACATTATTGCATAATTAAATTGGTTTATTACCTACAACATATTGACCTTTTAAAAATTATTTTGCGGCTGCACCTCAGAATCGTTTCCATTCTAACATTCAGCATTTTGACAAATCCGCCGGCCCTCTTCTAGTTTCCAAACGAATTTGAGAGAGAAAATGTAAGGGCTGTCATGGTACGAAAAAAAAAGTATTTTTATTTGTGAGTTATTTTCAGCAAGCTTTTTGTGCTCGGGTTACTATGGTAAGAAAGGTAGTTTATATAAGTTAAATTTGAAAGAGTTGTTGCGCTTATTACCGCTTAAGGGGAGGTTCTAGTCACAAGCGACCAAAAAAATTTTTTTTTTTATTTTCATCTTTATGGTCCTAAAAATGTGTAGGCAAAAGAATATTTCCCTATCTAATTGATTTTACGAGGTATAGCCTATAGACGAGAGAGCGCGTCGGCCGAAAAACAGGTAAAAGCGCGCCTTCGTCAAACTTTAAACGCGTTTTTCTCGCAACACCTTTTTTTGCGCGCGGGGCGTGATTCCGCTTCAACGGCTTCACAGATTTCGACGTTTGGCGGCTCTAATTAAAGCTTATTCAATTTAGGGGGCCTTCACGAAGCGTTTTTTATTTGCGATACTCGAAGAGTAAGCAAATACTGTAAACGTTGAAATGTCTGTCTGTCCGTCTGTCCGCACAAAAATCGAGCGCAAGGCGCAGATCAAGTTTGTTACAAAACCTGACCACGCCCCTTTTTACGCCAACAAACCGCGAAACTCTGTGGTGTCCACATTTTTAATGCTAGAGAAAAGTGGTCCGAATAAATGTTGTTTGTATTGAAAATATCTAGCCAAATATCTAAAAGTTTTGAAAATCTGGTCATTTTCAATAAATCTTATATATAAAAAGAAGTGTACATTTTGATTGTCACTCCATAACTGCAAAACGGCTCGACCGATTGCCATATAATTTTTAGGGAAGGTGCAGGGAGGAGTGATGATTGTTATTTTTTTGTTTGAAATCCAAAATTGGTCCAGCCATTCGCGGTTTAAAAATAAATTAAATTTTTGTCATTTTGATTTTGGTTTTAAATAAAAGTTTGTTTACAGATTCCGATTAAAGTCATAATATCACCAACCTTGCAAAACAATTTGCTTTGAATCGCAGAATGTTGCTAAAACGCATTAAGACCATCCTCTGCTGAAGAATTCGCGGCTTCAACTTTTTTTTGTCATCTTTGATATTAAAAGTATAGGACCAATGTGGACCATCCTCTGCTGAAGAATTCGCGGTTTCAACTTTTGTTTGTCGTCATTGATATTAAAAGTAATGGACCAATGTGGACGATCCTCTGCTGAAGAATTCGCGGTTTTAACTTTTTTTTTGTCATCATTCAACTTATTTTTTGTTATCATTGATATTAAAAGTATAGGACCAATGTGGACCATCCTCTGCTGAAGAATTCGCGGTTTCAACTTTTGTTTGTCGTCATTGATATTAAAAGTAATGGACCAATGTGGACGATCCTCTGCTGAAGAATTCGCGGTTTTAACTTTTTTTTTGTCATCATTCAACTTATTTTTTGTCATCATTGATATAAAAAGTAAAGGTCCAATGTGGGCCATCCTCTGCTGAAGAATTTGCGGTTTCAACTTTTTTTTTGTTATCATTGATATTAAAAGTAAAGGACCAATGTGGACCATCCTCTGCTGAAGAATTCGCGGTTTCAACTTTTGTTTGTCGTCATTGATATTAAAAGTAATGGACCAATGTGGACGATCCTCTGCTGAAGAATTCGCGGTTTTAACTTTTTTTTTGTCATCATTCAACTTATTTTTTGTTATCATTGATATTAAAAGTATAGGACCAATGTGGACCATCCTCTGCTAGAGATTCGCGGTTTTAACTTTTTTTTGTTATAATTGATATTAAAAGTAAAGGTCCAATGTGGGCCATCCTCTGCTGAAGAATTCGCGGTTTCAACTTTTGTTTCTCATCATTGATATTAAAAGTAAAGGACCAATGTGGACCATGCTTTGCTGAAGAATTCGCGGTTTCAACTTTTTTTTATCATTGATTTGATCGAGAACTGCAACGTGAACAAGAGTATGATCCCAATGAACTGCGAACATTTGTGAACTTGAAAGTGTGTTCAAATTAAATGACCATCAAAAACTTGTCTATGATACCATCATGCTTCTTCGGGAATGCCTGTTCCCAAATTAAATGACCATCAAAACATGTCCAATCGTCCAATGCATGATTTATTTGATCGAGAACTGCAACGTGAAGAAGAGTATGATCCCTATGAACTGCGAACATTTGTGAACTTGAATGTTCCCAAATTAAATGACCATTAAAAACATGTCTATGATACCATCATGCAAGCTGTACAAAATGAAGTCGTTGTATGCGCCTGGTGGTACGGGAAAAACATTTGTGATTCCACTGATTTTGACAGCCATTCAATCCGAACGAAAAATTGCATTGGCACTTGCTTCTTCGGGAATCGCTGTTCCCAAATTAAATGTCCAATGCATGATTTATTTGATCGAGAACTGCAACGTGAACAAGAATTATGATCCCAATGAATTGCGAACATTTGTGAATTTGAATGGTCCCAAATTAAATGACCATCAAAAACGTGGATTAACATTAATAATTTTGAAATACAATGCATTCGTTTCATAAAAAAAATGTAGAATATTTCATTTTTTATTTTGGTTGGTTGCAACGAAGTGCATCTGGGCCCGCTAGTTGTGTATACAACAGAGCTTGGCAAACATCGAATTTTGCGAACATCGATGTTTTCAAACATCGATGTTGGGTAACATCGATGTTCCCGATGTTTCAAACAAAATAACATCGATACATCGAAGTTTTTAAAGAAAAATTTTTCTAGCGCCCTTTAAATCAAATTTAAAACAAAATAACATGGTTTTATTATTCATTCACCATAGGGAAATACATTTTGGTACATTTCGGTTTTTCTAATCTATGAGATCGTAGTTCTTGTTCAAGAAAAGCAGTTTGCTTACTTTTTCTAAATGTGCTATTAGAGAAGGAAAACAAAAAGAACGATGTTGGGCAGAAACATCGATATATCGATGTTGAGATCGCTGTTAAAAATATAGTATCGATGTTTACTATTTTTCCTGGAACATCGATACATCGACGATACATCGATGTATCGTCCAAGCTCTACTATACAAGTGCGTTGAAAATTTGTATTGCGCCCGAAAGTAGGCTAAACTTTTTTTCTTAAGAGGGCGCTTGAAAGTAGGCTACACTTTTTTGAAGAGGGCTAATAAGCTGAGTTTAAAGAGGGCAATGAGTATCGCAAATCTTATAGTCGGGAAACCCGACTATAGCGTTCTTTCTTGTTTTTTTTAAAACAAATAAAACAAGGCAAAAAAAGGTTTTTTTTCTAAAAAGGGTCTCAATTTTTTTTAAAAAGTGTTTTTTAAAAATCGGAAACAGATAAGGCCCCCCAAATTTGATCTTCTTTAAGATTTTGTTTGGTTTTTTTCGTTTCGATCACTTGGCAGGGCTGTAGAGTGCCCCGCGCACACTGTCCACCGCCGCGCACGACCGCCGTCAGTGAGGGCTGGAGCCGCCATCTTGTATTATTTTTTACTGGAAAAAATTTTTATAATCTTTTTAATATATAGACAAACAAACGCCACACAAGTTTTTAAAAAAAATTCGTATGTACTCTCTAAAAAAAATCATGAAATTACGCTCATTTTCGGGCCTCTGGACTAGAACCTCCCCTTAATTTAATGTAATAATTGTGCAAAACGTGTTTGGTTGGGACCTGTTTGATGGCCTTTTGCAACTCTGGTTCTCAATAATTCTTGTGAAATTTTACAGCACTGCCACCAGTACAGCTGTTCGAATAAACAAATATTTAAAAATTTGTATTTGTGGCTGCCAATTTAATAAGCCCTAAGGCAGCAAAACTCAAACAAATCAAACGCCCTTGTAACTATTGCCAGTCAGCTGATTTTGTTTGGGAACAAAAGGGAAATTCAAAGGCAAGTCCCCAAGTGAAGAATGGAAATTCAACATTGTAAAAGGAAATTCCGAAAATGTTATCACATTCACTTCAGAGTGAAAACTGGATCAGGTCGTATACATATGTGCATTCTGCCAGCAGAAAAAATTTAGGCAACGGCTGAGTGGAACAACGTCATTTCGGCGTGTTTTTTGGCCCGGATTCGAATCCTGCACTTGGCACGTGTATTTTTTTATTCTAAAATGGTAATTAAAGCTGAAAAATACTGTTTAGATTATTAATTTTGTTGATTAGTACAAATATTATAGTCTAAAAATTAAAATAATTACGTTTAAAAAACTTACTCTCATATACATTACAATCACTGGGACTTGAACCTTGGGCGTTCTGAGCCAGAGACGCGTTTCCTTCCCATTGCACCACATATCATACACAGTGTGCCCCAAGAGGTCACAAGTTTGATGAAAATGGTAACGCAAACTAAGCTTGGATGTTGGTTCGTATGTGTCCCCAGATTACAGAACTGAAGAGACCTAAATCGTAAATGTAATTTTTTACAAGACTAAATTACATAAAACATAAAAAAAAAATATTGAACCGATCCGAAACAATTGTTTTTTTTGTAGAGTTCGTTTTCTAGTTTAAGAAAAAAATACAAAAAAAAAAAAAATTTTTTAAGCAAATTTTTTTTAAACGATTTTTTTAAGTTTAAGAAAAAAATGTTCAATGGAATTTAATAGTTTTCTTCATATCTCTAGTTGTAGTCTGCCGATTTGGGTGCATGATACCAATTATCACTACTAACAAATCAATCTTTAACTTCGCCATACAAATCATTTGAATTCAATCAGTAATTTGTCAGCAAGAGCTCGACAAACACAAAATTTGTGAAATTTTCGTTTTTTTTCAACGACTTCTAAACACTCGAAGAAAACTCGATGAAAACAATAGTATATAATAAAATTTTTGTATCGTAAAAATATGTACAAATCGTTAAAAAAATTTCGCTTAAAAAATTGTTTTTTTTTTGTATGTTTTCTTAAACTAGAAAACTAACTCTACCAAAATACAATTTTTCTTGTAAAAAATTACATTTACGAATATTTTGCGAACGCGATCAGCTGGGATTTAGGTTCAGTTCTGTAATCTGGGGACACATACGAACCAAGATCCAAGCTTAGTTTGCGAAACCATTTTCATCAAACCTGTGACCTGTTGGGGCACACTGTGCATAATAATACTTGTGAGGACTCACATTTTCACCTATAATTAAAAACTTGAACTATAAGTTTAGTTTTTTAAAAATTTATTTTTTATTTTTTAAAACTTTAACTAGTTACAACGTTTATTTTTTTGAGAACACCGACTTGGTTTCAAGTCTTAAACTGAACTGATTCTTATATCTATATATCTTATCGGTCAAGCCTCGGTTTCCGAAAGCTTTCGATCTTCTGAGTGAGGTATTTTTAGTTGAGAGAACTTTCTATTTCGATTGAGTGAGCTTTGATTTTAATTGAGCGAAAGGGAGTTCTTTGTCTTATCTTGTTTATTGCAAAAAGTGTGGGAACGTGCCGTTGGAATTTATCATTGGAGCGACAATAAATGTTTAGTCTGGGATTTAACATTATCAGGGTTTGTTTCCTGTTGATAGGGGTGACTTAAGACTAAGACGTATGTGTGGAAAGGGTGTGTAGGTGTGTAGGCATAGACACATCGTGTGTGGGTGTATGTGTGGATGTGGATATGTCACTCTCCCAACCTTTGAATTTGGCCTGTCCTCAGGGCGATAGTTTTTGGTATAATATAATGTTTTCTTGTATGGGTTCATATATAGTATCAATAACAATTTCTATGGGTACATTTCTTTCATTAACAATTTCTGCATTATTTGGTGTCTCTGTTTTAGGTTTTACTTTGTTTGGTATATTTTTAAACTTATAAATAAGATACAATATAATGCTAGCTATTGTTATAATAAATGTGATTAATGTAATTATTTGAAATATGTACATCATTATATTTAGTGTGTACTAGCGGGCCCAGATGCACTTCGTTGCAACCAACCGAAATAAAAAATGAAATATTCTACATTTTTTTTTATGAAATGAATGCATTGTATTTACAAATTATTAATGTTAATCCACGTTTTTGATGGTCATTTAATTTGGGAACATTCAAATTCACAAATTTTTTTTTATATTTCCTATAAATGTTCGCAATTCATTGGGATCATACTCTTGTTCACGTTGCAGTTCTCGATCAAATAAATCATGCATTGGACATTTAATTTGGGAACAGCGATTCCCGAAGAAGCAAGTGCCAATGCAATTTTTCGTTCGGATTGAATGGCTGTCAAAATCAGTGGAATCACAAATGTTTTTCCCGTACCACCAGGCGCATACAACGACTTCATTTTGTACAGCTTGCATGATGGTATCATAGACATGTTTTTGAAGAGGCAAGTGCCAATGCATTTTTTCGTTCCGATCGAATGGCTGCCAAAAATAGTGATATCACAAATGTTTTTCCCGTACCACCAGGAGCATCCACCGACTTTATTTTGTACAGCTTGCATGATGGTATCATAGACATGTTTTTAATGGTCATTTAATTTGGGAACATTCAAGTTCACAAATGTTCGCAGTTCATAGGGATCATACTCTTCTTCACGTTGCAGTTCTCGATCAAATAAATCATGCATTGGACGATTGGACATGTTTTTGATGGTCATTTAATTTGGGAACAGGCATTCCCGAAGAAGCATGATAGTATCATAGACATGTTTTTGATGGTCATTTAATTTGGGAGTATTTAAGTTCACAAATGTTCGCAGTTCATTGGGATCATACTCTTGTTCACGTTGCAGTTCTCGATCAAATCAATGATAAAAAAAGTTAAAACCGCGAATTCTTCAGCAAAGGATGGTCCACATTGGTCCTTTACTTTTAATATCAATGATAACAAAAAAAAAGTTGAAACCGCGAATTCATCAGCAGAGGATCGTCCACATTGGTCCATTACTTTTAATATCAATGATGAGAAACAAAAGTTGAAACCGCGAATTCTTCAGCAGAGGATGGCCCACATTGGACCTTTACTCTTAATATCAATGATGACAAACAAAAGTTAAAACCGCGAATTCTTCAGCAGAGGATCGTCCACATTGGTCCATTACTTTTAATATCAATGATGAGAAACAAAAGTTAAAACCGCGAATTCTTTAGCAGAGGATAGCCCTCATTGGACCTTTACTCTTAATATCAATGATGACAAACAAAAGTTAAAACCGCGAATTCTTCAGCAGAGGATGGTCCACATTGGTTCTATACTTTTAATATCAAAGATGACAAAAAAAAGTTGAAGCCGCGAATTCGTCAGCAGAGGATGGTCTTAATGCGTTTTAGCAACATTCTGCGATTCAAAGCAAATTTTTGTGCAAGGTTGGTGATATTATGACTTTAATCGGAATCTGTGAACAAACTTTTATTTAAAACCAAAATCAAAATGACAAAAATTAAATTTATTAAAATAACAATCATCACTCCTCCCTGCACCTTCCCTAAAAATTATATGGCAATCGGTCGAGCCGTTTTGCAGTTATGGAGTGACAATCAAAATGTACACTTCTTTTTATATATAAGATTTCTTTTATTTCTTTTGTTTCAATATATGATAATGGTTCTAGATTTGTTACGTTATCATTGACATATACGATCTTGTGAAAAAAAAAATTATAATTAAGAATTTTAATGATGTTATTCCCTTCTATTGATATTTCTTTCTTAATGCAATTGTGGTTTAAAATTGTTTTTGGGAGATTCCATGTAATTAATATGTTTGGTTCAATGTAATTTAAATGAAAACTTTTATCGGTTTTGGTATACTTGCATTCTGTAGTTTCTTGTCTTATTATTCCATTATGCGTTCATCAAATATAACCTTTTCTGTTTCTTTGTCAAATACTTTATTTTCAAAAAGTAATATTTACTGAATAATTTTTCTGTTAAAATGTTATTATTTTTATCTGGATAAGGAATAATTTCAAAGACCGGGACTTTAACTATGTCGTTAGGAATTTGGGAAATTATAAGAATTTCGTTTCTATCATTTTTAAGCCAAGTAGAAGTTTTTGTTTTCAACAATTTCTCAGAGTTTATGTGATTCAAATAATCGTGTTTTAATAGTTTTGGGTTAAAAATGCCAAGTCTTGATAATTGCATTCCTAACTCAATGTCTTCAATATACTCTGTAAAGTGTTGTAAGTTAAATATTATCACTGCTGCTTGTTGTTGTCTTTCTTCGTCTTCTTTTAATTCATTTATTGTTTTAATTCCATTATTTATAACATCTATTACCATATTTAAATCATTATTTTGGACATTATTTTCTGCTAAATTATTAATCTTTTGCTCTTATTCATTTTTATCATCTTGATCTAACGTTCCGAATAAACATTTATAAGCTGTTCCAATAACATAAATTAGACCTCTCTTGTTTGACAATTTTCAATCCATTCATTTCTCTTTGAAGTTTTTCTATTAAATATTGAACCTGAACAATATCTTTTTATACGTTTGCTTCTCGTAAAAGACTATTAAATGTTTGTTCGGTTTTAGTAAGGTTTATGGACAAATAATGGTATTCGTATTTAGTTGGCATGTCTATGGATCCGGTTTTAAAAATAAGGTATCCATTTTGAGCTTTGACTGGGTTGATCTCAATATTTTGTCCCATTGCAATTTGAATTAAAGTTGATATTATTAAAAGTAAAATGATGATCATATTTTTGTTGTCGTTGTGGTTTTTGGTTCCCTTAGGTTGGTTTGGAATTATTATCATATTTAGTTTTATTAATTTTCTTTTTCTTTTTAAACTTGGTTTTTTAATGCACAATCTTCCTGCCACGGTTTGTTTCTTCAAAATGTTTTTCATCAATTTGTCTGAGTGTTCCTATCTTTTTGAAAGGGTTCGTTTTTTGGCCCTTACCAATGCCAAAAATCTGGAATTTCTTCTACTAAGTAGCTAGGAAGCTGAAATATGGCCATTATGTTCTTAAAAGACTAAACTTTTGAAAAAACAAAATTTAAATGCTGTCCTATTTTTTAAGATTTAGATAATCTAAGCCAAAGTTAAAAAATATTTCCTATTTTTTAGTTTTTTATTTATACAAAAAAAATACTGCAGAGATTTAACCCAATTTAACACAAACTGAACAACAAAAGATCGCAATTAAAAAAAAAATATCCTTAAAAAAATATTAAGTGGTTAAATATTTATCAACCTTTAAATATGCCATTTTTCGTGAGAACTTAGTTAGTTTATAAAAAACTCGAACGAAACAAATTTTTTTTACCGCTATCTTTGTTACGTCTTTACTTTTGCAAACCCAAAATAATAAAAAAATTTTTTGGTTTTATTAAATTTGTTTACCTTTTTGGCTGCTAAATCATATTTTAACACAGGATGTACAATTATGCAACAAAATGTTGATTTGGTTGTTTTGTATAGAAAATTTGGAGTGAAGCATACTTTTAGGCCTTTTTAAGTTTAAAATTCACTTAAAAAATATTAAGTGGTTAAATATTTATCAACCTTTAAATATGCCATTTTTCGTGAGAACTTATTAGTAGTTTATAAAAAACGAAAAAATTTTTTTTACCGCTATCTTTGTTACGTCTTTACTTTTGCAAACCCAAAATAATAAAAAAATGTTTTGGTTTTATTAAATTTGTTTACCTTTTTGGCTGCTAAATCATATTTTAACACAGGATGTACAATTATGCAACAAAATGTTGATTTGGTTGTTTTGTATAGAAAATTTGGAGTGAAGCATACTTTTAGGCCTTTTTAAGTTTAAAAATTCACTAAAATCATGTTCAACTTCCAACTTTTAGGCCTTTTTAAGTTCAAAAATTCAATAAAATCATGTTCAACTTCCAACTGGGTCTCAACTTTGAAAATTCATTAAAAAAAAATTAAGAGAGTCGCACAAAACCCGTGCCCCGGGCGACTTGACAACTGATCAAATAATTTGTTTTAAAAGTTTTACTCAAATCGCGAAGGGTAATTTTTTGCAGGTTTGAAGCAAATAGATTTTTAAAATTTTTAAAAGATGTGTTTGAAATAATTTCAATATTATTTTTTTTTTAGCTACATAAGGTTGTTTGAAACTTTTGTTAATGTTTCGTATTGCTGAAGGCAACGACATTTAGGCTGTAATTTTCAACAAATTTTTCAATGTTTTACGAAGTTTTAACTTTAAAAATATGTCATAAAAAAACCTACAAATCAATTTGCTTAAAAGGTTGGCATAAAATAGCTTAAAGTATTCTAAACAAGATCCCATTGTAGTTTTATTAAATTTCTTTAAAAAAAGGGATTTTTGGCCAAAATGTGAAATAGTGGCCCACAGTGCAATGGTGATAGTTTATAATCTGTGTCGATTTCATATTCATGGCATTTTTCATTAAGTTCATCCATCTTTCTAATTTTATTTTCTTGTTCATTATAATCGGGTGAACCTGCATACAAAAATATATCGGCTTGTGCTCTACCTGTGGTATTATGTTTAGTTTTATGATTATAAGTATAAAGGATTAACTCAAACTTTGTGTATCTGTTTTCTATATCTGATTCACTGCCTATAAATCTTAGTTTCTCATTGACTCTTTTATGAAATCTTTCTTACGTCTGCAACACCATTTTAACTTGTAGTAACTTGAATTTCCTATGTTCTGTTTTTGCGATATTACGATATTCTCATAATCAGGGAAATATCATTTTTCTTTGAACCAGTTAATGGTTTTATCGATTCGGGGGCGGAGAAGTTCTTTATGTTTCTTTAATATTGTTTCTTTAAATTCTGCGCAAGAAGGGATATCTGTTAATTTTATACTACACTTTGTTAATTTCGTTAATTGATTTGGACTAATTATTTCGAGGTAAGCCTGTTGGAATATTGGAAAATCGGCTTCATTGCGAAAATTAATAGCCCTGAATTTTAAGTTTATGAAAATAATGTACTACTTTTGTCTTCTTCGTTGCCCTTTGTAGCGTAGGGAACGCCGGTTGAAGCGGGACAATTACAGGGTATTCGGGTTTCTCATTTGAATTCCGGATTGTCACCCAACTTCCAGCTTGTCGATCACTATCCTTACAGCGGAGCGGGACCCTTTGATCCCTAGCTCTAGCGGGAGAAGTGGGGGGGTTTTTGCTGCGGATAAATGACTGCTACACCAAAGGTTTGTTATAGAGTCCCTACTGAATCTAAATATTTATAAGGAGACGATCCTCCTTCTAAACCACACGGCTACTATTGATGCCATACTAAAATAAGTTCAAAAATAATGAGGAGTAAAAGAAGCACGATAATTTGTAGTTGCCCAGTGTGTGGACTTAGCTGTAAATTGCCACACCCATGTTCATTACCCTCCCAACCAGCCTGCAAGTTAATAAATGTCTCCGCAGACCCCAAATGTAACTACTTATTTATCATTTAATTATGCTCCCATGTCATCAGAAATTAGAAAAAATTTAGAATTCCATAATTATAAACAATTCTTTAATAATAATGAAACATATACAAAATGCAATTCATAATCCAATGCATTTCCGTATTCACTTAATTTATTTCCTATCCATGACTAATACTTAACTTAATTCTTTCAGTGTATTCATTTTGTTTTACTTCCTATAAACTTAAATCTACCGATAATAATTTTATTTGTTCCCTACATTACCTAATTTGTTTGTTTTAATTTAATTCATTATTTAATATGGGTGGCAGTGTATGTGGGTGGTTTTAATTGAGGTGCTGTACTAAGTTATTTTATATTCAGGCATGTTTATTTTACGTTAATTTACTTGCATGTTTTTACTCTTTGTTTAATTGCTGTTAGAGAAAATTATGTGTCAGAAAATATTTTGGCTTTAATTTCTTTTAGTGTAGCCAGTTAAAAGCTTTTATTTACAGCTTTAGCTTACATCGTATGAAATTTGTATTTGCACTCCAAAAGATCGGTGCGAGCCACTGATAAGCTAACGAAAAGGTGTACATTTTTACACTGCGCTACAAAATGTTAAGTTTGTGTGCGCGCTCAGCACGATTTTTGGCTTTTATCTTTCTTTTTGTTTTACGACTCACCCAAGAAGGTCTTCTTGATGATGCTGTGCTGTGTTGTTTTTGGGGGGTTTATAAAGGGGAGATAATATAATTTGCAAATTGGTTTTACATGTTTATTTTTTTTGTTGCCAAAAAATTTTACTCTTTTATTTTTAAGTGATTTTGTTTTTATGTGGTTAAATTTTTAAATGATTGTGAATTTTAATTGATTTACTTTTTAATTTTCATAACAGATGCAAAGCTTATTTCTTTCAGTGTGCCAATTTGGGCTGCTTTTATTATGTTTTGATTTCAAATTTAACTTTGCACTTGCTCGTACTCACACACACACTACTTTGCCACTGCGAATTGAATATTAGTTTTAATTATTTATTTGACAAGACTATTTTGAGTCGTTTGTTTTTTTACTTGCCAGTAATTTTAACCAGCGGAATTTTTTTGTTTCTTTGTTAATTTTACGTAAAAAAACAGTAAAAATTATTGCTATAGGGATAGTTTTTCTGGCTAATGTTTGTTTGTGATTGTTTTTACTGGCGGGAAATTGTAGAAACCTATTAAGGCGGCTAGTTAGAAAACTTCCTCGTCTGCCTTTATAAAATACGATTTACCTTTTTCCTCGTGGGTCAGATTTCTTGGAACAATGTATGTAGGCTTTTTTTCTCGCCGTGTAGTCGCAGAAAAGACACAGAAAGGCAAGACCTATGAATGTGCAAAAACTGTTATTGCAATTTAAAAAGCTTTTTTTCAGGAAATATTTACCTTGCCGGTCTGCAAAGACTATTTAAAAATGTCTTCTTTGCATCTATTTCTTAGGATGTATGAAGTAAGCTAAGATTAAAGGTTTGAGCACATGTGGCTTTACCCTTATCTTTGTACTTTATTGAAAATTTTGGGGAGCTGCACAACTGATCAGCGTGACAAGATTTTAGAAAAGAGATCAAGGCCCGATGCTACGGACCCGAAGAACCCTTTTCCGAATTCCCATTCGGTATTCACCAGCTGGTGAATTCGCACCTGTCACTAGAAAGGGTTGCCGGACAAGATCTATCTACTCGATATCGATATAGCTCTTGGGCGCCTAACTATTTGATTTTTAAATCTCAACTGCCTAAGAGTTTGGTTACAGGGAGCCATTACAGCCCTCAATAAGGGGTGCTTGGTGCTGGTGGGTGAAAGTTTCTCAATGTACTGGCGTTGTGCTTTAACTTCTTCGTGCCTTAGGGCACGGTAAGTCTGGTAGGTCTGCGACCAGCTTCCTTAAGACTTTGTTTTGAGGATGGCGATCTGCTGGTTTGCCAAGCACGCCTCAAACGTCTTTTCTCCAAAACAAGCTGTTCGATTTCAAGGTTAGTTTTGTGTTGGTGTGTGTGCCCATCCCTCCCTTGCGGTGTAGAGACTTTGGCTGCTGCGACGAGTACAGACTCCAGTGCATCGGCATAGCAGTCGATGTCCTCCTTAATGTTGAGCTGTGGAGTTAGTTCAATGTGGGAACTTACGTACTTTTTGAACTTCAGCCAGTTGGTTCGATGCGACGTCAGCCAGCAAGGGTGCTCGATTAGTTCCGGGCTTTGAAGAAGAGTTATAAGTACTGGTGAGTGGTCCGATGATAGATCCAAAAGCGATTTTGCAGATATTAGATTGCGAGAAATATTTTTTGTCACAGCAAAATCAATTAAATCAGGTAGTTTTCTAGGATCTGTAGGCCAGTATGTAGGGCTGCCTGGTGAAACGTAGTCCAGTTTGTTGCATGTTTTAATGAGTGCATTATATAGTTGGCTTCCTTCGGGCGTCACAAGGCGGGACCCCCGTTTTGTGTGCTTGGCGTTGTAATCTCCTGCTGCTATGAATCGCTGTCCAAGTGAATTGTAGAAGTCCATAAATTGATCTTCGGAGACTGTAAAACGGGGTGGGCAGTAAACAGCGCCATTGGCAAGGTTGCAGTTGGCAAACTGTAATTTTATCAATGTAGCTTGCAGATAATTTTTTGCAAACCTTTGGTGAAAGTGGTGTTTGATGCGGTCTCTTGTTAAGATGCCGGTTCCGCCATGTGGTTTACCATCTGGATGATCGGTGCTGTAGAACGTGTATCCCCGTATTTGAAAGTTATATTTGCTGGTGAGATGCGTTTCTGCCAGCAACATAACGTCGATGTGGTTTTCGTTCAGAAATTGAGTTATTTCAGGCTTATGCCGTGAAACACCGTTGGCGTTCCACAGAGTTATTAGAAGACTAGGCATAGTTTATTTGGACTGCTGAGCTGCAAGCATTTGTAACAAGATGTTTTGGTTTTGCATAAGGGTTTGCATGGTGGTTTCCATGAAGGACATGAAGGACATAAATTCCATCATATTTTGTTGCAAAGTGATCATCATAGTTTCCATGTTACTTTGTGGCTGTCCCATGGCCTTCTGGATGTTACCAATTTTCGGCTCTTTGTGAGCTGTGCCTGATCTTAGAGCACTGGCGTAAGAAATGCCGTTGGTGGTAATTGAAGGGCCATATGATGACCTGGCGTCTTTTGCGAAGAAAACTTCCGGTGTCGTTTGTGATCTCGTGTAAATGTTCTGAGTGTTCTGGAAGCGTGCCGTTGTCGCTCGTTGCATCCGACTTTTCATCTCGTTGTAGACTTACAGCCTCTGTAGTTTTCTGTGTGGTTTCCTTGGCATTTTACACACTTTTTAGTGAGAGAGTCTTCCTTGTTGGCAGGGCAGGGCTCGGAGCCGTGGCAGTTTCCACAAGCTGCACATACTGACCTGAGGATGCAGGAAGCCCTGGTGTGTCCGTATTTCTGGCAATTTGTGCATTGCACTGGCTCGTTCCGTTTGTGCGGCTCTTCTTCTGTGATCCTACGATGCAGCAGGTACTGCAGCTTGTAGATCGGGTGCACTGCGTTTTTTTTCAAAGTTCTGCTGTCTGGCTCCAGCTCGACCTTGAATAACGGTTGCGGCTTTTTGTTTTTGTTCATAATGTTTATAACATTTTTGCACAAAACCCGTTTTCTTTTAAAGCCTCTGTAATTTCAGAGGAGGTCACATCGGGTTCTATTCCCTTAAGCACAACTTGCAAGCCTTTGCAGCTTTTTAGCTGGTACGTTTAGTAATTTTTTTGGCATCGTTTAGGTACTTTGACACTGCTCGGAAATCGTCTTCAGTTTTGGTTTGCAGTTTGGTTTCGCTTATATTCCCTTTCACAAGCGGAATAACATGAAAGTTATCTTTTCCGACTTGGTCAACTATTTTGTTGACTAGGGCATTCGAGATCTTCTCCCGAATAAAGATAGGTAAGGGCTTAAGTTTCCTTGGGGCTAACTGTTCAGACTCAGTTTCAGGCTCCGCCAGAATGGAGTATCTATTTTCATTTAATGGCCCGAGATTTTCAGGGCCTTTGTTGGTACGGTTTACTTTGGGCTTATTGCCGTCAGATTTTTTTGGGGGTGTTAGCTTGCGCTTGGAAATATTAATGTAGGGATCCATGCCTGTCTGCATGGCCGAGCCCGCTTGCGGAATTGTCATTTCGTCTACCGTAGCTTTGTTTTTGCCGTTTAACCCGATTTTTGCACTTGGTTGTGTTGTTGCTTTACCCGCTGCAGAAGAAGGAAGTGGAGTCGTTATTGCATTGTTGGCGACAGAGACCGTTGTATTTGACGTGGTAGTTGCTGTTGTTGTTGCACTAGGTGGCAGAAGCTCGGTTGGAGTTTTGCATTGCTCACTCCATGGCGTTTGGGCGGTGAAAAGCCGGGCGGGAGAGCAAGAATTAGCTCTCTGATTTTCGGCGGTCAGTAAACTTGCACTTTCTTGCCTTTTCGGTTCTAGAGTATTACTTGTAAATGCAAAATAAGCATTATTACGGGCCAAAGAGAGCGACGTTTGTCTTGCTTTCTCTGAATTTTTTCACGGCCTTCGCTTGTTGTTTTTGGCGTTGAGTGCGCTGATCCACGTTCTTACTAATTTGTTTATTGATAGTACGTAAAGATTAATTAATTAATTATTTAAAACTTTAGTTAACGATATGCGATTAGCATCGCGAAACGCAAAACCTCGCGTTTATAAATTTTTCGAACGTTTTCGACTGAGTGACTTATTGTTTTTCCGGAGCGTTAAGAAAACACGTCTACACGCGAACGAAGTAGAATCAGAAGTGGCACTACTTAAAAAAGTTTTTCCAGTAAAAATAATAAACAATGGCAGCTCCAGCCCTCACTGACGGCGGTAGTGCGCGGCGATGGACAGTGTGCGCGGGGCACTCTACAGCCCTGCTAAGTGATCGGAAACGAAAAAACCAAAAAAGAAATCTTTGAGTAGATGAAATTTGGGGGGCCTTATCGTTTTCCGATTTTTAAAAAACCCTTTTTAAAAAAAATGGAGACCCTTTTTAGAAAAAACTCCTTTTTATGCCTTGTTTTATTTGTTTTCACGTTAAAAAAAATACAATTTTTTTTAAAACGCTTTGTGAAGGCCCCCTAAATTTAATAAGAGCCGCCAAACGTCGAAATCGGTGAAGCCGTTTAAGCTGAATCACGACCGGCGCGCAAAAAAAAAATGTGTTGCGAAAAAACGCGTTTAAAGTTTGACGAAGACGCGCTTCTACCTGTTTTTCAGCCGACGCGCTCTCTCGTATATAGGCTATAACTCGTTAAATCAATTAGATAGGGAAATATCTTTTTGCCTACACATTTTAAGGACTTTAAGGATGAAAACAAAGCAATAAAAAAACAAGATCAACTGCACTCCGGGAGTGCAGGCAGAAGGGAAAACTTGAACATATTTTTGGGTGAGCATTTTAAGGTGCGCTCGCGACATGAAAAATTGTACATAAAAAATCAAGTTTATCAAAGCAATGTGGGCACTGGGAAGTGGTTTTATTTGAATGAGTACATTTTAAATTTTTACATTTACAAGTGGATTAAAAAATTTATTAATTCTCATCCATAATTTCATTTTCATCATTTTTTAGGTTTATGGTAACTAAACTAACTTGCCCCTCCAACTGCAGCTTTGTTTCTCTGCTGGCCGGTGCACGATTGGAGCCGGCCGACTCGGTTTTCTTCCCCTTGTTTACCTAGGACACAGATGGGTTTAGACAAAACAAAAAAAAACTGCAACTGCCGGGAACTCACGGGGTCTGCTTGCTTACTTTTCACTGTTTTAATTCTCTCCAAAACACTCCACTCGATTCGCACTACTAGCGAGATGCACGACCGAGTTAATAATATCGAATTTAATTTACCGAACGAGGACTGTAAACTTTGTGCATGTGCACGCTGTGAAGGTCGGATTGGAAAGAACCAGAACGCAACCGGGAAAAGTTGGCCTAGGGTGGCAGCGGAAATGAATCGCAGCTGGCAATCATGCCATGATGGGAACGAAGCTTTCCAAAACTACCCTGGTCCATCTGTTTACGATAGCCACAATCAGTTGGCAGCTCCAAAAAAAACAAGAAAGAAAAGAAAAGACTATAAAATTTGCGATACTCATTGCTACTTTCAAGCGCAATCAATTTTTAGCGCCCTCTTCAAAAAAAATGGTTAGCCTAGTTTCGGGCGCAATAAACACTTTTTACGCACTTGTATACACAATTTCTTGAAAATGGCCAGATTTTCAAAATTTTTAGAAATTTTTGTAGATATTTTCAATACAAATAACATTTATAAGGGCCACTTTTTCTCTAGCACTAAAAATGTGGACACCACAGAGTTTCGCGGTTTGTGGGCGTAAAAAGGGGCGTGGTCAGGTTTTGAAACAAACTTGATCTGCGCCTTGCTAATACAAGTTTGTGTGCAAAATTTGGTGGTTCTAGCTTTTATAGTTCACGAGATCTCGACGTTTGTACGGACGGACGGACAGACGGACGGACAGACAGACATTTCAACGTTTACAGTATTTGCTTACTCTTCGAGTATCGCAAATAAAAATATACTAGCTAAGCCGCGCTTACTAATAACTATGGTTTAAAACTAAGCTCAGCTTAAACTAAAAAAAACCAAAAGCATACTTTTTGGCTGAAACAAATAAAACGTCGCTTCAGTCGCCGCTACAAAGCCCCCCGCCAGAATTAGGCTAGGGTATATCCTTGCTGATACACTAGACTGATAACGACTGAAGACACGTTACTGTCGGATATCTTTCGCATGATATGTGCCTAAAACCCGTCCCTGTAAGTCTTCTAGTTCATAATAAGCGTCTCCTAGCTTTTTACGAACTCTCGCTTTTACAAAAGATGGACCGAATTTGGCGTTATAACCAGTCTGAAAACAACTTTGTTTGAAATTTCGACGATATACTTCTTGCCCTTCGGCAAAGGACACGATGTAAAAACGAAGATTATAACGCTATTCGTTTTCATCGTGCTTTTCCTTCATTCGCTCACAGGCTTTGTCACGAACA
Organism: Drosophila oshimai; assembly: GCA_018150695.1. Taxonomy (NCBI): domain Eukaryota; kingdom Metazoa; phylum Arthropoda; class Insecta; order Diptera; family Drosophilidae; genus Drosophila; species Drosophila oshimai. The sequence continues at coordinate 1,004,604 of JAECWM010000266.1, read as the reverse complement.
ATGTCAAAAGAACCTTCCCGATTGAACTTCAAAGAGCGATCATCCAATAAGTTTAATTTCCTCAACAAAAAATAATTGGAACCGGAGGTAATCATATGTTGTCCAAAAACCATGTAGTATGGAGAAGTCCCTATACTAGCATGCACTGATGATCTTAAAGCACAAAAAATTCTGTTTAAATACTCGTCCCAGTCCTTCTGGTCATTACGCAAATTCGCCCTAATTGCAGAGATTACAGAACGATTAACGCGCTCAGAGGCGTTAGCCTGCGGCGAATGCACCGCAGTAAGTGTGTGCGTAACACCGGACTGCTGCATTAGCTTTCGAAAAGAATGAGAGCGAAATTGTGAACCGTTGTCGGACACCACCGTTTCCGGAGCTCCATACGCCATAAACAACTCCCCTTCTAGGTATTTTATAACGACACTAGTATCAATCTTCGAACTGCCTTTAGGAGCACTTACTTGGAAAAATGATCTTAAACGATAAAAATACCGATGTTTTCACTTCTTGACCTATGGTAAGGTCCGAGGAAGTCGATAAAAAGACGTTGGAAAAACCGCTGACTTTCAGGGGTTTTCCCTAAGGAAGGTCGCAGTACACAATTTGGAGCTTTTGTGGTTTTACACACCTCGCAGGCATTAATATAAGTCTTTTTATCAGACACAAGGCCAGGCCAGAAATAGTATCGCCGCACTCTCTTAATCGTTTTGTTTATGCCACCATGGGACGACAAAGGACTATCATGCGCTTGCGAAAGAATTTCGGGTACTAATTCCCTGGGTATCCAGAGCTTCCATGTATACTCGTCGTGGACTTGCTCTCCTGTCAAGTGTTCGGCTTTGCGATAAACATAACCGCTGTCGGTCTTAAGGTTGGGAAATTTTGCTTGGTTTGCCTACAAGATCAATACATTCAGAGGACTTGAAATGTTTAGAACTAAGATCTACGAGCAACCCTTCACGCAAGTCTAAAGCGGCTACTATATCCTCGTTAACGCGAGACAACGAATCGGGAACTATGTTAAGGGAACCTTTACGATGTTCAATCTCAAAATTGTACCTTTGCAATGCTAGGGCCCATCGAGCTAAACGTGAATTTAGATCATGATTGGACACTACCCATTTTAATGATGCATGATCGGTAATGATTTTAAATCTATGCCCTTCCACATAAGCCCTAAAATTCTTAAGATCTACAATCGCTGCTAAACATTCTTGCTCGGTAACTGTATAGTTACGCTGAGCCTTGTTCAGTTTCTTTGAAATGAACGCAATAGGACGCTCGTCTCCTTCCTCAGAGACTTGCACTAAGACTGCACCTACACCGGTTTTGCTTGCATCGCAATGTATCGCAAATGGCTTAGCAAAATCAGGACTACATAAGACCGGAGCCTCACTAAGACAACGTTTTAACTGTTCAAACGCTTAAATCGCCTCGTCAGTCAAGCTAAACTTCCGTTTCGTGGTCATCAAATCGGTCTGAGGAGCGGATAGCGAAGCAAAATTATGAACAAACTTACGATACCACCCACACAAGCCCTTAAAACTCCTCAGGCTGCGCAAACTTTTGGGTAGCGGAAAATTTGTGATTGCAACCACCTTTTCAGGGTCAGTGCGTATTCTACCGTGACTTTTGCCAATGTTGATTGTCAACCCTGCACGCCTTATGTGAAGAGCAAGATGCCTCTCAAAACTAGCAGAAATTACCAACAAACCGTCTAAATAAATAAACACCTCGTTCCTGAGATGAGCTGGAACGACCTTGTCCATCTAGCGCGACATTGTGCTTGTGGCATTGCACAGCCCGAACGGCATGACTTTAAACTGGTAGAGGGGTCTACCAGGAACTGTTAAGGCCGTTTTGTCACGAGATGAAACATCTAAGGGCACCTGCCAATAGGCGTCCTTTAGATCGAAACTAGATATGAACTCTGCTTTAGGCAAGCGACTCAAAATGCCACTGATTTGGGGAAGTGGATATGCGTCCTTTTCGGTGAAACTGTTTACCTTACGACAATCAAGACTGATAGATATTGATAGTTATCGTTTATCGTATTTATAATTATCGACTTAAGTATTTATGAAGTTAATAAGAATTGAACATGTTCACTCACTCACGAACTAGATCTGAAGTCACACACACATAGAAATAAAGAAGCGGTGCAAAGACATAATAAAGTGGCGACGAGAGAAAACATTGGAAAAAAATAACCAAAAAAGCGTGTTTATGCCAAGGGTTATGTTGGAAATATAAAAGTATTATACTAGAAACGTGATGCCAACACAACAATCAACAATGACAACAAATTCCAATACCACTACATTTCTTCAAACGGCAAGCCTGCCTGAATTCTCGCCGGCAACAGAGTCGTGGTGTTTGTGGAAGGAAAAATTAGAAATTCATCTGTGTGAAATCAATTGCACACAAGAGAACATAAAGAAAGCGACTTTATTGAAACTAATTGGACCTGAACCATATCGCCTGTTACATGGTTTATGTAACCCAGAATCGCCAGTGTCAAAAACGTACAAGGAGCTCTGTGTCATGGTGGAGGCACACTACACTCCACCGACAATCGTATTCTACGAAAGAAAACAGTTTTATGCTGCAAAAAGAGATGAAAACGAAAGTGTATCACAATGGTATGTTTGAGTTAAACAGCTGGCCATTGGATGCAAATTTGGCGTACATCTGGAGGCATTTGTACTTGATCGTTTTGTCACAGGCCTGCCCGAGAACAATTTTGAGAAGTTTTGCGAAGAAGACGAAAACCTAACCTTGAACAACGCACTCCGCAAGGCAATTATATGTGAGACGAAAACACGTGCAAAAGTGAAAGAAGAGAGGGACGTCAATGCAGTTAACGAACAACGGAATAGGGCGAACTTCAACAAAAAGAACAGCACACACAGCAACAACAACAACAGGAACAATAAAGCAAAGGAGAAGACAGAGAAAGCCGCATGCTCTCATTGCGGATGGCGAAATCATAGCTCAGAGTCATGCAGATTTAAGAAGCACAAGTGTCACACCTGCGGTAAAACTGGACACCTAGCGAACATCTGTCGTAGTAACAATAAAAATATGGGTTGTATTATCTATCTATTATCTATAATCTATTTACAGTATTACACATAAAAACAATATTAAAGTTTATACCTTGTCAGTAATTATTGATGGTGTGGTTTCGGAAGTTGTTTGTGACACTGGATCTCCATGCACATTTTATTGATGATAAACAAAGTAAAAGAATCAGACCGTGCCAAAAGGAATTTATAAGTTACACTGGTAACAAAACTGATATTATTAGTGAGTTTGATGCAAATGTTACGTACAAAGGAATAGAAAAGACCATAAAGATTATTGTCACTGAATCTGGTAGTCAACCTTTGTTAGGTCGCGATTTTTTAAGGGAATTTAAATTTGAGTTCATGCAAGTTAATAACGTAGGACTTACATTGACCAATATAGCAAATGAAATAAAAAGTGAATTTAAAGAGTTATTTAACGAAGACCTTGTCACTTTCAAACTAAGTGAGGTATCTTTACCTATTGATGAAAATGCAAAACCAATATTTTGTAAGCCACGAGCTATTCCATTAGCTTGGAAAGGGAAAATCGAAGATGAACTAAGAGGTCTTATCAAAAAGGGCATCTTAGAGCCTACACAGCATTCAGAGTGGGGCACTCCTTTAGTTCCAATTTTAAAGCCAGATGGTAATTTAAGAATATGCGGTGATTATAAGGTTACGATCAACAAATGGCTAACAGACTATAGGTATCCCTTACCGCGTATTGACGAAATATTTGCTGCCTTAAGTGGTGGTGAGATGTTTTCAAAATTAGATTTGTCAAATGCTTATAATCAACTTGTTCTTGACGAAAAGTCTTAAAATATTTGTACTTGGAGTACTCATATTGGAACATTAAAAATGAAAAGATTACCTTTTGGAGTTAAACCAGCTGCATCCATCTTTCAAAAAACCATGGAGTCAGTTTTGAATGAAATTCCAAACGTGGTAGTTTACCAAGATGACATAACAGTCACAGGAAAAAACATAACTGAGCATATCAAAAATCTCAAATGCGTTTTAAGCAAACTTCAATTAGTTGGTCTTAAACTAAACTATAACAAATGTAAGTTTTTACAAGAAAAAGTCATTTATTTAGGATTTACAATTGATAAAAATGGATTGCACAAGAATATAGATCGCTGTCAAAGTGTGATTAATTGTCCTATTCCCACTAAAGCGACATAAGTTAGAGCATTTATTGGAATGGCCAATCACTATTCCAAATTTATAGAACATTTCGCTGAAAAGATCAATCCATTACACGAATTATTAAAGAAAGGAATTAAATTTTATTGGTCTAAAGAGTGTAAAACAGCTTTTGATAATATCAAAGCAGAAATAGTTTCGGAACAAGTTTTAGTACACTTCGACAGTTCGTTACCGATTATTTTGACCACTGATGCAAGCAACTCAGCAATTGCTGGCATATTATCTCATCGTATGAAAGATAAAACAGACAAGCCAGTTGCATTTATTTCAAGAGCGTTAACAAAATCTGAAAAGAATTATAGTACTTTGGAGAAAGAAGCGTTAGCAATCAAATATAGTGTGGTGAAATTAAAACAGTATTTACTTGGACAGCACTTTACCTTACAGACAGACCACAAGCCATTAAAATTTTTATTTGGTGAAGGCAAAGGCCTACCAAATATGGCATCTGCAAGAGTACAGAGGTGGGCGTTTATACTATCAGGATTTAACTATTCAATTGAGTATATTAAGGGAAAAGTTAATGAAGCTGATGAATTGTCACGTATTCCTCAATCAGAAACAGCAATTGATACGGAAGAAAGTAATTTTGTGAAATTTACTGAGTCAAACAATCATTTAATCATTTAAATAATTTATTCCGGTCAAACTTCGAAAATCTGTCCTTGATGAGTTACATCGATCTCACATGGGCATTGTCAAAACCAAAGGATTAGCAAGATCGTATGTTTGGTGGCCCAAAATAGATTCGGATATAGAAACTATGGTTGGTAGCTGCAAGCATTGCCAGGAATTAGCTTCAAGTCCAGAGAGTAGTACTCTTATTCCTTGGCAACCTACACAATCAGTGTGGAGCAGAATTCATGTCGACTATGCTGGTCCTATCAATGGATTTTATTTTTTGGTTATCATAGATTCGTACACAAAATGGGTGGAAGTATTCATGACAAAAGTTATTACTTCACAATACACCATTAGTTGCTTGAGAAAATTGTTTTGGCGTTTTGGTTTAGTAGACACACTTGTGAGCGACAATGGTAGACAATTTGTTTCAAAAGATTTTGAGAACTTTATGACTAACAATTGTATAAGACATGTTTTAACAGCACCAGGACACCCTGCGACAAACGGTCAGGCTGAAAATTTTGTCAAAACCTTAAAGAAATCAGTTATAGCTTCATTGAATTCTGACAAGAATCAAAGTCTTGAATTAATTTTGAACCAGTTTCTCTTTGACTATAGAAATTCTAAGCATTGTACAACAGGAGAGTGTCCTTCAAAATTGTTTTTAGGAAGGGTTCTTAAATCTCGATTAAGCTTACTTAAACCACCTTTAGTCAGAAACACTATTATTGAAAATCAGGAAAAAGTATTATCCAACACAAAGGGAATCGAAATATAATTTTTAGTCAAAACGAGTCAGTTTATATACGTGATTATCGTGATCCAAACAAATCCAAATGGTCTGAAGCTCAAGTAAAACAGCAACTAGGTCCTAGAACGTACATTTGCAATTCAGAATCATAACAATAAGGAAATTAAACGTTACTGTAATCAAATGCGTAAAAAACCACAAATTTCAAAGGATTCCGAGATACTTTGTGAGGGAGAGAAGGTGGTCATTGAGCAACCTGAAAATCTAATGAAATTAAGACCACGTAAAGATGGCAAAGTAACAAAAAAATGTAAATAATGAAAATTGAAGTATTAATTTAGTTTATATATGTATAGCGTATTTAAGTTTAAGTGAATATCATATCATTTCTTATTTCTTCTGTAGTATCGAAATTCACACCTCCATCTATTCTTTATATTACTTAAATAATTGAATTGAGTTTGAATTGTTAAAAATCTTTATTGAGGGCGTGATAGATATTGATAGTTATCGTTTACCGTATTTATAATTATCGACTTAAGTATTTATGAAGTTATTAAGAATTTTACATGTTCACTCACTCACGAACTAGATCTGAAGTCACACACACATAGAAATAAAGAAGCGGTGCAAAGACATAATAAAGACAAAACCAAACTTTTCCAAGTTTTGTCACTATTACAATTGGAGACGACCAAGCACTTTCTGACTCCTCTTTCACCCCCAATTGTAGGGGAAGGTGGGGAATGTTGAGCCACGTTTTTATTTCGGCCAAATAGTCACATAAAAGTTATTTTTTCTGAAAATTCCAAAGCATGGATTTGTAGTGCAAGTCTCAACCTTTCTTTTGATAACATTGGTTTGATAAAATTCTACCAAAATGTAAAAGTTACAGCAATTGGCGCAAAGAACCAGATTTTGCGATTTTGAAAAAAGGGGGGGAATGTCGGGCCATGTCTGTAAATCGATTAAAACATGAAAGTTACTGATAAAAAACGTTTATTTATCAATGGAAATGAAAGAGAGATTCATATTTAACAAGAAAAACAAGAAAGAACGCTATAGTCGGGTTTCCCGACTATAAGATTTGCGATACTCCTTTGGCCTCATTAAATAAACAAAACGAGAAAAAACGATAGAGTCGCCACCTATGGGGCTACATTATCTACATTTGTTAATTTTACATTCACAAACACGTGTATGTAAAATATGTATGTAGACTAGATTCAAGGCATAGCAAAATGTTCTATAACTTCTTAATTATTTATTAGAGCATAAAATGGTTCGGAATGTAGTAAGACAGTGCTCATATCATTATATTTATTTTAAAACCGCAAAGATTGCATAAAAAATGAGAGCGCCACAGATTTTCGTGGGCGTTAAAAGGGGCGTGGCCAGGTTTTGAAACAAACTTGATCTGCGCTTTGCTTATAGAAGTCTGTGTGCAAAATTTGGTGGCTCTAGCTCTTATAGTTCCCGAGATCTCGATGTTTGTGCGGACGGACGGACGGACGGACAGACAGACATTTGATCGTTTACAGTATTTGCTTACTCTTCGAGTATCGCAAATAAAAAGGAACTGGTGAAAAAAATTATTCCGACTCGCAGCGGATGCAGGTGTAAGTGTTCGGGTTCGGGTTCACGAAAAATCACTTATACACGTCAAATATATGAAGTTAGCATGTGTGGCCCGAGATTCCCCAAACGCTCATATTTGCAAAATGGCGGTGGGTAATGAACACAATGTAAATTCGTGCAAAATTTATTTTGTGTGTCGAAGGCTAAAGGCTCTATCAATATTATAAACATATTTACCTGGATGAATTTATCGAAAAATGTGGAAAAAATCAACTGTACACAGAGTTGAAAAAAAACTTTCGTAATGTCAAATTTATTTTTGTTGTCGCAGAGAAAAAACAATCCTTGTTCACAGCTCGAGTGCTATATAGAAACTGAGCTTAGTACCAGACGAGCCGATGAGTTGTTGATTGCAGCTATCAACCTATACTAGGGAAAAAATATCACGCTGGCCCGAGATTTCCCGTGGCCCAACATTCCCCACCTTCCCCTATCATTCTATTGATCTCGGCATACATGGCCTTCTCTACAGCGGGTGAGACAGGGAAATGGCGTTGTTTTATTGGCTTAGCTATTCCCACGTCGATCGAATGCGAAATTAAGTTGGTCTTGCCGAGACCTTCTTAAGTAAAAGAGGGAAAACAATTTATTACATTTATTAATTTGGCTCTCTCAGCCTCGGACAAAACGTGTTGATCGGTTTCTACCTTACCGTTGTACTCAGTAGCCTCTACCTCGGAAACGCTTAAACTTTTCGGAAGCAGATCGTAGAGCCTCCAGAAATCAATTGCCAAATACAAATTTTGCTTCAGTGAAGGTATTACGTAAATTGTTAATTGCTCTTTGATGTCACTGTATTCTACATCAAGTTTTAATCGTCCTACTATTTGTTGAGATCTTCCATCTGCAGTAGAAGCATTGGCCTTTATTGCTTTATAATCGTGATTATCTAACACTTCACAAGCCAACTTTCCTCCAACACAACGAATCGCTGCACCAGAATCTAATAATCCATAAACTGTACGATTCAGAAGACGAATTGGTAAGAATGGTCGAGGATCTTAGGGTCCTGCAGGAAGAGAGCTAATATACTCTAGGCCGATTTAACATTCCTTAACATTATGCCAAAATTCTTTTACACGCTTTGAATTACGAGATTTCAATTTTCCCAGTTCAGGTCAACGTCCGGGATATTAATTGTTTTTAAATTTAGGATTTTGCTATGAACCACAGAACAAGCAGGTGGTTTTTGTTCGTCAGTGAGAGTGGGTGATACAACTGTAGCTGCATAAACTATTCGTCGGTCATTGTCGCTTGGCTTCGAACGGCAACCGAGGTCTTCTGTCTGAATGGCGATTTTGATATGCCGGCGTTGTAGTTTTTTGAACATTTACTACAATTCGGTTTGTATGTGTTGGCTGCTCCACAGCAGTAGCAAAAGATTCGTCTTTCAGATGCACAATCCTGATATCTGTGCCCTTCCTTGCGACAGTTCCAACATAACAAAGAAAAAGCTTCAATATCTGCCTCATTTCCGGATTCTATCTCTTCGACAACTCCCTGTTCTCTCTCGAGCTCTGAGACTTCACGCTTAAATGGGAGGCTCTCCATAATAGCCCCGAATAACGCCTAATATCGACCAAAAACGACCGAGTGAACGGGAAAACTAACTTATTTAAAAATAAAAATATACCAATAAATAGCGAAAAGACGCTGGCAGCAATGCCAAACAACAAGGGCTCTCTTCCCTAACAAATCTAATAACAAATACAAAGATTTAAATAAATTAAACTAAATAACAATGCCTGCGGGTACGTTATTGAAAAGTGCCAACAGCAAGCCAGTGAGTCAAAGTCGTGTACAACAACAACAACAACAGCAAGACGCGCGTCGACTGTCTTCGCTTCAACTGTCTTCGTCTTCGAAAAATAATGCATACCTATCAATTGTCTCTTCGGAGACAGTAAATAACGCAACAACAAGTGCAATGTCGCCGCCCGCTACTGAGAGTTCTCGGTCTCTTTCGCCAGCAGTATTTGCTAACTTAAGCTGCGCTGCTCCAACGCAGTCATGGAGCTCGCAATGCCCTTCCCTCCTTCCACCTATAGACGCACCGACTACATCAGCTTGTGCACTCACTAATACGGTGCCCTCAATAACAACTGTCGTATCGACTACAACAACAACAACTTCAACATCGACCAACGTGTGGCCGATTTTGGCATCGCGAGCAACACTCGCTTCTGCTGCAGAGCTCTCACAATCTACGCTCGTACAGACTGGGATCGATCGGTATGTACAAATTAAAAGAAAACTTAGTCCGCAAAAAGCTAAAGAAGCAAATTTGCCTAAACTTACGAAAACTTCAAACTACACCATAAAGGCAACTTCTGAAAACAAATTTGCCATACTTGGCGAGCTCGAAAAAGATGAGGGTCAACCACCCCAAGCCATTAAAATTGTAAAGCCACCACCTATGTACATTAGAGATCAAAATTGCTCAGATCTAATTAATAAACTTAAACAAAAAATTGGGCAAAACAACTTTTACGTTACTATTTTTAAAATAGGTAATATATCTGAAACCAAGCTCCAGATTACCAATGAAGCCAACTACCGCTCTGTAACAAACTTCCTGGACAGTGAGCGTGTTTATTATTACACCTACCAGCTTAAAAGTAGCAAAGGACTTAAAGTTGTAATAAAGGGTATCGAGTCAACCGTCCCGACAGCTGATATAGCTGAAGGACTTAAAGAAAATGGTTTTGACGTTAAAAACGTAATGAACATAACCAACAGGGCGAAAATTCCTCAGCCACTCTTCAAGATTGAACTCAAACCAGACGCGACTACTCTGAAGAAAAACGCAGTGCACCCCATATACAAACTGCAATACCTACTTCATCGAAGAATAACCGTAGAGGAGCCGCACAAACGAAACGGCACGGTACAGTGTACAAACTGCCAAGAGTTTGGGCACACAAAAAGTTATTGCACTTTGCGACCAGTCTGTGTTGCCTGTGGCGACCTGCACTGTATAGAAGCTTGCACGGGTAACAAAGAAGACCCAGCACTGAGAAAATGTAGCAACTGTGGTGGAAACCACACTGCTAATTACAGGGGCTGCCCCGTCTATAAAGAGATCAAGAGTCGGCTCAACCAGAGGCACCAACAACCAACCTCCGCCCAACAGGTTGCTCAGCCAAATTTTTTCATTCCTTCGCAAACCACTTCTGGAGTTACTTTTGCGGCTTCACTTTGATACCCTGGAATGTCGCCTACAAGAACCGCTCAGCCCGAAGCACTACAGCCCCACCCGCCTATACAAAAACCAAAATATACTCCGCTTCCAGAGCAAAACGCCCAAAGACCAACTCAACCTTATAACCAACAAAACCAGACTTACACTCCACAAACACAAAACAGCATCGAAGCTACTTTAGCTACACTCACGAACATCATGCTTTCAATGCAAGGTACCCTCCAGGAACTAGTGCGAAACCAGAACATCCTTATGGAACTTCTAATCAAACAAAAGTCAATTTAAATGGATCCCTTAAGAATATGCTTTTGGAACGCTAACGGTGCTTCGCAGCACAGACTTGAACTTCTACAGTTCTTAAACACCCAGGACATTGATATCATGCTCCTCTCAGAAACGCACCTACCCAATAAAAACAATTTCCATCTCACTGGCTACATCTTCTATGCATCCAACCACCCAGACGGCAAAGCTCACGGAGGCACCGGAATCCTTATCAAACAGCGCATTAGGCATCATCCTCTGGAGGCGTTTGCTTACAACCACATACAGGCCACATCCCTACAAATCAACATTACCAGCGGTCCAGTCACCCTATCGGCTGTGTATTGTCCCCCACGATTTAATATTTCAGAGAATGAATTTCTAGGCTTTTATAACTCACTGGGCAACTGTTTTATAGCTGCCGGTGACTATAATGCGAAACACCACTACTGGGGCTCTCGTCTTATTAACCCCAAAGGACGCCAATTATACAACGCTATTATCAAACCCGGTAATAAGCTAGATTTTGTTTCACCAGGTACTCCCACATACTGGCCAGCAGATCCGAACAAAAAACCAGACATTATCGATTTTGCTGTAACTAGGAGAGTGCCGTCCAGGCTGATACATGTTGAAACCCTGGCGGAACTGTCATCTGACCACTCGCCTGTTTTACTCTGTCTATCTGAACATCCACAGTTTGTAGAACGACCACAATTTCAGACATCCAATAAAACAAACTGGCTAAAGTATAAAAAATATATAAGCTCACACTTTGAAATCGAACCTAAAATCTCCTGTGAAGATATTGTGATATGAAGTCTCACTTAAGCATATAACGGATGTTATGTCCTCTGCTGCCAAACACTCTACACCCGAAATTTCAGCCACATCCCCCCCAAAAACTACACGTACAAATACACAGATTCAGTTACTCCTTCAAGAAAAGCGGCGACTTCGCCGAGACTGGCAGGCACACCGCTCCCCAGCCACTGAACAAAGGTTTTAAGAAGCTTGTCGGAAGTTGTCTAAAGCTTTACTAACTGAAAAGAATCAGACTCAACGTGCCTATATAGCGCAACTTTCGCCCACCAGCAACAAATTTCCACTCTGGAGAGCGCACCCAAACAATTCAACCACCAATTGAACCCGATTTTCCAATTCGATCACCAACAGGTGGGTGGGCCCGTAGTGACGAGGAAAAAGCCAACATATTCGCCTCTTACTTAAAAAATGTCTTCCAACCTCATCCGCCGACAAACCAATTCACTTTACCAAGCATCTTACCAGCGGAGCCTTCCTCCACAATAACCCTTGGAACAAACACAATCATAAAAGCCATCGCAGAACAGATGAATCCAAAAAAAGCCCCTGGCCATGATTTAATTTCGCCTAAAATGATAATTGAATTGCCTCTATGCGCAGTCAAAAGCATAACCACCATATTCAACTCAATTCTTAAATGGGGCTATTTTCCCACACAATCAAAAAAGTCTGTTATTACAATGATACCAAAACCAAGCAAAGACAAATCCCAACCTTCGTCGTACAGGCCCATTAGCTTCCTTCCGTGCCTATCAAAGCTATTTGAAAAGCTACTTTTGTGCCACCTCAGAACACACCTCCAAAACGACAGAGCGATTCCCCTGCACCAGTTCGGCTTCAGGGAAAAGCACGGAACTACCGAACAGGTAAATCGCACAACAGCTGAAATACGCACAGCGTTTGAATGTAGGGAATACTGCAGTGCTCTATTCCTAGACGTTTCTCAAGCCTTCGATCACGTTTGGATTGACGGTCTGGTTCATAAAATCAAGACTGTCCTACCACAAAACACCCACAAATTACTTGAATCTTACCTTAAAGACAGAGTATTTACTGTCAGATGCAAAAATTTCTTCTCCGCCAACCACAAAATCGAAGCTGGAGTACCCCAAGGAAGTGTGCTCGGACCGATCTTGTATGTCCTATACACGGCCGACATTCCCACACAGCTATAACCAGTCGTTCAAAATGTCCAAAAACCGCAAGAGCGTATTTAAAAAACCACCTGGGGGCCGTAGAAAAATGGCTAGCAGATTGGCGCATACAAGTCAACGAACAAAAATGCAAACATATTACGTTTACACTTACCTGCCCACCACTGGCCCTAAACAACAAAGAAGTCCCCCGAGTCGACGAAGTCACATACCTGGGCATCCACTTAGACAGGCGGCTTACCTGGAGAAAGCACATTGAAGCGAAGAAGATTTCCCTAAAACTCAAGGCCAACAGTTTCCACTGGCTCATCAATTCCCGCTCACCCCTGCCACTGGAACTCAAAGTACTTATTTACAACTCTTGTTTAAAGCCAACCTGGATGTACGGGTCCGAACTCTGGGGAAACGCAAGCAGTAGCAACATAGAAATCATCCAACGAATACAGTCGAAGATACTGCGAACAAGAACTGGGGCCCCCTGGTATATTCGCAACGCAAATATCCATAGGGACCTGGATATTAAACCCGTTAAAGAAGAAATTGATAGTAAAGTTTCGAAGTACGAAGCTAGACTATCATTACACCCAAACCAACTAGCCAGGCAGCTCAGGCGGCTCAGTAACCACTCTCGGTTACACCGCAACGACCGTCCACTCCTGCCCAACTTAGGGCCATTAACCAATTAACAATTATAATACAGTATAGGTTAAGATTTTAATACTTATTGTAAGTCTCTTCTAGAAAAATTCAATAAACAAAAAAAACGTATAAATAAAAAAAAAAAAAAAAAAAAAAATTGACCTGACATATTCTCATAAAAGCAATCAAAACTTTCGTTTTGCTTTTGCATTGTGTTCCTTATCAACTCCTCAATATCCCCGTCATCCCTACTCTGTCTAAACTGTAGACGTAAGGCTGAGCAAAATGAATCCCAGAGAATTTCACCGTGTGCTTTGTGATATCGCCAATAGAACTCGTTGGCTTTCCCTTCAAAAAGCACGCTTGCATTTTTACAAAGTACAGTGAAATTTCTTTCTAATGTTTCTTTCGTGAGTGTCTCTACCCTGTAGATAAAATTGTCAACTGACACCCCTACTCCAGAATATTTAATGTTCCATCCATTAAGTATATGCACAGCTTTCTCCGGTCGGTTCAGCAAGTCAGACGCAGCGCTTCTTTGGGAACCAGGAGAAACTGTAAGAAGACCTTGACGGGAATTTTCCAAGGGTTTATTCATTGAATCGGACCGACTATTTAAACTTCCCAAGCTTTAAGGACCAGCTTGCTGGATATTATGAACGCTATTACCCTGTGACGCTAACGCTCTTGTTACTGTCACCCTTTCCGAAAGAGTAGAGAGTAGTCTGCGCTCCATGGCCAGTAAACTCATTGCGTTAGCAGTTATTACGCCTGCCGTATTGCTATCGCTGCTGTTGGTGTTGCTCCTGATGTGGAGGGTCCCTTATCTGATGCTGACTTTTCGTTATTATCTTTGGGCCTATTTTTTTTATTAACTCCGAGTTTGTAGCCCGGAATTATCCAATGGCTTCACAATTGCAGATTTACAAGCAGCTTTGCACACTGGACATTGTGCACTTTTCTTAAAATGCGCTTCTATACATTTCTTGTGAAATTCGTGTTGACAACATTTAATGAAAATTTCGACGACATTGATGTCGGCTTTACATATCGGACAAACAGCTGCTCGGCCACCTTCGGCCCCCTTATCCGAGATCGGTCTACACCCATAATGCACTCAAATAAAAATTATTCTTTAAAAAGTTTTAAAAATGTTACGACTACAGCTAACCAACTGCAATCAAAGTTTTTTCCAAGCAAATATGTATAATTTTTTCTTTAAACAAAATGGTATCAAGTATTTTTAATTTTATAAAGTTTTTCGGAAATGATAGAAATTAGAGAAATAAAAGACTGTTGCTTAGGTTTATAAAACCTATGTATTTCAAAATACAAAAGGAGGGAAGTAGTTAGTTAGTAGTTCCTGCTTTATACAGATCCTTACACTATCTACACATTATTATTAACAGAACAAGAATTAAGCGTGCTTGCAACAAAATCATGAGCTAGTTAACCAAACCGGAAGAAAATATAAATAAGTTCGAAAAGAATTATAATAGAAAAATAGAAGAAAGAAGAGAAGACAAGAAAGAGAGAAATCTTTATACAAGCGAAGTCACGGATGTTGTTGTGATCGCATGTTGCCCTTCCTGCCTATGATCACCTGCCGCAAGAGCATGGCTCTGGTGACCCCTTTTGTACCCTACGACCGTGAAGCTTCCATTTTTAATTGTTAAATTCAGGGAATTAAAATATAATTAATATAAGTAGGAACTATCCTATAATTTCATGAAAGAGTAATGGCCATACAATAGTAATAGTGTTTGAATAATATGCGTATGCGTGGATAATAATAATAGTAAGAATATATAATATATGTAAGATTATGTAGGACAAATAGAGAATAATAACAGCAGTAAAAAGCAAATCAGCAGAAGAACACCAGGAACAGCAGTAGTAGCAGTAACAGCAGAACAGCAGATTAACAGGAGCATTGCAGCAGAAAGAGGATGAAGAAAGGAGAGCAACGGGAGGCTAAGAGAGAGAGGAAGAAGGACAGGAATCAATTGGGCAGTGACGACAGCAGCAGACGAAAGCAGAAAAAAACGACGCAGAATATAAAAAGCAGAAAACAAAGAAGAAACCTTATACTTTTCCAACTTATATTTATAATCTATACCTGAGACAATAGCTTACCTTACATATATAAGTTTTGTAGGGGAATTACAAATTAAGTATTTTATTTATTCCGGGATAAAGTTCACAAAATGGTTTTTAATATTAAACTTATAAAAGAACAGAGATTAAACTTCGACTTTCGCACTCAATGGACACACGTCTTCTTCGGCCAAATTCTCGCAGCGACTGACTTTAATTTGCAACTCTAACTGAATGGCATAATGAGAGAAAGAGTGATGGCTATAGTTATCTGATGCATGAGCGGGATGGATGGACACGCGAAACTGGCTGATGCAATCTTGCTAATATTGTGAAATAACAACCAGTGTGTCCCCATACTGAAAATATCTGGTCTGCTATTTACCCCGCTACACCCCTATCCCACAATCGGCCATCCTGAATCTTCATTCGCCCCTGAATGAACCCCATTTCTTCATATACTTGGCTGCTGTTGTAGTAAGTTTTGATCCCTCCTGATTTCCTTCCTTCTGAACTTCATAACGACCGTGATTAAACTTCTTTGTTACCTTGTACGGCCCGAAAAATTTTGGACGAAGTTTCATTCCAGTTCCATACTGCGTTCTCTTGATTGCAACCAATTCTTGCTGGACTATCCCTATATTTTCCTGCGCTTTCTTCCTTATCTCTTCTCGCTCTTCATTCATTTCTTCTATGTCTAGGTCTTGAAAAGTTTTCCTCAGTTCATCGTCTTTCTTTCTCATCTTCAATCCTGTCAAAATTTGGAATGGACTATACTTAGTTGTTCGAGGTGAAGTATCGTTCAGTATTTGTTGTACTCTGTATACATGGCGATACCAATTTCCTGGATTGTCTTGACACATCTTGCTCAGCATTGGAATTACGATCTTGTGTATTCTTTCTACTTGTCCGTTACCTCTTGGCATGCCTGTCGTGATGTGTAGCAACTGAATTTCCTCGCGAATGCAGTACTCCTTGAATAATCCCGAAGTGAATGCAGTTCCTCTGTCAGTAACAATTCGACGAGGGTTGCCGAATACTGCTGCTTGTTTCTCGAGTTTTTCCAAAACTTCTTCAGTTCCCGTCGACTTCGTAGGATAAAGCCAAACGAACTTGGAAAATCCATCCACAATCGCCAATATGTGGTTGTACTTCTTCTTCGTGTCTGTAAGTGGACCAACATGGTCGATGTGGTAAGTACCAAGCGGCTCTTGAGCTTTGTCGATTGGTGAAAGTAGCCCCTCCTTTTTTCCTCGTTTGGAGTCTATGATCAGGCATTCTACGCATCCTTTAACTACTCGCTCTACCTTCTGCTGAATTCCTGGGATGTAGTATGATTTTTCCAATATATCTCGCGTCTTTTTGTATCCGAAATGAACCTCCTTATGTGCCATGCCGATTATTTCATCTTCCATCGAGTCATGAACTACCAAAAGTTCGTGTACCACGTCTTTGTACAGGATGTTGTTTTGCAAATAGAAATCTTCGTAAACGTCGTGGCTTGTTAAAACTGCTTTTATGGCTTTGATCCACTTGTCGTTGTCCTGTGCCCCTACTAATCGTGACTTTGTGGAATCTGTAATTAGTAAGCACGACAAACGGCTCAAAGCATCCACGTGCCTCATCTTTGTTCCAGCTCTATGCTCCACTCTAAACTCGAACTCTTGCAGTGCCATTGCCCATCTGGCAACTCTTGAAGGCAGGTCGTCCTTTTTTATAGTCATTGCAAAAGCGTTGCAATCAGTGACCACGGTAAATCGTTTCCCAAGAAGGTATACTCTCCACTTCTTCATCGCATTGACGATCGCTAAAACTTCAAGCTCGTACGAACTGTACTTCTCCTCACAAGCGTTTGTCTTCCTACTCATAAACTCTACTGTATGAAATTGCTGATCTTCTGAGTCTTTCTGCATCAAAACGCCACCAAAGCCATACTTGCTCGCATCTGTATGCACTTCGGTTTCGGCCAACGGATCAAACAGTTTGAGGACTGGTGCTGATACAAGGAGTTGTTTGAGAAAGTTGAAGGAAACTATACCCGGCTCGGTCATCGTGAGGTTCCTGTCTTCCTTTTTGTCACCTTTCTGTCGAAGCAAATCGCTTAACGGCTTTGCTGCTAAAGCATAATCTTTTATGAAGCGCCTCATGTATGAAGTCAGACCCAAATACCGCTGCAAAGCTTGTCTGCTTTGAGGGATAGGAAAGTTAATAACCGCTTTTATCTTCTCATCGGTTGGTGCTATGGTTCCGTTTTCAATTGTATAGCCAAGAAAGTTAATCTTGCTCTTCAAAATCTGTGCCTTTTCCCACTTGATTCGTAAGCCAGCCTTCGATGCTACGCTCAATACAGTCTCCAAAGACTTAAGTCCTTCGCTTACATCCTTAGTTGGCACGATTATATCGTCCATGTAAACAACGATAGTTTGTTTTTGAATAAGCTCTCTCAATGTGGCAGTTACATATCGACAAAACACCGCAGGAGAGTTTGAGATTCCAAACGGTACGTGGGTGAATTCATACTGCCCATTATGCGTAACGAACGCTGTAAACTTCCTAGATCCTTCGTCGATCGGCACATGAAAAAATCCGTTCATCATGTCCAGAGTGGTGAATATGTTAGAGCCCTGCAGTCTATCGAGAACATCGTCAATTAAACTCATCGGAAAATTGTCTTTCTTAATTTTTTGATTAAGTCGGCGGAAATCGCAACAAAATCTTCTGGATCCGTCCTTTTTTGCAACAAGCACTACCGGTGATGCGTACTCAGAGCAGCTTGGTACAACAATTCCTTCTGCAAGCCATTCTTGCACTTGCTTTTCTATAAAACACTTGTTCTCGTACGAAGTGCGTCTTGGGCGTTGATAAACGGGAACTTCATCTTCCAATATGATTTTCATGCTCACGGGAGACTCGATTGATTTTACTGGTTTATACTCTTTAACCAACTGCTCTACTCTTATCTTCCGCTTCTTGTCCAGGTGAGACAAGTCAATTTTGTCTAAAACAGACGTTTCCTCGACGATCTCCTTGACACTCATTGCCTTAAATGTCGATGCAAACTCTCTCTCTTTCGCCCTGAACTCAACTCCATTTGAGCTGAACATTAGGTCGACGGATTGTAGCACATCGTTTCCCACAATCGCGGCGTACTCCAACTCATGCTGCTTGGCTACATGAAAAGTTACTGAAACGCATACGCCATCCGCCTCAAGATCGACTTCGAAACATCCAATCGTAGCTAGCTCTCCTTTTCCAAAACCTCTCAGATGCTTTACTTCAGGTTTTAGCTTCTGGCCATCAAAACTTTTAAAAATGTCCTCCCTCATCAAACACAAGTCGCATCCCGAATCAATCATCGCTATGAAGGTCACACCTTCAGCTACTAGCTTTTTGTAGATTAGTCCCTTGTGGCTTTAACTTCGAGAGCATTAGCCGGCTCCTTCTTGACAGGCATCTGTGTTTTCTTCTCATCACAGTGCTTAGAGATGTGTCCTTTCTTGTTACAGTTGTAACAAACTACTTCACCTTTGCAATCCCTAGCAATGTGGCCCTCACTGTTGCACTTAAAGCATTTTCTCTGGAAATTACTCTGATTCTGTTTTCCTGTCACCTCCTTGTTATAGTTTCCCTTACTATAACTTTCCTTACTATTTCCCTTTCCCCTAACCTTCTCGTAAATAGAAATTTCGTCCTTCAGCTCCTTAATCGATTTTGCGCGATACAATCCTGCCTTGTTCACCTTGCCATCTGGTATTCCGTCTACAAAATACGACACTAGACTCTCCTCGTCAAGTTTAATCGGCTTGCTAATCTCCATCAAACTGTATAGGTACTCGATGCATGTTTCTTTTGGCTGCTTACTTCTTTGCCGCAAAATCATATGTACCTCCGCCGAGCACAGCTTTTTGCCAAATTCTTCCTTCAATGATTTTTTAAGCTCGACCCAACCCTTTACTCCTGTTGTACTTTTGATGTAAAGCTTGGCTGCTCCTGTCAAAAGTTGTTTGGCATAAATAAATCTTTGTAGATTATCCCAGCCCACTGTTATAGCAACATCATCAAATTCAGACAGCCAGTGATTGACGTCTTCTGTTTCGGAGCCCGAAAACGATGAAATACTGTCTTGAACATCGCGTAAGGTAAATCTTGAGCTTACTGCTGGAATCGCTTCTTGATAAATGGATGAACCATCCGCATCTCCACCCTCATCTCCGCCCGCATCTAAATTATAATGATCGAACAACCGATCCTGCAATACACTCTTTCTCCCATTCGTATCCAAACCCAATTCAGCTAACTTGGCCTTCAACAGAGCCACAGTCATATTGAGAATGGTTCTGGCATCCATTGTAATGCGTCTAAGCCGTTTACAACTGGTTTTACAATTCGATATTAAGATATTTGGAATAATATATTCAATTAACGTTAAACAAATTATTCAAGCAAAAATATTCAAATTTGAAATAAATATAAGATACTCCAGCTTCTCACCACTCCCAATTGGATTTTGCTCTCGCCAACTGCTTCAGACTGCTTCCTTCCAAGTCCACTGATTAGGACTGCTTCTTATACACACTGCTTCAGACTGCTTCCTTCTACGTCATTGCTTCGTACTCTTCTACCCCGTCGCTGTGCACTGCTTAATCGTCTTCGTTTTAGTGCACTGGTAACTATATCGCCTTCGTTGTTGTTTTTGCAAATATCGTCGTCTCTTTATTGCAAAGTTTTTTCGCTGCTGCCTTCGCCTTCGTTACTTGCTTTGCAAAATTCTTTGTCTCATTTGCAAAAGTTTTCCGCTCTTCGTTTCGCCTTCGCTGCTACATTCGCCAAGTAAATTCGCCTGTACTGCTCTCTCGCCTTCGCTGCTGCCAATTTGCAAAATTTTCGTCGTGTCTTTTGCAAACCGCTGCTCTTCGCCGTCGTTTTTTCAGGGTTAGTGTTTCTTGCGTCTTCGTAGCAAGGATCACTTCTTCGTTTTTCTGCTCACAGGTAATCTCTTCGTCGTAGTTTTAGTTACTCGCCATCAAAAATGTCGTCGAAATTGTTTGACTTTTCGCTGTCGCTGCTTCTCTCCTTCGTCGATTCGCTCTACTTCGTCAATTCGCCACCTCTCTCCTCGCCGTCGCTGCCTCTCTTAACTCGCTGTCGCTGTTTCTCTCTCTTTGTCAATTCGCTGTGCTTGGGCGTGTAAATTTTTGCGCGCGCACACACTAGCGACTCTGCATACATCGATCGGTGAATTCGCTTGTTCGCACACACACAAGAACTACGAAATGGCGTGGTTTTTAAGAAGAAAATGCTGCTTCCATGATAATGCTTCCGTTTAACTTCTTAGCTGCACTCGTTTTCGCTGTATTTTCACTCCCTCGTCGTTTAACTTGTTTTTCTTTTTCTTAATCCGCTTCAATTTCTCTCCCTCGTCGTTTTCTTAGCAATTTCACTCTGTCTCTGTTCGATAGTTTTTTCTCTTCTGTGTTAACGCACAGTTGTTCTTAAAATTTTGGACTTTTCCGGACGAGCCCCCAATAATTTGTAGGGGAATTACAAATTAAGTATTTTATTTATTCCGGGATAAAGTTCACAAAATGGTTTTTAATATTAAACTTATAAAAGAACAGAGATTTAATAACTTCGACTTTCGCACTCAATGGACACACGTCTTCCTCGGCCAAATTCTCGCAGCGACTGACTTTAATTTGCAACTCTAACTGAATGGCATAATGAGAGAAAGAGTGATGGCTATAGTTATCTGATGCATGAGCGGGATGGATGGACACGCGAAACTGGCTGATGCAATCTTGCTAATATTGTGAAATAACAACCAGTGTGTCCCCATACTGAAAATATCTGGTCTGCTATTTACCCCGCTACACCCCTATCCCACAATCGGCCATCCTGAATCTTCATTCGCCCCTGAATGAACCCCATTTCTTCATATACTCGGCTGCTGTTGTAGTAAGTTTTGGTCCCTCCTGATTTCCTTCCTTCTGAACTTCATAACGACCGTGATTAAACTTCTTTGTTACCTTGTACGGCCCGAAAAATTTTGGACGAAGTTTCATTCCAGTTCCATACTGCGTTCTCTTGATTGCAACCAATTCTTGCTGGACTATCCCTATATTTTCCTGCGCTTTCTTCCTTATCTCTTCTCGCTCTTCATTCATTTCTTCTATGTCTAGGTCTTGAAAAGTTTTCCTCAGTTCATCGTCTTTCTTTCTCATCTTCAATCCTGTCAAAATTTGGAATGGACTATACTTAGTTGTTCGAGGTGAAGTATCGTTCAGTATTTGTTGTACTCTGTATACATGGCGATACCAATTTCCTGGATTGTCTTGACACATCTTGCTCAGCATTGGAATTACGATCTTGTGTATTCTTTCTACTTGTCCGTTACCTCTTGGCATGCCTGTCGTGATGTGTAGCAACTGAATTTCCTCGCGAATGCAGTACTCCTTGAATAATCCCGAAGTGAATGCAGTTCCTCTGTCAGTAACAATTCGACGAGGGTTGCCGAATACTGCTGCTTGTTTCTCGAGTTTTTCCAAAACTTCTTCAGTTCCCGTCGACTTCGTAGGATAAAGCCAAACGAACTTGGAAAATCCATCCACAATCGCCAATATGTGGTTGTACTTCTTCTTCGTGTCTGTAAGTGGACCAACATGGTCGATGTGGTAAGTACCAAGCGGCTCTTGAGCTTTGTCGATTGGTGAAAGTAGCCCCTCCTTTTTTCCTCGTTTGGAGTCTATGATCAGGCATTCTACGCATCCTTTAACTACTCGCTCTACCTTCTGCTGAATTCCTGGGATGTAGTATGATTTTTCCAATATATCTCGCGTCTTTTTGTATCCGAAATGAACCTCCTTATGTGCCATGCCGATTATTTCATCTTCCATCGAGTCATGAACTACCAAAAGTTCGTGTACCACGTCTTTGTACAGGATGTTGTTTTGCAAATAGAAATCTTCGTAAACGTCGTGGCTTGTTAAAACTGCTTTTATGGCTTTGATCCACTTGTCGTTGTCCTGTGCCCCTACTAATCGTGACTTTGTGGAATCTGTAATTAGTAAGCACGACAAACGGCTCAAAGCATCCACGTGCCTCATCTTTGTTCCAGCTCTATGCTCCACTCTAAACTCGAACTCTTGCAGTGCCATTGCCCATCTGGCAACTCTTGAAGGCAGGTCGTCCTTTTTTATAGTCATTGCAAAAGCGTTGCAATCAGTGACCACGGTAAATCGTTTCCCAAGAAGGTATACTCTCCACTTCTTCATCGCATTGACGATCGCTAAAACTTCAAGCTCGTACGAACTGTACTTCTCCTCACAAGCGTTTGTCTTCCTACTCATAAACTCTACTGTATGAAATTGCTGATCTTCTGAGTCTTTCTGCATCAAAACGCCACCAAAGCCATACTTGCTCGCATCTGTATGCACTTCGGTTTCGGCCAACGGATCAAACAGTTTGAGGACTGGTGCTGATACAAGGAGTTGTTTGAGAAAGTTGAAGGAAACTATACCCGGCTCGGTCATCGTGAGGTTCCTGTCTTCCTTTTTGTCACCTTTCTGTCGAAGCAAATCGCTTAACGGCTTTGCTGCTAAAGCATAATCTTTTATGAAGCGCCTCATGTATGAAGTCAGACCCAAATACCGCTGCAAAGCTTGTCTGCTTTGAGGGATAGGAAAGTTAATAACCGCTTTTATCTTCTCATCGGTTGGTGCTATGGTTCCGTTTTCAATTGTATAGCCAAGAAAGTTAATCTTGCTCTTCAAAATCTGTGCCTTTTCCCACTTGATTCGTAAGCCAGCCTTCGATGCTACGCTCAATACAGTCTCCAAAGACTTAAGTCCTTCGCTTACATCCTTAGTTGGCACGATTATATCGTCCATGTAAACAACGATAGTTTGTTTTTGAATAAGCTCTCTCAATGTGGCAGTTACATATCGACAAAACACCGCAGGAGAGTTTGAGATTCCAAACGGTACGTGGGTGAATTCATACTGCCCATTATGCGTAACGAACGCTGTAAACTTCCTAGATCCTTCGTCGATCGGCACATGAAAAAATCCGTTCATCATGTCCAGAGTGGTGAATATGTTAGAGCCCTGCAGTCTATCGAGAACATCGTCAATTAAACTCATCGGAAAATTGTCTTTCTTAATTTTTTGATTAAGTCGGCGGAAATCGCAACAAAATCTTCTGGATCCGTCCTTTTTTGCAACAAGCACTACCGGTGATGCGTACTCAGAGCAGCTTGGTACAACAATTCCTTCTGCAAGCCATTCTTGCACTTGCTTTTCTATAAAACACTTGTTCTCGTACGAAGTGCGTCTTGGGCGTTGATAAACGGGAACTTCATCTTCCAATATGATTTTCATGCTCACGGGAGACTCGATTGATTTTACTGGTTTATACTCTTTAACCAACTGCTCTACTCTTATCTTCCGCTTCTTGTCCAGGTGAGACAAGTCAATTTTGTCTAAAACAGACGTTTCCTCGACGATCTCCTTGACACTCATTGCCTTAAATGTCGATGCAAACTCTCTCTCTTTCGCCCTGAACTCAACTCCATTTGAGCTGAACATTAGGTCGACGGATTGTAGCACATCGTTTCCCACAATCGCGGCGTACTCCAACTCATGCTGCTTGGCTACATGAAAAGTTACTGAAACGCATACGCCATCCGCCTCAAGATCGACTTCGAAACATCCAATCGTAGCTAGCTCTCCTTTTCCAAAACCTCTCAGATGCTTTACTTCAGGTTTTAGCTTCTGGCCATCAAAACTTTTAAAAATGTCCTCCCTCATCAAACACAAGTCGCATCCCGAATCAATCATCGCTATGAAGGTCACACCTTCAGCTACTAGCTTTTTGTAGATTAGTCCCTTGTGGCTTTAACTTCGAGAGCATTAGCCGGCTCCTTCTTGACAGGCATCTGTGTTTTCTTCTCATCACAGTGCTTAGAGATGTGTCCTTTCTTGTTACAGTTGTAACAAACTACTTCACCTTTGCAATCCCTAGCAATGTGGCCCTCACTGTTGCACTTAAAGCATTTTCTCTGGAAATTACTCTGATTCTGTTTTCCTGTCACCTCCTTGTTATAGTTTCCCTTACTATAACTTTCCTTACTATTTCCCTTTCCCCTAACCTTCTCGTAAATAGAAATTTCGTCCTTCAGCTCCTTAATCGATTTTGCGCGATACAATCCTGCCTTGTTCACCTTGCCATCTGGTATTCCGTCTACAAAATACGACACTAGACTCTCCTCGTCAAGTTTAATCGGCTTGCTAATCTCCATCAAACTGTATAGGTACTCGATGCATGTTTCTTTTGGCTGCTTACTTCTTTGCCGCAAAATCATATGTACCTCCGCCGAGCACAGCTTTTTGCCAAATTCTTCCTTCAATGATTTTTAAGCTCGACCCAACCCTTTACTCCTGTTGTACTTTTGATGTAAAGCTTGGCTGCTCCTGTCAAAAGTTGTTTGGCATAAATAAATCTTTGTAGATTATCCCAGCCCACTGTTATAGCAACATCATCAAATTCAGACAGCCAGTGATTGACGTCTTCTGTTTCGGAGCCCGAAAACGATGAAATACTGTCTTGAACATCGCGTAAGGTAAATCTTGAGCTTACTGCTGGAATCGCTTCTTGATAAATGGATGAACCATCCGCATCTCCACCCTCATCTCCGCCCGCATCTAAATTATAATGATCGAACAACCGATCCTGCAATACACTCTTTCTCCCATTCGTATCCAAACCCAATTCAGCTAACTTGGCCTTCAACAGAGCCACAGTCATATTGAGAATGGTTCTGGCATCCATTGTAATGCGTCTAAGCCGTTTACAACTGGTTTTACAATTCGATATTAGATATTTGGAATAATATATTCAATTAACGTTAAACAAATTATTCAAGCAAAAATATTCAAATTTGAAATAAATATAAGATACTCCAGCTTCTCACCACTCCCAATTGGATTTTGCTCTCGCCAACTGCTTCAGACTGCTTCCTTCCAAGTCCACTGATTAGGACTGCTTCTTATACACACTGCTTCAGACTGCTTCCTTCTACGTCATTGCTTCGTACTCTTCTACCCCGTCGCTGTGCACTGCTTAATCGTCTTCGTTTTAGTGCACTGGTAACTATATCGCCTTCGTTGTTGTTTTTGCAAATATCGTCGTCTCTTTATTGCAAAGTTTTTCGCTGCTGCCTTCGCCTTCGTTACTTGCTTTGCAAAATTCTTTGTCTCATTTGCAAAAGTTTTCCGCTCTTCGTTTCGCCCTCGCTGCTACATTCGCCAAGTAAATTCGCCTGTACTGCGCTCTCGCCTTCGCTGCTGCCAATTTGCAAAATTTTCGTCGTGTCTTTTGCAAACCGCTGCTCTTCGCCGTCGTTTTTTCAGGGTTAGTGTTTCTTGCGTCTTCGTAGCAAGGATCACTTCTTCGTTTTTCTGCTCACAGGTAATCTCTTCGTCGTAGTTTTAGTTACTCGCCATCAAAAATGTCGTCGAAATTGTTTGACTTTTCGCTGTCGCTGCTTCTCTCCTTCGTCGATTCGCTCTACTTCGTCAATTCGCCACCTCTCTCCTCGCCGTCGCTGCCTCTCTTAACTCGCTGTCGCTGTTTCTCTCTCTTTGTCAATTCGCTGTGCTTGGGCGTGTAAATTTTTGCGCGCGCACACACACTAGCGACTCTGCATACATCGATCGGTGAATTCGCTTGTTCGCACACACACACAGAACTACGAAATGGCGTGGTTTTTAAGAAGAAAATGCTGCTTCCATGATAATGCTTCCGTTTAACTTCTTAGCTGCACTCGTTTTCGCTGTATTTTCACTCCCTCGTCGTTTAACTTGTTTTTCTTTTTCTTAATCCGCTTCAATTTCTCTCCCTCGTCGTTTTCTTAGCAATTTCACTCTGTCTCTGTTCGATAGTTTTTTCTCTTCTGTGTTAACGCACAGTTGTTCTTAAAATTTTGGACTTTTCCGGACGAGCCCCCAATAATTTGTAGGGGAATTACAAATTAAGTATTTTATTTATTCCGGGATAAAGTTCACAAAATGGTTTTTAATATTAAACTTATAAAAGAACAGAGATTAAACTTCGACTTTCGCACTCAATGGACACACGTCTTCTTCGGCCAAATTCTCGCAGCGACTGACTTTAATTTGCAACTCTAACTGAATGGCATAATGAGAGAAAGAGTGATGGCTATAGTTATGTAGGAATTAGAAACAAACCAGAAGAGCAAGAAGAGAGAAACACACGGAGTGGACGTAAGTTCTGACAACACAGACAGAGATCGCTAATGTATGCGTGAGCGTAACAGATCAGGAGAGCAAAACTCCAGTAAAGTCAGTCGATGCCGAAATCTCAAGCTTAACAGTCCACAGAGACACACTCCATCTTTTTTGTAAACTCATTAAAATTTAAAACAACACACATCACACATTTTGTAATTAAGTCAAGTATATAATAATCAATAAAGTATCAATATAATAAAACTACGTCGTCCTGAAAGTAATTCGCATTAACGGAACTCCCGGGGCCACAAATTTGGGGGCTCAGCCGGAATATTTGGAACTATTACAAACCTAAGTCACTAAACTTAGTAGTGTGCTAAAAAAGCTAAGTCACTAAACTTAGTCGTGTGTTAAAAAAGTGGAAAAAACTCTGTGAATTGTCGTTGCAGACAGTTTTGAACTAAAACAAGTGTGCTGCGAAAAAAAGAAGAAAGACAAAAAATTTGCAAAGCAGAGCAGCGTGAGTGGAAACGAGACAGCAAATTTTTCGCAACATTCGAGCAGTTGTGAAATTCGTTTTTGGCGCAACGAAGGAAGGAGGCAAGAAACCGACTCAGGAGAGATCGACGTGGGCAACATAGAAGGCGATTGAACAGCGAGTACCATTCTGGAGGCAGCGTATAGACTTTGTGGTGAACGTCAACAAGCAAGAGGCAGGATCGTTGGCGGTGGTCATCTGGACAAAGTGGAAGGCGTGGAGCAGATACGGTAGCAGGCGGATCGCAGAAGTTGTGCGTCAGGAGAAAGCGAAGGCTTCAGTAGGCTGGTCAAAGCGAAAGAAGGAAGCGACATTGTGCACGAAAAGACATCGGCAGTCAGAGGCCGGGTAAATCTGGAAAAGTGTTTGGCAGAGACGGGAAAAACATTCTGGAGGAGAAGCGGTGACGGGAAGACCATTCTGGAGGAGAAGCGGTGACGAGAAAAATTTCGGAGCTGTATTGGTGACGCCGCGATTATATTGAAACAGTATTTGTGATGCCGCCAATATTCTGAAGCTGTATTGGAGACGACGAGAGCATTTGAAGCAGTATTGGTGACACGGCGAGAAGACATTTCCCGTGAGGCAGCGAGACAATTCCAAAGCTGTATTGGTGACCAGGCGAGAAGACATTTCTGGTGAGGCAGCGGTACAAATTCAAATCTGTATTGCTGGGCTAGCGAAAGAAAGCGGTAGAGGAAATTGGTGAGTGACAGAGAAAACATCGAGAGGCGAGACAAGTTTTTTTTGCAACTTGGCTGGCAGAAGGCGCTGTGCCACAAAAGAGAAGTGGAGAGCAGCACTGACCAATTTTGTTTTGGAGACCTCTTATTGGTCTTATTGGAGAGTAGAAAATAATTTGAAATTTAACGGATTGCGTGCCTGCAATCGGACTGTTGTGTCAACAGCTGAAGTTTACATAGTGTTAAAGTTTGACATTCATTTAACATTAACGTAGAGTAAAGTAAAGTTTACAGTTTGAAAGTCCAGTACATATATAAAACTATATTTTGCCGTGCAGGCGGATTTGATAAACATTTTTGTATTTTATAAGCACTATATTTTATATCCTTATATTCTAAAATTATATTTAAGTTTGAAAATGAACAGGCAAGAGATTTTGGCACTGCTCGTCGCAGAATTGCGCGCTAAGTTGTTAGAGCTAGGTCTTAGTACAACCGGAAGAAAATGCGAATTGCAAAACAAACTACTTGCTCACTATGGTTTGCAATCTGATGAAAACGATGAAGATGCGATTGAAGTGGATGATGATGAGGACGGATCTTTTGCATCAGTGAATTCGAACAATGACCAGGCAGGTGCAGGATATGGTGCACCCAGGGAAAATCGAATTGGGAGGGGACAGAACAGTCAAATTGGAAATGCGAACACAGGTAGATCGTGGTTCACATTAAAGGATGTAGAGGGGAGTGTGTCACAGTTTTCGGGAACTGGTTCACCTGACATTAATCAGTGGATCGAGGAACTTGAAGAGTGTGCACTCACGGTTGAATGGAGTCAGTTGCAGGTATTTATTTATGCAAAACAATTACTCAGCGGAGCAGCTAAGCTTTACATTCGTAGTCAGCGTGATATTCGCGATTGGAGCTTACTAAAAGCTGCATTGATAGATGAATTTGGGGTTAAAGTTTCATCGGCAGAGGTTCATCGTAGACTTGGCAAGCGACAGCTAAAGAAAACCGAAACGTTACAAGAGTACCTGTACGCGTTAATGGAATTGGCGAAGCCAATTGATTTAGACGATGAAAGCTTGATCGAATACTTTGTCGACGGTGTTCCAGACTCGAAGGGAAACAAGGCTTTACTTTATCAAGCCAAGAAGCTAAAGGAGCTGAAAGTTCAAATCGAGGCATACCAGAAAATGCGAGGGTCGGTGAAGCACGTCAAGTATGACGTTCACTTTTATAAAGGTGAAAAGGAGACAGTGAAAGCAGTTGAGAAAGTTAGGAAATGCTTTAACTGTGGTGATGAGTCTCACATCAAGAAGGATTGTCCAAAGAGAGACAACAAGTGTTTTAGGTGCAACCAGCCAGGACATAGAGCAGCCCAGTGCAAGGTCGAGCTAGTAGCTAAACAGGAAAAGGCAACTAATCTAGTGCAGCTGGAAGGCAGGATGAAGCCAACAAGCACGTTTACGTCTTCGGGATTGGAGTTGAAGTATGTTTCGTTTGGGAAAGTAACCTTCAAAGGATTGGTAGATACGGGAGCAGACTTGTGTTTATTGCGACGCAACGTTTTTATAAGGCTCGGAGTAGAAAACCTAACAGGAGGTGAAAAATGTTTGACAGGAATTGGGGAAAGCCAAATTGTGACTTTTGGAAGCCTGACAATACCAGTGCATATTGATGGCATCAGTCTCAACGTAGAATTCCACATCATATCGGACGAAGACATGGCATTTGATGCAATTTTAGGTAGAACTCTCCTAGATAGTGTCGACATGAAAGTGACGAAGGACGGAACCGAGTTGGTTCGCAGATCAGACAGTCGGGTCAGTAAAAGACAACAAGATCGTGAGAAAGAGAAAAACGGAAGTTCATGCTCAGAGCTGCTGAATGAATTTCAGAGTTTGTGTATGATGACCATGGAGCAGGCAGGAAACAAGCTTGAGGTAGACGTTTCCCATTTGCCACATTCGCAGAGAGGTGTTGTGAAACGCATGATAGAGGAATACAAACCAATAAGGAATGTTCATTGTCCGGTCGAAATGAAGATTTTGTTAAGCGATGATTTGCCAGTTTTTCAGCATCCTCGACGTATCGCTTTTAGTGAACAAAAGATAGTTGACGAGCAGGTTAAGGAGTGGCTTGAACAAAAGATTATCAAGCCCAGTACTTCAGAGTACGCTTCTCCGATTGTACTCGCGGCAAAAAAGAATGGCCAGAAGCGTTTGTGTTGCGACTATCGCAAATTAAATGAGAAAATAGTAAGGGACAATTTTCCTATGATACAGATGGACAACGTGATTGAGAAGTTACAGGGAGCGACAATTTTTACGACACTAGATTTGACCAACGGTTATTTTCATGTTCCGGTAGAAGTAGACTCCCAGAAGTATACATCATTTGTAACACAGAACGGACAGTACGAGTTCTTGTATGTGCCGTTTGGCATTTCAAACTCGCCGGCAGTTTTTACGCGTTTTATAATGGCAGTTCTCAGGGAGCTCATCAAAAACGGTGACGCAGTGGTTTACATGGATGACATTATCATCCCAAGGAGTGATGTCGTAGAGGGAATACAAAAGCTGCAAAGAGTTCTTGAGGTCGCAGAACAGAACGGGTTGAAAATCAATTGGACCAAGTGTCAAATTTTGCAGAGCAGGGTAGATTTTCTCGGATATATTATCGAAAATGGTTCGATCACACCCAGCGATGAGAAAACACAGGCCGTAGCAAACTTTCCAGTGCCGTCTAATCAAAAAGCCATACAGCGATTTCTTGGTTTGACATCATATTTTAGGAAGTTTGTGGATGGATACGCAGTAATAGCTAAGCCATTGTCAGATTTGCTAAGAAAGGATGTAAAGTTTGAGTTCAAGGAGTTACAGCAGGTAGCATTCGAGCAATTAAAGGCAGCGTTGACTAGCAAACCAGTTTTGAAATTGTACAATTCTCGATTGGCTACAGAAATACACACGGATGCGTCGAAGTTTGGTTTTGGGGCAGTTCTTTTACAAAAGGATCCAGAGGATGGACAGTTACACCCTGTCATGTACATGAGTAGAAAAACCAAGCCATGTGAAGAAAAATATCACTCATACGAGTTGGAGGTCCTAGCAGTCATAGGAGCGTTGACAAAATGGCGAATTTATGTTTTGGGAACGAAGTTTAAAATCATCACGGATTGTAACGCGTTCGCCATGACGATGAAAAAGAAGGAAGTTCCGTTGCGAGTGGCTAGGTGGGCAATGTACCTGCAAGACTACGATTACGAGATAGAACATCGATCAGGTACAAAGATGAGGCATGTAGACGCACTGAGTCGAGTTGCTTGTTTTGTGTTGACCGAAAGTGTAATGCATAAGTTGAAGGTAGCTCAGGTGGCAGACGAGTGGACAAAAGTAATAAGGTGTCTAGTTGAAACAAAAGGACATGAGGACTATTACATCGCCAATCAAATATTGTTTAAAGACCCAGACAGAGAGTTGATTGTAGTTCCATCACAAATGGAGACTGAGATTATACAGATTGCTCATAAGCAAGGTCACTTTTCGGCAAAGAAAACACAGGAGCTGGTAGAGAAATCCTATTTCATTCCAAAGTTGAGGGATAAAGTAGCTAAAGTTGTAGGCAGCTGTGTGGAATGCATCTTGGTTAACGCAAAAACCGGAAAACAGGAAGGATATCTAAATCCTATCGATAAGGGGGACAAACCTTTAGTCACTTATCACATAGATCACGTGGGGCCGATGGAGATCACAAAGAAAAGATACAATCATATCTTAGTAGTTGTCGATGCTTTTTCGAAATACGTTTGGTTGTATCCGACGCGTAGTACTGGAGTCGAGGAGGTGCTAAATTGTTTAGACAGGCAGGCCATTACATTTGGAAATCCCTTCAGGATCGTGTCAGATCGGGGTGCGGCTTTTACATCGCACTTATTCAAGGAATACTGCGACAAAGAGAAAATCCAGCATTTATTGATCGCTACAGGTGTACCTCGAGGTAACGGGCAGGTTGAGAGAATGCATAAGATTGTGGTGCCAATGTTGTCGAAGATGAGCCTAGAAAATCCAGGAAATTGGTACAAACACGTGGGTAGAGTGCAGCAGCTTATAAACAATATCGAACCTAGGAGCACAAAGGTAGCCCCGTTCAAGTTGTTAACAGGTGTAGACATGCGTGTCGTGGACATTGCAGAACTCAAAGAACAGGTGCAGCAGTCTTTGATAGAAGAGTTGGATGAAGAGCGTGAACAGATACGCAAACAAGCTAGGGACAACATTCAAGCTTTACAGGAGGAGAATAGAAAAGCTTTTGATTCAAAAAGGAAAGAGGAAAAGCAATATAAAGTCAATGACTTAGTTGCGATTAAGCGTACCCAGTATGGGGTGGGTTTAAAGTTGAAAGGAAAGTATCTCGGCCCCTATAAGGTCGTAAAAGTTCACAAGCATGGAAGGTATGATGTGGAGAAAGTGGGAGATAGCGAAGGTCCTTTGAAAACATCCACAGTATCTGAGTTTATGAAGGAGTTCGGGACGAACACCACGTCAGGAGGGCCGAATGTAGGAATTAGAAACAAACCAGAAGAGCAAGAAGAGAGAAACACACGGAGTGGACGTAAGTTCTGACAACACAGACAGAGATCGCTAATGTATGCGTGAGCGTAACAGATCAGGAGAGCAAAACTCCAGTAGAGTCAGTCGATGCCGAAATCTCAAGCTTAACAGTCCACAGAGACACACTCCATCTTTTTTTGTAAACTCATTAAAATTTAAAACAACACACATCACACATTTTGTAATTAAGTCAAGTATATAATAATCAATAAAGTATCAATATAATAAAACTACGTCGTCCTGAAAGTAATTCGCATTAACGGAACTCCCGGGGCCACAGTTATCTGATGCATGAGCGGGATGGATGGACACGCGAAACTGGCTGATGCAATCTTGCTAATATTGTGAAATAACAACCAGTGTGTCCCCATACTGAAAATATCTGGTCTGCTATTTACCCCGCTACACCCCTATCCCACAGTTTTGTAAGATAAAGTAAGTTTTAGGATTTCATTTTGTTTCAGAGCAGGCTTCGTAAATAACACACACTGTTTAAAACATGTCAAATTTTAATTTACAGTGTGAAAACAGTTATTGACATGTGTGTTAAAAATGGTAGTGTTCATGTGTTCAAAACGTTTCTTGCATGTGTTTTTAACACACGTGTTAAAAACGATTTTTAGTTTTTTACACACACCCAGGAATCGTTTTTAACACAATACATTTTTGACACTCTGAAATTCACAGTATAATATAAATTGATTTTTGTTGCTTTAAGGGGTTGTATACCTTCTTCATTTTCAAAAAATCTAACAAAAATTTTGTTTGATTTATTTTGAAGATTTACTATTTGAGAACATTTTCTAAAATTTGTATTAAGATCTGAGCAGTAGAAAGAAAGTTACAGCTCTTTTAGCCACGCGCCTTGTCCCGGCCCCAAGCTAAACTTGAAACTTTAAACGCGAATATCTCGAAATGGTGTTTTTGAAAAATGACTTTGCGGTGACGTGGATTGGCGGAAAACTACTGATTCGATTTTCTTCAAATTTTATTTGAAATGTTCGTAATAAAATTTTTTCTGAGATTGAACGATCGACTTTTCACGCACAACCTTTTTTCGCCGAAATGAATTTGTTCGTAACCAATGATGCCAATACTAGCATCCGCAACATTGCTGCGAACAGCAATGCCGATTAATCTGGGAACAACCCCAAACTTCCCATGCACCCACATATAGCCAGTCAGCTCAACTAAGCTGACCTTGGACTGGGTACCAGGCGCCAAGCTAGTAACTGCTGATCAGCAGATTCGCCTACTAGCCAAAAGATCCACTCATCAACCAAGCGGCCGTCTCACCAGCGTACGTCAGCACAACTGAAGAATAGGGTGTATCGAAAATCAACTTTTTTTGATTTTCGATGACGCTGGGTGCGGATATGTTGTAAAACCATGTCAAATGAAAGCACAAAAATTTCAGCCCGAAAGGATAATGTTTACTATTGGCACGTCGTCCTTGAAATTTTGAAATTTTCATGGAAACTCGATTTTTTTTTTTTTTTGTTTCTTTTGGCTGCTTACTTCTTTGCCGCAAAATCATATGTACCTCCGCCGAGCACAGCTTTTTGCCAAATTCTTCCTTCAATGATTTTTTAAGCTCGACCCAACCTTTTACTCCTGTTGTACTTTTGATGTAAAGCTTGGCTGCTCCTGTCAAAAGTTGTTTGGCATAAATAAATCTTTGTAGATTATCCCAGCCCACTGTTATAGCAACATCATCAAATTCAGACAGCCAGTGATTGACGTCTTCTGTTTCGGAGCCCGAAAACGATGAAATACTGTCTTGAACATCGCGTAAGGTAAATCTTGAGCTTACTGCTGGAATCGCTTCTTGATAAATGGATGAACCATCCGCATCTCCACCCTCATCTCCGCCCGCATCTAAATTATAATGATCGAACAACCGATCCTGCAATACACTCTTTCTCCCATTCGTATCCAAACCCAATTCAGCTAACTTGGCCTTCAACAGAGCCACAGTCATATTGAGAATCGTTCTGGCATCCATTGTAATGCGTCTAAGCCGTTTACAACTGGTTTTACAATTCGATACTAGATATTTGGAATAATATATTCAATTAACGTTAAACAAATTATTCAAGCAAAAATATTCAACTTTGAAACAAATATAAGATACTCCAGCTTCTCACCACTCCCAATTGGATTTTGCTCTCGCCAACTGCTTCAGACTGCTTCCTTCCAAGTCCACTGATTAGGACTGCTTCTTATACACACTGCTTCAGACTGCTTCCTTCTACGTCATTGCTTCGTGCTCTTCTACCCAGTCGCTGTGCACTGCTTAATCGTCTTCGTTTTAGTGCACTGGTAACTATATCGCCTTCGTTGTTGTTTTTGCAAATATCGTCGTCTCTTTATTGCAAAGTTTTTCGCTGCTGCCTTCGCCTTCGTTACTTGCTTTGCAAAATTCTTTGTCTCATTTGCAAAAGTTTTCCGCTCTTCGTTTCGCCTTCGCTGCTACATTCGCCAAGTAAATTCGCCTGTACTGCTCTCTCGCCTTCGCTGCTGCCAATTTGCAAAATTTTCGTCGTGTCTTTTGCAAACCGCTGCTCTTCGCCGTCGTTTTTTCAGGGTTAGTGTTTCTTGCGTCTTCGTAGCAAGGATCACTTCTTCGCTTTTCTGCTCACAGGTAATCTCTTCGTCGTAGTTTTAGTTACTCGCCATCAAAAATGTCGTCGAAATTGTTTGACTTTTCGCTGTCGCTGCTTCTCTCCTTCGTCGATTCGCTCTACTTCGTCAATTCGCCACCTCTCTCCTCGCCGTCGCTGCCTCTCTTAACTCGCTGTCGCTGTTTCTCTCTCTTTGTCAATTCGCTGTGCTTGGGCGTGTAAATTTTTGCGCGCGCACACACACTAGCGACTCTGCATACATCGATCGGTGAATTCGCTTGTTCGCACACACACACAGAACTACGAAATGGCGTGGTTTTTAAGAAGAAAATGCTGCTTCCATGATAATGATTCCGTTTAACTTCTTAGCTGCACTCGTTTTCGCTGTATTTTCACTCCCTCGTCGTTTAACTTGTTTTTCTTTTTCTTAATCCGCTTCAATTTCTCTCCCTCGTCGTTTTCTTAGCAATTTCACTCTGTCTCTGTTCGATAGTTTTTTCTCTTCTGTGTTAACGCACAGTTGTTCTTAAAATTTTGGACTTTTCCGGACGAGCCCCCAATAATTTGTAGGGGAATTACAAATTAAGTATTTTATTTATTCCGGGATAAAGTTCACAAAATGGTTTTTAATATTAAACTTATAAAAGAACAGAGATTAAACTTCGACTTTCGCACTCAATGGACACACGTCTTCTTCGGCCAAATTCTCGCAGCGACTGACTTTAATTTGCAACTCTAACTGAATGGCATAATGAGAGAAAGAGTGATGGCTATAGTTATCTGATGCATGAGCGGGATGGATGGACACGCGAAACTGGCTGATGCAATCTTGCTAATATTGTGAAATAACAACCAGTTTGTCCCCATACTGAAAATATCTGGTCTGCTATTTACCCCGCTACACCCCTATCCCACAGTTTTGTAAGATAAAGTAAGTTTTAGGATTTCATTTTGTTTCAGAGCAGGCTTCGTAAATAACACACACTGTTTAAAACATGTCAAATTTTAATTTACAGTGTGAAAACAGTTATTGACATGTGTGTTAAAATGGTAGTGTTCATGTGTTCAAAACGTTTCTTGCATGTGTTTTTAACACACGTGTTAAAAACGATTTTTAGTTTTTTACACACACCCAGGAATCGTTTTTAACACAATACATTTTTGACACTCTGAAATTCACAGTATAATATAAATTGATTTTTGTTGCTTTAAGGGGTTGTATACCTTCTTCATTTTCAAAAAATCTAACAAAAATTTTGTTTGATTTATTTTGAAGATTTACTATTTGAGAACATTTTCTAAAATTTGTATTAAGATCTGAGCAGTAGAAAGAAAGTTACAGCTCTTTTAGCCACGCGCCTTGTCCCGGCCCCAAGCTAAACTTGAAACTTTAAACGCGAATATCTCGAAATGGTGTTTTTTGAAAAATGACTTTGCGGTGACGTGGATTGGCGGAAAACTACTGATTCGATTTTCTTCAAATTTTATTTGAAATGTTCGTAATAAAATTTTTTCTGAGATTGAACGATCGACTTTTCACGCACAACCTTTTTTTCGCCGAAATGAATTTGTTCGTAACCAATGATGCCAATACTAGCATCCGCAACATTGCTGCGAACAGCAATGCCGATTAATCTGGGAACAACCCCAAACTTCCCATGCACCCACATATAGCCAGTCAGCTCAACTAAGCTGACCTTGGACTGGGTACCAGGCGCCAAGCTAGTAACTGCTGATCAGCAGATTCGCCTACTAGCCAAAAGATCCACTCATCAACCAAGCGGCCGTCTCACCAGCGTACGTCAGCACAACTGAAGAATAGGGTGTATCGAAAATCAACTTTTTTTGATTTTCGATGACGCTGGGTGCGGATATGTTGTAAAACCATGTCAAATGAAAGCACAAAAAATTTCAGCCCGAAAGGATAATGTTTACTATTGGCACGTCGTCCTTGAAATTTTGAAATTTTCATGGAAACTCGATTTTTTTTTTTTTTTGTTTCTTTTGGCTGCTTACTTCTTTGCCGCAAAATCATATGTACCTCCGCCGAGCACAGCTTTTTGCCAAATTCTTCCTTCAATGATTTTTTAAGCTCGACCCAACCTTTTACTCCTGTTGTACTTTTGATGTAAAGCTTGGCTGCTCCTGTCAAAAGTTGTTTGGCATAAATAAATCTTTGTAGATTATCCCAGCCCACTGTTATAGCAACATCATCAAATTCAGACAGCCAGTGATTGACGTCTTCTGTTTCGGAGCCCGAAAACGATGAAATACTGTCTTGAACATCGCGTAAGGTAAATCTTGAGCTTACTGCTGGAATCGCTTCTTGATAAATGGATGAACCATCCGCATCTCCACCCTCATCTCCGCCCGCATCTAAATTATAATGATCGAACAACCGATCCTGCAATACACTCTTTCTCCCATTCGTATCCAAACCCAATTCAGCTAACTTGGCCTTCAACAGAGCCACAGTCATATTGAGAATCGTTCTGGCATCCATTGTAATGCGTCTAAGCCGTTTACAACTGGTTTTACAATTCGATACTAGATATTTGGAATAATATATTCAATTAACGTTAAACAAATTATTCAAGCAAAAATATTCAACTTTGAAACAAATATAAGATACTCCAGCTTCTCACCACTCCCAATTGGATTTTGCTCTCGCCAACTGCTTCAGACTGCTTCCTTCCAAGTCCACTGATTAGGACTGCTTCTTATACACACTGCTTCAGACTGCTTCCTTCTACGTCATTGCTTCGTGCTCTTCTACCCAGTCGCTGTGCACTGCTTAATCGTCTTCGTTTTAGTGCACTGGTAACTATATCGCCTTCGTTGTTGTTTTTGCAAATATCGTCGTCTCTTTATTGCAAAGTTTTTCGCTGCTGCCTTCGCCTTCGTTACTTGCTTTGCAAAATTCTTTGTCTCATTTGCAAAAGTTTTCCGCTCTTCGTTTCGCCTTCGCTGCTACATTCGCCAAGTAAATTCGCCTGTACTGCTCTCTCGCCTTCGCTGCTGCCAATTTGCAAAATTTTCGTCGTGTCTTTTGCAAACCGCTGCTCTTCGCCGTCGTTTTTTCAGGGTTAGTGTTTCTTGCGTCTTCGTAGCAAGGATCACTTCTTCGCTTTTCTGCTCACAGGTAATCTCTTCGTCGTAGTTTTAGTTACTCGCCATCAAAAATGTCGTCGAAATTGTTTGACTTTTCGCTGTCGCTGCTTCTCTCCTTCGTCGATTCGCTCTACTTCGTCAATTCGCCACCTCTCTCCTCGCCGTCGCTGCCTCTCTTAACTCGCTGTCGCTGTTTCTCTCTCTTTGTCAATTCGCTGTGCTTGGGCGTGTAAATTTTTGCGCGCGCACACACACTAGCGACTCTGCATACATCGATCGGTGAATTCGCTTGTTCGCACACACACACAGAACTACGAAATGGCGTGGTTTTTAAGAAGAAAATGCTGCTTCCATGATAATGATTCCGTTTAACTTCTTAGCTGCACTCGTTTTCGCTGTATTTTCACTCCCTCGTCGTTTAACTTGTTTTTCTTTTTCTTAATCCGCTTCAATTTCTCTCCCTCGTCGTTTTCTTAGCAATTTCACTCTGTCTCTGTTCGATAGTTTTTTCTCTTCTGTGTTAACGCACAGTTGTTCTTAAAATTTTGGACTTTTCCGGACGAGCCCCCAATAATTTGTAGGGGAATTACAAATTAAGTATTTTATTTATTCCGGGATAAAGTTCACAAAATGGTTTTTAATATTAAACTTATAAAAGAACAGAGATTAAACTTCGACTTTCGCACTCAATGGACACACGTCTTCTTCGGCCAAATTCTCGCAGCGACTGACTTTAATTTGCAACTCTAACTGAATGGCATAATGAGAGAAAGAGTGATGGCTATAGTTATCTGATGCATGAGCGGGATGGATGGACACGCGAAACTGGCTGATGCAATCTTGCTAATATTGTGAAATAACAACCAGTTTGTCCCCATACTGAAAATATCTGGTCTGCTATTTACCCCGCTACACCCCTATCCCACAGTTTTGTAAGATAAAGTAAGTTTTAGGATTTCATTTTGTTTCAGAGCAGGCTTCGTAAATAACACACACTGTTTAAAACATGTCAAATTTTAATTTACAGTGTGAAAACAGTTATTGACATGTGTGTTAAAAATGGTAGTGTTCATGTGTTCAAAACGTTTCTTGCATGTGTTTTAACACACGTGTTAAAAACGATTTTTAGTTTTTTACACACACCCAGGAATCGTTTTTAACACAATACATTTTTGACACTCTGAAATTCACAGTATAATATAAATTGATTTTTGTTGCTTTAAGGGGTTATATACCTTCTTCATTTTCAAAAAATCTAACAAAAATTTTGTTTGATTTATTTTGAAGATTTACTATTTGAGAACATTTTCTAAAATTTGTATTAAGATCTGAGCAGTAGAAAGAAAGTTACAGCTCTTTTAGCCGCGCGCCTTGTCCCGGCCCCAAGCTAAACTTGAAACTTTAAACGCGAATATCTCGAAATGGTGTTTTTGAAAAATGACTTTGCGGTGACGTGGATTGGCGGAAAACTACTGATTCGATTTTCTTCAAATTTTATTTGAAATGTTCGTAATAAAATTTTTTCTGAGATTGAACGATCGACTTTTCACGCACAACCTTTTTTTCGCCGAAATGAATTTGTTCGTAACCAATGATGCCAATACTAGCATCCGCAACATTGCTGCGAACAGCAATGCCGATTAATCTGGGAACAACCCCAAACTTCCCATGCACCCACATATAGCCAGTCAGCTCAACTAAGCTGACCTTGGACTGGGTACCAGGCGCCAAGCTAGTAACTGCTGATCAGCAGATTCGCCTACTAGCCAAAAGATCCACTCATCAACCAAGCGGCCGTCTCACCAGCGTACGTCAGCACAACTGAAGAACCAACAAACGCTGGTCACAGCAGAATTGCGCTGACCCACTGAACTGGCCTCAACTTGAGGTAATCTAGATTATTAGCAACTTGATGTAATCTAGATTATCAGCAAAGGCCCCACACCACACTTTACACTATGTTTCCGCATACAAAGTAGTATACAAGCTAGTACCATTATATCAATTAAATCAGTTATTGTCACAGAATCAACCCCGTGTCTTACTACTCGTTAAGCCGCGGAAACGGCATAGCTCGTGATCGTCTCGTCGGTTAAAACAACATCTGCACGGCTCTAGGAGCATTCGAGACTCCTGCGCGGACAATCAGACAACGGTTTGAGAACAAACAGAATTTTTAAGTGAAGTTTCTAGTGACCAAAAAGTTCATTTTTTGCATAAAACGTTCCCGTGTGTACAAAAAAAAAATTATTAAAAACGATCGTTCAAGCACAAGGAATTATACTAAACTAATGATTTTTTTTTTTTTTTTTTTGTAAGCCTATTATGTATCGCGTCTTGCAAAGATCTGTTGTACAGGCAGATAGAAGATGAATGGTTCCCTAAAAGTTGAGGCTCTTTATGTAATTGAGAACTGAGTTGGGCCATATGTGGTGAAGTCGTCTATTGAAGAGTGCAGGGCATTCGCAGAGGACATGCTCAGATGTCTCTTGCTTCTCTTCACAAAATCTACAGACGTCCATATCGACTAGTTAGACGGTGTTATGGGTTCTGATTATGTAAATCTGTGCCCCTCGCATTTTCCTGCGAAGACATTCTCTGGATTTCTTAGATTTTAATTGCATGTACTTCTGCATGAAAGATGTTGGGATGTTTTCCCATGGGTATAGATATTTTTAGACGTGGCCCGTAGATTCCTGCACCCGTACTACCATCTTCCAATTTGGATCCATCAGTGTACCAGATTTGAGAACCGCTTGGTACACTGGGTATTTCTGATGTCCAGATTTCCACGATAAAGTTTCTGTTGAAGCGAACGAGTTGTTCCTGTATGTCGGAAAGGTTTAAGGTTGGGCTGTGTCGTTGAGAACTGAGTATCTCTAGGTGTCCCGTAAAATCTCCAGCTTTGAAGTTGTAGATTTTATTAAGGCGAAAAGCTCCAAGGTAGGCTTCCCTTCCAATTTAGATGGGAAATGGCGATATGCCGGTGATAATCCCTAGAGTTTCGGTCGGACAAGTGCGCATGGCTCCTGCTGTACCTACACATATTAGGCGCTGTAGTTTGCTTAGTTCTCTAACTGTATGGCTGCATACGTAAGTATGGGTTTTATGACAGTAGAGAAGGACCAGTACACCATCACCATCACAGATCTTGGGATTCAGACCCCAAGTCTTGCCTGTTACAAGCAAAGTGTGCTCTTGTGGCTTTATTTATGGCGTAGTGTAGGTTCCACGTCAGCTTGGAGTCAAAAATGACTCCAATGTATTTGGCTTCAGTGGAGAATTCTATGGTAGTCCCTCTCAGAGTTGGTCTTTCTAGACTTAGACTTATTTTTCTCGTGAATGGAACTACTATAGTTTTTGTTGGGTTTAAACTGAGTCCTTTGTCAAGACACCATTTATAGGTGGTGTTTAGGGCTCTTTGCATTCGTTCACTGATTGTGGATTCATGCGAGCCCGAGATGCAGATGACAATGCCATCAGCACAGCCCTGAGTAGAAAAGCCCTGATCGTTGAGCTTGTAGATTAGCTCATCAATTACCAAGGTCCACAGAAGGTGAGAGAGTACACCCCCTTGAGGACAACCCCTTGTAGCTGTTATGGACTATTTTTTTATTTTTTTTATTATAAATTCGCGCGTAATCCCACGGCCCACATACCCGCCCAACCGACCGGGGGCGCCGCCGTGTATCGTACGGCAGTTGTGAAAATATAGGCAAAAGTCCGAGGAAAAAGTGGGATCTAATTTTGTGCTAACGATATTAGTATAAGTCGTTTTAAGAGCGGCAGAGAGTCAGAATTTGAGAATATAGGATAAAGTCTATTACACAGGGCAACAAAATCGAACTTTTTGAAAACTCCACGGATCATTTGCACTTTTCCATAACACTTGGGTTCTCCTGAGTTCAAGTCCCATACAAAATTATTTTCCATCATCTATAGGTTCCGCGATATAGCGACGAATAGAAAAGTCGCATGCTGGACGACACTTTGAATTATGTTGCCTATGCCAAAGAAGTAACCGTGATATTTTTAGCTGGATTATAAAAAAACACCACTGCATTGAACAAAAATTATTTCCTGCTTGAATAATTGTCCATTCCGTTGGAATAAGTCGTCAAAGTTGAAATCTCATATTTTACTTAAGTTTTTGTCGCATTCAAGGGCCTTTTAAAAATATACCTAAAATGGTAGAATTTTGTATTTTATCTAGATTTTGTAGACATATGTTTGCTTCAATTTTGGTTTTTATGCCTATCGTGAATATATTTTATTGGATTTCTTATAGCAATAAAAGTATATTTTTTTTACTTTTTCTACTACGAAATTTTCTCCCCATTTTTGAAAAGTCATGGCATGCTTAGTTGGTCCATCAAGAAAACATTTTTTTAACTCCAAAATAATATAAGCATGTTTGTTTATGACTTTTCAAAAATTCGGAGAAAATTTAGTAGTAGAAATAGCAAAAAAATTTACTTTTATTGCTATAAGAATTCCAATAAAATATTATCCAGATAGGCATTTTATTATTATTATTTCTTTATTTTGCATCCTAGCACTACAAGTAAAAAACTCTTAATTTAATGTGCTAGTCAAGTTGTGTTATAACATGGTATTACAATATACTTATTCTAAATTACAATTTGTTTTGATTTAAGATTAATATTTATTTGAATTAACATTAAGAACTATAATTAGGTAGATTTTGTAATAAGGTGTGTGGTTGGGCTAAGTTTGAATTTTTTGGCGCTATTTATAGATTTTAAACTGTGTGGAAGCTGGTTCCAGAGACGAGCAGCATTAACAAAAAAGTGGTACGAGGAACTTGACAATTTAGTCCGACTTGCAATTAAATTGTTTGTTCTCAGAGATGCGCTGAAGCTTAACTCAAAAAACAGGTACGACGGTTCCCTAGTGTGAATAATTTTATGTAGCATTTTAAGGGTTATTCGGTCGATTGCAGATTTTAAATCCAATTGATTTATTTTTTTGGCGTATTCCCGGGGCCTCAAGTTAAATATATATCGTGCAATATTATTGAATGCTACATTAATTTTCCTAAAACTGGCAGCATCACAGTTTCCAAAAACTTCAACGCCATGCAGTAGAGATGGAGTCAGGTAGGTTTTTGCTAGTAAAATTCGGATTTCGGGTGGAAGATATTGCTGACTTACCTTAAGTTGTCTTAACAGTCCGTACGTTTTCCCTACTGCTCTATTTATGTGGTCGTTCCAGGTTAA
The DNA here is from genome assembly GCA_018150695.1 of Drosophila oshimai. NCBI lineage: Eukaryota > Metazoa > Arthropoda > Insecta > Diptera > Drosophilidae > Drosophila > Drosophila oshimai. Next base: position 961,063 of record JAECWM010000266.1, on the reverse strand, counting down.
GGTGCTGTTGAAAGTGAACCCAAGGTTAACTCCGTGGTCGACATAGGATAGTGTTGCATTATCAATGAGGACTGGTTGTACACTTTCAGTTTTAATTTTTTTCTTGTAAATAACCATACATTTTGATTTTTTGGGGTTTAAAGCTAGACCATTTGCACGTGCCCATTGGCTAATACATTGAAGGTCAGAATTACAATCACGAATACAGTCATTAATACGACATAAATTTTCACTAACATACAATTGCACATCATCAGCATACATATGGACTTTACTATGGGACACTACATTTACATACATTGAAAACAAGATTGGGCCCAAAACACACAGAAATGAAGACGCACAAAATGATGAGACAACACATTGATGACGATTACTTAGATAGGACGATAAAAGTTTAATAGAGGTGTCAGAAAAAATAAAAAGGTTCGTCAGTTTATTGTACAGAATTTGATGGCTTACCGTATCGAAAGCTTTGGTGAAATCGAGGAGTGTGAGAAGTGTTACTTGACTGTTGTCAACTTCTTTCCTAATATCCTCAGAGATCTTTATTATAGCTGTTGTGCAGCTTCTAAATGGACGAAACCCAGATTGAAAATTAAACATAAGATTGTTGTGTAAAGTAAATTTTTTTATCTGGGATGCCATTATTAGCTCGAAAGCTTTGGAAAGATAGGGAAGAATGGCTATGGGCCTGTACTCATCGTTGCCCTTTGGTACTGGTATAATTTTTGTTACTTTCCACAAATCAGGGAAGGTCGAAAAAGTGATGGCAGAATTAAAAATATAGGTAACATATGGTAAAATTTGAGGGAGTAGAATTTTTAAAAATTTTGGATTTATATCGTCTAAGCCTGTGGCGTTTGATTTAACTTTGAGTATAGCTTCAAGGACATCACATTGATTAACACACATAAAGCTAAACCTATTATCACAGTTGGGTAAAGGAGTTGTGTTCAGGTACGAGTTAGAAACAATATCAGGTAATTTATTAACGAATAAATTATTGAGGTGGTAAACATCAATGTGTGATTGATGGGTTTCTTTCAATTCCAAGGGTTTTTAGGACTGACCAAGTTTGTTTGGTATTTATGGCTTCTTCAAACTTTGAGCGGTAGTGTAAGCGTTTGGACTGAACTAATGATGTATGGACCTTCGCACGTAGTTTCCTGAATTTTTCATACAGATAACTTGTCCTATATCTTTTCCACTTGTTGTATGCCAGGTTTCTCATCTTTATTATATTTTTAATACTTTCATCAAACCAGGGTTGATGACTAGGTCTAAAGGACTTCTTACGTAGTGGGACTAGTTTGTTATAAATTTGGACAACACTGGACTGTAATTTGTTGACTTGTGACTCCACCGAGGTCATGGAATAGATTGAATTCCAGTCACATGAATGAAACTCGGTAGATAGTTTCCTCATATCTAGGTTTTTAAAGTTTCTATATTCTATGGAAAGGTCATTATTTTGAATGTCAAGATTATATGTTAAAAAAATTAGGTGATGTTTTGAAAATACCGGAACTGAAATTTGGTCATATAGGAGGATCTTAGAATTGTCGTTAACAAAAAATACGTCCAACAATGTTTCAGTTGTGCATGAGAAATGGGTCGCGTAGCTGGAGTTAACCAGATGCAGTCCTAGTGCTGCCATGTTATCCGAGAGGTGATGCTCAATTAACATGTTGCTATTAAAGTCACCTGCTAGAATGATGTCGGTATACTGTAAACTTAAGTTTGCCAACATGTCGATTTCATCGGAGTAAGGCACTGTTCTATTTGGAATTTTGGAATTGGAATTTTTGTTAGATGTGATTTGAAGAAATATGTACTCGATTGCACTACCATGGCTACAAATAAATTTTGAGTTCAGTCTTTGGTTAACGTAAATTGCAACACCCCCTCCGATGCCATCACGATCAGATCGAAATAAATTATATCCGCAACAATCAACAATAAGGTCAGACATACCCGGGACAAACCATGTTTCTGAAACGCAAATAACATCCACATTAGAACAGACAAAAATATTTTTAAACTCATCCATTTTCTTTGTTAAGCTTTGGGCATATATGTGACATACTTTAAGACCTATTTGTTTACTACTTAAAATGTTTATCATTGCATGACTGCTTGCCCCTGCTGTTCCTATATAGGATTCATCTCCCATTTTGGTTTTTCTTTATAGAAATCAAACTGTTGAGCGCCATAGTGAAATGCTAAGTTATAATAGTAAAAAGAACGTAACCTACACCATAATAATAATAAATATAATTTTAATTTTATATATATTTAAACGGTAAGAGAATATTAAGAGCGAAACCCAACTCTATTTCCGTTGGCTGCAGTCCCAGTTTCAGTTTCGTTTGTAGGTATTGTTGAGGAGTTGAAAGAGAGAGGGGAGGAGTGAAGAGTTCCGACTTCATGCTCCTGAGCAAGCGCCGACAGTTCATCCATTCGCTCAATCCGAAAATAGTTCTCCCGTCCAGTGCATCGGATGGAACTAAATCTCCGCGGGTAAAAACAGCGTTGAGAGTTTTGTTCTTTTTCAAACGCATCGCCTCTTTAAAAATAAGGTAATGTTCTCTTAAGAGCTGCTCATTCACGTACACCGCTGCCGTTGAATCGAGGCCCATCATGCGCAAGCTTAATTGTTGTTTTGTCGCGCGCCGGTAAGACCCTATGGAGCATAACAAAGCTATTTTTTCTCGGACAGAATCAAGCTTTATCAGAATAATCGGGTCGACCGTAGTATTCTGTGTCTTCCGTGCTCGGTAAATATCTCGGATTCTAGGCGGTGGCGTGTGTTTAAGTGAGAAGCACAATTGGTTAAAATACGTTTTAAGGTTTTCTCCTTCCATGTAAGGTACTCCGTGCATACGTAACTCACTTGCGTTGTTTACCATGTGTTGAGCGGCCAATTTGGACCAGTGCTGCCAGCAGTCAGTTCAATAAAAGAGCCAGATCACCCAAAAAAAAAGGCCAAAAAGGGATAACAATTGTAATAAAAGGACAAAAAAAAAGACCAACTTATTGTTTTAACAAATTTATGTTATTAGGTACGAATTGTTTACTTCAGATTCACATATGTCATGATTATTTGTTAGCGGACTCAGAACTTGCAATTTAACATACACTGTTGAAGGGATAACATGAAATTTTCAAGCTTAAAGTTAGATCATCTTGTATCTTGTACATGTTTTTTAGGGTCTTGGCACAAAGACAACCAATTTTGTTTCGAAGACTTTTAAGAAAAGTTATCCAAAAAAACATCATAAGTTAATTTGCTTAAAACTCTTTGTACATTATTCATAGCATTTGGTAATTATTAGATCTGATCGATTAAATAGCTTTAAACAACATTTTAAGCAAAATGAAATGTAACTTTTTAAGATAAACTATTGATTTTGAACAGTCTTCATGTTTTTGGTGGTTAGTGGTATAAGCACAAATGTGTTCGACTTAGCTCCTAAAAAAAAGGTCATTTAGTTTTTGAAATCAGGTTGATTCTAGCGCAAATCATTCAACTTTTCCTTCAAAATTTATTGTAAAAAAAGGCCAGATTTCCGGACAGCGGCTGTTTGAAATTTTTTCAGGCTAAGGCCGTTTAAAAAAGGACATATCTGTCCGGAAAAAGGTCAAATTGGCAGCACTGATTTGGACTCTGTCCCGCAGTGCGCGCAGTTCTCCAACCTCCCGCTCCAGATTATTTGTCCGCTCTGCTCTCTATGTGAGCGCAGGTCGGCCACTTCGAGCTCCAGGCTCGTGACCCGTACAACCACGCGTTTGACCTCATCGGAGATCAAATCAAATACGCTTCGAAAGTCCATCGATAATCCGCTGCTCCGCCTCTTGTACAACGGTTGACATCTGCTGAGTCTGCTCTTGGAGGTGCACCTTCAGCAGCTCCAATACTTGGGGGGAGATGGCATTGGAGAGGCGTTCGTAAGCGGCGCCCGTGTTGTTGCGGAGACGCTTTCCAGTGCCCGTTGACGACATAATTTTGTTGTTGTGTAGTTGCAGAACCGTTGAAACGCGCGAGTATGTGTGTGTTGCACTGCCGTTTTGCACTGATAATCTGAGTGCTTTTTGTCTTTCTTTGGACTGACTTTCGTTTTTGTCGGCGCAGAAAACTTTTTATTTTATTGTTTTAACGCTTAATTTTGTTTATGAGCACAATTACAAAATTGCTTTGGTGTCCACATGAGTTTATGTTGCGATCAACACCACAAAGTTAATTAATTAAACACTGGTACGTTGTTTTTATTTAATCAGATGAGGAGCGTTCGACTCAGGGTTGTTACTACCTTTCCAAACCAAAACTAAAGCGAACATAGGGCTACAAAATCTAGGTAAAATAAAAAATTTTACCATTTTAGGTATATTTTTAAAAGGCCCTTGAATGTGACAAAAACTTGACTTATACAAGAGATATCACCTTTGACGTCTTATTTCAAAGGCATGGAAAAATGTCCAAGCCGGGGACAATTTTTGTTCAGTGTATTAATGTTTTGAGTGTATAATGCAGCTAAAAATAACACGCTTACTTCTATGGATAAGGCGACATAATTCAAAATGTCGTCAAACATGCTACTTTTCTATTCGTTTCTATACCGCAGAACCTATAGGTGTTGGAAAATAATTTTGTATGGGACTTGAACTCAGGAGAACCCAAATGCTATGAAAAAGTGCAAATGATCCGAGGACTTTTTTTAGTGTTGCCCTGTGTTATAGTCAGAACATAATTCTCTGAAAGGCTCATGCAAGTCATAGTTAGATCTACAATGGTTTAATATTAAGGGTATATAATTTCTAGTTAATCTACGTGGCACCGAAAAGTTAAGCCGACCAACCAAGTCGGGACTGTCAATATCACCACGAATACGATTATAAATAAAAATAGTACCAAGCATCGATCTAAGGTTAGCTAGTAAGGGTAAATGAATTAAAAGTAATCTGCTAGTATAAGAAGGTAAGTTAAGGTTTGCATCCCAGTTGAGGCGCCGTAAAGCAAAAAATAAAAAGTTTTTCTGTACAGATTCAATGCGATCTATATGTACTAGGGTGGTCCTTATTTGGACGATTTTGGAATTTGCAACGGGGCACTTTCGAATTCGAATATTTACCTCGAAATATGAAACATGAAGTAATATGTACTCCGTATTGGGGACTCCAGACGGGAGACACATACTCAAGAATCGGACGGACTAGCGAAGTAAATAAGGTCTTAGTGACGTAGGGATCGTCAAATCATTTAATGAAACCAAGCACTCCCCTGGCTTTATTAACCATGGACGAAATGTGATCAGTAAACTTAAGTTTTGGGTCCAGAAGGACGCCAAGATCGTTGTTGGCTGCTTAGTGCCTTTTCTATTTTGGTAGTGAGGCAATGAATAGCTGTCTCAGTGGACTTGCCTGATTGATAGGCGAATTGGAGTTAATATAAATTCTGTAGCTTGAGATGATTATCTCGAATAAATTGGTCCAATACTTTTTCCATTGTTTTAAGAAGGAATGAACTGAGGCTAATTGGTCTGTATGATTTAGGTAATTGTGAGTCTTTTCTCCCTGCCTTTGGTATTACAACGACCCTTACATCAGTCCACTCGGTTGGCAAGTTGCCAAGTGAATGACTAGCTCTGAATATGCGGACCATGGCTCGCGTAATAAGCGAAGCGCCTTGTTGAAGAAGGCAAGGGTAAATCCCATCAGGTCCGGGGGATTTGTAGGGGCTCATGTTGTTGATAGCCCAAAGTACACTATTTTGATGGAATACTTTGTAGGGCGTACTTCTTTCTGATGCGGTTAAGTTGGTTGTGTCCATCTCATCCGAGCTGAAATTGTCCGCAATCACACATCCCGGGAAGTGGGTTTCTAGCAGAAGAGAGCTAGTTTCCTCGGGAGTGTTTGTGTATGTACCATCTGGTTTCTTGAGTGTGCAGATACCGTTTGAGTGGTCTTTTGCAAGTGCATTTTGCAGTCGAATCGCTTCTGGGAGAGTAGAAATCTCCACACAGTGATTTCTCCACGAGGCTCTTTTAGCCTTTCTCAGCTCCTTGTTGAAGAGTGAAAGGGCGCTTTTGTAGAAGGCCCATGTAACTTGGCCTCTTTTTGCCCTGTTGAACAGATTTCTTGCCTCTCGACGCCGTTTTTCAACAGATTCGTTCCACCAAGGAACGTTTCTGTTGAGCTTTCGGACCTTTTGAGGGCAGCTGGCGTGAAATGCTGTTTCAACTGCCTGAAGAAGTTCATTTGCTTCAAACTCCAGCACTTCTTTGCTAGTTATTTGAAGAGTGGAGTGGTTTACATTATTCTCAAGCGTATTTCTGTAAAGATCCCAGTTAGTCTTTCGTGGGTTACTGTTTAGAAAAGAGCACGTCTCGATAGACCCCCGCGTCAAATCGTATGTGTTGATGATCTAACATGAAGACTTCGTCTGACACGTTCGCCAGTTTGAAACAAAATCAAGCATGTTAAGACTGCAAAGAGTTAAGTCAGGAACTTCCCCCCTGATTGCATTCCTAAACGTTGCTTCGTTTCCCCTGTTTAGTTCTGAAATGTTGTTTTTGTAAATGTATTCAAGAACTTCCCAGTACAGTGTGATGGGCATTCGCATCACAGGCTATAATCCAGCGCAGGTTGCATCGTTTGCAGTGGTCGATGAGGTCGCTGACGGCCTCAGTTGGTGCTGCTTCGCTGTCCCCTGGTAGATAGGCGGAAGCCAGTACGATTTCCACCGAGCCTTTTGATGTAGGCATTTTTGCCCAAATTCCCACTAGGTCTTCATCGATAAACTGCGAGAGAGGGACGAAATTAATGTTATTGTTATTGGCGTAAATTAATTTACCATGCGTAGTATTGAGCCCGAGAATTTGTCCTGAGCGCTGCCATGGTTCTTGAATGAAGGCAACGTCCAGGGGTTTTTTGGTGAATCTCCTGCTAAGCACGTCCGAGGCATCTTTTGCATGATGGAGATTCACTTGTAGGCATCTAAGCTGCCTCCGGCTGTTGGCTTCTAGGGAGGGGAGGACATTGCTAGTTGTCTCTTCGGCCCCTAGCAGCCCTCTTCTTACCCCTGTTGCTGTTGAGGACGGCTGCCTCTTCAGCAGTGCGCCTGTCATGGCCACTGGGGCCATAGTGACATCCACTGTGCTCTCAGAGGCCTTGGGCCCAGGGATCAGTGGGGTGGGCGCCGCCATTCCGCTGGAGATCTCGGAAGTGGTATCCGACTGCGTCATGGCCCTTTTCGGAGATTGAGAAGAGGGAGTCGTATTAACCGATCTCATCCTCTTGCTCGCTGTCTGAGGCGTCTCCTTCTTCTGCATCGGTGGTGCAGCTAGCCGTCTGGCTTCCTCTATGGGGAGTCTCTTCCTTGCAGCTCCCGAAAGGGCGCTAGCCTTAGGTGGGGTGGCCAGTAGTTTCTCTTTCTCTTCTGCCGTCAAAGGGACTGACGTGGGACTTCCTTGATCGACTTCCATGTCCACACTCTCAGTTTGCGCCGTGGGGTTGGTTGGTCCATGGGGATAGAGCCCATATATCCCGATAAGACTAAGATACAACCGGAGGTAGCCTGGTATCCGGAGCACACCGTGGTGAGAGACGCACTATTATTAACTATATATTCAGTTAGTAGCAGAGGCACCTCGATCAGGGTGTGACTCTTCGCCACGTACGGACGGTCTTCACCTCAGGGAAAAACAGTTTCCCCTTGTCGCTGGGCTACAGAGCCTTGCCTCTGAAATTAGGGAACCTGGGGAACCGTCACCGCAAGGCTCTGCCTCTAAGGGAAACAGCCACCCCTTAAAAAATATTTGATATTTTTCCACGAAATTTCGCACAAACATTGTTAACAAAGTGTACTATCAAAAAATAAAAGCATTCGTGTAATGAAATAATTGCTACATACCTAAAAAAAATCCAAACTTTCCTTTTTTTCTTCGACAAAGAAGGTATATAACCCCTTAAATAGATTTATGAATTGGAAAATATTTCAGATAAATTCAAGATTAAGTTCAAATAACTTCTTTTCATGGTCTTAGTACTTAATATTTATAGTTTAATATTTAAATTCAATTAATTCACAAGTAGAATATTTAATCAAATTAAATTAAAACTGTAAACTTCATTGTTAGGGCTTCTTTAAATTTGGGCTATTTGTATCATTAAATTAAATTATTAAAATGGCCATTCGAGACCAGTTTATGTTTCGTTTTCCAGCTGCTGTAAGCGCGTAGGTGTGTTAGCCGCTGAGGTTATGTCTCCATATGCAAAGACCACTGCTGCGTATGTGTGCGCATATGTAAAGTCGGCCCTGAAGATCACCCGCGCATGCGTATGAGGTTATGTGCACAAGAAAAGGTTATGCTGCAGCCGCGTATGTGTGCTCGTAGGTTAGAGCTGCAAAACCATCGATGGTTTCAACCATCGATTATTTAGCGATAATCGAAAATAAATGCACTATTTTTTTTTTTATATTTATATTTTAGTTTATTTAAAATAAAACAATATTTTCGCTTCTCCATACTCCCAAACAGAGAAACCACCAATTTGAAAGTGAACTAATTGAAAACTACAAAACTAATAAAAAATTTTTCACAAAATACTTACAACTTTTAAGCGCGTCAGCCTCGATGTGATGGTACAACGATATATCGATGGTGAAATAAAACCATCGATGTATCGTCAAAAACTAAACCATCGATTATATCGTTTTAACCATCGATGGTTTTGCAGCTCTATCGTAGGTACGTGTGTTGGCTGCCGATAAATTACCTGCGCTTGTGCATGTGGAGTGCTGCGTTGGGGTGCGTAGCCAATGTCACTCACACATGTATGTGTCAGGGTGACATGTGTGTGTTGGGTGTTGGCTCTATAGGGTGCGTATGCTTAGCTGGTTGGTGCGCGTTCGCATGTATGAATGATCACTTGGGGTTTACACACATGTTTGTTTCTTGCTTCAGGTTACGTACACATGCTCATCGTTGGCGGGTGCTCCCGTGGACATCGACTTTACATAAACCGCTACTTTGCATAAACCGCTACTGGGCACAACCTGACAAATGGGAACAAACACGTGAAATACCTCGCCAAAGACTGTATTCTCGAAGAGCTTTTACCTTTAGATTGGGCCCTAAAGCCCGGGTCGTTGGCAGATTTCTTGCCCCTCCAACTGCAGCTAAGTTTCTCTGCTGCCCGGTGCACGACTCGGTTTTCTTACCCTTGTTTGCCTAGGTCACAGATGGGTTTAGACAAAACAAAAAAAAACTGCAACTGCCGGGAACTCACGGGGTCTGCTTGCTTATTTTTCACTGCTTTTATTCTGCACGACCGAGTTAATAATATCGAATTTAATTTACCGATCGAGGACTGTAAACTTTGTACATGTGCACGCTATGAAGGTCGGATTGGAAAGAACCAGAACGGAACCGGGAAATGTTGGCCTAGGGTGCCAGCGGAAATTCATCGCAGCTGGCAATCATGCCATGATGGGAACGAAGCTTTCCAAAACTACCCTGGTCCATCTGTTTACGATAGCCACAATCAGTTGGCAGCTCCAAAAAAAAATATACTAACTAAGCCGCGCTTACTAATAACTATGGTTTAAAACTAAGCTAAGCTTAAACTAAAAAAAAAACTGAAAAAAAACTGGCTGAAACAAATAAAACGTCGCTTCAGTCGCCGCTACACCATCAGTTCCTGTGTCCGTCTGTCCGTCGGTCCATCTGTTTCAGCAAGCTTTCTTCGCTCAGTGTAAGACCTATGAACATAGAACTTTCCCAACCGCCTTTTTTAATGTGCAGGCAGACGGAGTTTGAAGATTTTTACGATCGAATGACTATTAGAGTGTATCGAAAATCAACTTTTTTTATTTTCGATGACGGCTTGTGCGGAAAAGTTGTAAAACCATGTCAAATGAAAGCACAAAAATTTTAGCCCGAAGGGATATCGTTTACTATCCCCGCAACGTCCTTGAAATTTTGAAATTTTCATGGAAACTCGATATTTTTTTTTTTTTTTGATGACGCTGGGTGCGGAAAAGTTGTAAAACAGTGTCAATTTGATCAAACGAGTTCGAGAACTGCGAATTGGCACTGAGAGAAGTCTGAAAGGGTCAGGCCATGTCAACTGTACCTAGTCATTATTATAGGATTCCTATGTAATCTACACAATCTATACACAAGCACGAAGGACAAAAACAGAGCAACAACACAAAAAGTAGATTTTTTGGAGGGCAAAACTGTCCCTGAACAAATAAAGACTGTGTTAGTATTTTTGCAATTTTAGGCACATCTGCAAGTTTCTGCAGATAACTTTAACACACTTATTACCTTGAAAGCCAGACAAACACATTGGCATACAAACTAATTGTGGAATTTTGAGGGATCACCAAAAAATAAGTTCACAAAGTAGACACAAAACATGTGTTCGGTCAAATTAATGTAACAAACACAGTTTTACAAGATTAATTATTTATATCTTGATTCATAGAAAATACTTTCAACTTTTAATTCAATTTCACATAATTTTAATTCGAGCACGTAACAAAACAAAGTTCAAAGTTCGCTTTTGTTGTGAAATATTAGCGATGCGCGCGGCTGCGCTTTGCAAATGAACACGTGATCACAACTTTAATTCTATTTTTAGAAAGTCCCGTAAAATTTCCAGAAAAATCTGGTTTACTATGAGGTTACTTGGAAATTTTAGAGACTATTTGTTTATTTTTCTCTCTTCTTGTTTAGGTTCTCTCTCACTTGCTTTCGATTCCTCGAGAGATTGACAACATTTCGTCTCTGTGTCGTTGATTACGATTTCTTGTAAAGGGTGATGTTTTAGCAACTTTCTTTTTGGCAGCCCTAGTTTTTACAGTTAACGCTAGTTTTTTGTCTTGTAACCCTGGTTAATATTTTCAGCTAGACTTATAATTTAGCCATGAATCGTTTAACCAACAAACAAATGTTGGAAATTATTGAATTTTACTACCAAAATGAGTGCTTGGTTATGAAAATTCATCGCGCGCTCTTCCATTTTATGGACAGTTTCGTCGACCGGTCCGGTCAATTGGCCGCCTAGATCGTTTGATCTTAGATTATTTTTTGTGGAGCAATGTCAAGGCTCTTGTCTATTGGGACAAGCCCGCAACAATTGGAGCATTGAAAGCCAACATCGAAGCTTTCATGCGCGAGATACTGGCAGAAATGTTGGAAAGAGTCTAACAGAGTCTAACAAGCCCTGCTTGCAGGGAAAGAAAGAACGCTATAGTCGGGTTTCTCGACTATAAGATTTGCGATTCTCATAACTAGCCCTCTTTAAAAAAGTGTAGCCTACTTTCGAGCGCAATCAATTTTTAGCGCCCTCTTCAAAAAAAAGCCTTTTTGCGAGCGCGATAAAAATTTTTAACGCACTTGAATACACAATTTCTTGAAAATGGCCAGATTTTCAAAATTTTTAGATATTTGGGTAGATATTTTCAATACAAACAACATTTATATGTGCAGGTAGACGGAGTTTGAAGATTTTTACGATCGGATGACTATATCCTATAGCTGCACACAAATTTTCGACCAATTTCCTGTTTCAGTCAACTTTTTCCCCAGTGAAAAAAGTATCAAACTTAAACTTATCCGATAGTCTTTTTTTATGTTTTTGAAAATCGAGTTTAAAAATCTCGACGATTGGATGACTATATTCCATAGCTGCCACACAAATTTTTTCTATCCTTATTCATTTCAACATATTACTTTTCCAATCGTTTTTTATGTCCAGGCAACTTTGATAATCCCTGTGATCGGTCAATATCAGAGTTGTGCCTTTAAGCATTATCATTACTTTTTCATTATCATTAGAAAAAGTAATGCTTTTAATGCATTACTTTTGACAAATATATTCATTACTTTTGAGAAAAGTAATGCTAATGCGAATTCAATTCATTACTTTTGAGAAAAGTAATGCTAATGAAAAATCAATTCATTACTTTTGAGAAAAGTAATGATAGTGAAATATATTTCATTACTTTTGAGAAAAGTAATGCTAGTGAAAAAATATTTCATTACTTTTGAGAAAAAGTAATGCCAATGAAATTTTTTCATTACCATTAATAAATTGTGTAGATTACATAGGAATCCTATTAAAATGACAAGGTTTAGTTGACAAGTAAAAAACAAGTAAAAATTTAAAGAAAAATCAAACCGGTTTGATTTTTCTTTAAATTTTTACTTGTTTTTTACTTGTCAACTGTACCTTGTCATTTTAATAGGATTCCTATGTAATCTACACAATTTATACACAAGCACGAAGGACGAAAACAGAGCAACAACAAAAAAGTAGATTTTTTGGAGGGCAAAACTGACCCTGAACAAATAAATACTGTGTTAGTATTTTTGCAATTTTAAGCACATCTGCAAGTTTCTGCAGATAACTTTAACACACTTATTACCTTGAAAGCCAGACAAACACATTGGCATACAAACTAATTGTGGAATTTTGAGGGATCACCAAAAAATAAGTTCACAAAGTAGACACAAAACATGTGTTCGGTCAAATTAATGTAACAAACACAGTTTTACAAGATTAATTATTTATATCTTGATTCATAGAAAATACTTTCAACTTTTAATTCAATTTCAAATAATTTTAATTCGAGCACGTAACAAAACAAAGTTCAAAGTTCGCTTTTGTTGTGAAATATTAGCGATGCGCGCGGCTGCGCTTTGCAAATGAACACGTGATCACAACTTTAATTCTATTTTTAGAAAGTCCCGTAAAATTTCCAAAAACAATCTGGTTTACTATGAGGTTACTTGGAAATTTTAGAGACTATTTGTTTAATTTTCTCTCTTCTTGTTTAGGTTCTCTCTCACTTGCTTTCGATTCCTCGAGAGATTGACAACATTTCGTCTCTGTGTCGTTGATTACGATTTCTTGTAAAGGGTAATGTTTTAGCAACTTTCTTTTTGGCAGCCCTAGTTTTTACAGTTAACGCTAGTTTTTTGTCTTGTAACCCTGGTTAATATTTTCAGCTAGACTTATAATTTAACCGTGAATCGATTTTAAGCGTTTCTTATCAGTTTTTTCTGGTTAATGTATTGTTTTACAATATAACGAATCAACAATGTATGAAATCTTTCGCTCACAGAAGAAGTATATTGTGGAGACAAGATTTACTTCAAATTAAAAGACAAATTAAACAGATGTTTATTGACACATTTAAATATTTTGACTTGGTATTAATAATTTATGTGAAATAAAAAACAAGAAAGAACGCTATAGTCGGGTTTCCCGATTATTATATTTGCGATACTCATTGCCCTCTTTAAAAACAGCTAGCTAGCCCTCTTCAAAAAAGTGCATCCTACTTCCGAGCGCAATCAATTTTAAGCGCCCTCTTCAAAAAAAGTTAAGCCTATTTTCCAGCGCGATACAAATTTTTAACGCACTTAAATACACAACTTCTTGAAAATAGCCAAATTTTCAAATTTTTTAGATATCTGGGTGGATTTTTTTAAAACAAACAACATTTATAAGGGCTTCTTTTCTCTAGCACTAAAAATGTGGGCACCACAGAGTTTCGCGGTTTGTGGTCGTTTAAAGGGGAGTGGTCGGCTTTTGAAACAAATTTGTTCTGCGTGGGGTATATAAAAGTCTGTGTGCAAAATTAACCGGCTCTAGCTCTTATGGTTTCCAAGATATCGACGTTCGTACGGAGGGACGGACGGACAGACAGACATTTAAAACTTTCACAGTATTCTCTTAAACTCTACGAGTAACGAGAATAAAAAACATAATACATGTTGGCGGATGTTAAGGGGTTACGCCACCCTTTTTTTATACGGTAATTTTTTACCTAAAAATGAAATCAATTTTTGAAGTGCTCTCATTTGCCAAACAATTTTTTTTTCCAAAACGGCTACATCACTCTGCTAAAAATTGATCACTTTTTAAGAAAAAATTTTGCTCACTTGTTTTAGATAAAAATTGGCAGCTGAATCATGCCCACCATCAAGGAGTGCTCTGGAAAAACTGGTGAACGCCACTGCTCATATCCCCGTTTTTTATTTTGAAATAATAAATTTGATATGTATTAACTAGAAATAAAAGTGAAAAAGTCTTATCTACAATAGTAAGGTCAAAAAAATTCCTGAATAACTGTCCCATTTTCACGCGTTCAGGGTGGCGTAACCCCTTAAGTACCCCACTGTGAGCGTTTTGTAACATCTATATAACCATGGCCCTAGGCGTTCTGGAGAAGAATTCTGTCTACTATATAAAAATAAGTCGGTTTTCTTGCTGACGATGTAACTTCAGAACGCGCGAACCGATTTCCACGGTTTTTCATTCGTTGGAGAGGTCTCGGGCTCCGGAAGGTTAATAAAAAAAAAATTCAGGAAAACCGGGAAATTCTTTTTTTTACGTACAGCGCCACCTCATGTACTACAAACAAATATTTTAAGTAGGCTCAGTTAATTTCATGTGGACCATCCTCTGCTGAAGAAATCGGGCTTTCAACTTTTTTTTGTCATCGTTGATATTAAAGGTATAGAATCTGCTGAAGAATTCGCGGCTTTAACTTTTTTTTGTCATCATTGATATAAAAGTAAAGGACCAATGTGGACCATCCTCTGCTTAAGAATTCGCGGTTTCAACTTTTTTTTGGTCATCATTGATATTAAAAGTAAAGGACCAATGTGGACCATTCTCTGCTGAAGAATTCGCGGATTCACCTTTTTTTTCATCATTGATTTTAAAGGTAAAGAATCTGCTGAAGAATTCGCGGTTTCAACTTTTTTTTGTCATCATTGATATTAAAAGTAAAGGACCAATGTGGACCATCCTCTGCTGAAGAATTCGCTGTTTTACCTTTTGTTTGTTATCATTGATATTAAAAGTAAAGGACCAATGTGGACCATCCTCTGCTGAAGAATTCGCTGTTTTACCTTTTGTTTGTCATCATTGATATTAAGTGTAAAGGACCAATGTGGACCATCCTCTGCTGAAGAAATCGCGGTTTCAACTTTTTTTTGTCATCTACTATATAAAAATAAGTCGGTTTTCTTGCCGACGATATAACTTTTGCATTCGTTGGAAAGGGCTCGGGCTCCGTAAGGTTTAAAGCAAAGAAAATTCAGGACAAATTTCAACAGAACAGCGGGAAATTCTTTTTTTACACACAGCGCCACCTCATGTACTACAAACCAATATTTTAAGTAGGCTCAGTTAATTTCATGTGACAAATAAGTATTGTGTTCACTGTGAAATTGTGAAAAAAAATTTTTAAAAATAAGTTATTCGTAAAGGACCAATGTGTGTGGTTTAGCAAAGAGCACTTCAATGAAACGGATTATTTTGCGGACACGTATAACGCTTCGATTCAGTTTTTACATAAAACGAAGCCATCTGGTGGCGATACGGAGTTCGCGGGGTTTGCTAGTAGATTGATACAAAATCCTTTGAATTTGCGTATCCACAATAAACATTTTTTTGTTATAGATAGGCTTATTATGCTGCAAGCTAGCAATCCCGGATGCAAACTTGGACAGTAAATGCCTAACTCCATTTTAAAAAATTATGGAAGTCCTTCGGTCTCTGGTCAGCTTTGTTGAGTACATCTATGAATGTCGGAAGTCGCGAAAGAAATTCTTCAAAATTTAGTGGATTTAGTACCGGCGAGTCTAAAAATAGGTATTGAAGCCAATTGAGTTCAAAAATCTTACACAAAAATTTTAATTTACATAAGTTTAAATTAATATTGGGAACCTTTTTTTATATGAGCATAAATATGAGTCCGTAGGTTCGTATACTATGTATATAGTATATAAAAAGAAAAAAATCATTTTTGACGCTATTTAAAACTTAAAGTAAAAATTAACGATTTTTTTTTCGTCAAAATAATTTTGCCCACTAATGTATATAGATTCCACTGCCACGTGGTGGTAACTATTAATGTTCAGATAAAGCAAAATCCTCACTGTATACTCTCTCCAACCCTTATCATAAAATTAAGCCAATGGGAGAACATCATTTATTCTCGTCAGTTCTTGGAGTGGCGCAACAGAGCGTCGTGTTTACATTTGGTCGAGCACAAGGCTCGACTAACGACGACTTCAGTGTGCACTGCTTTGTTACTTCGTTTCAGTCCCAATCCGAGCTTGTAGCGCGACGGTCGAATTGAACAAAAGAAATACGTGCACGGGACCATACACATGTGAATATACCGCGAAGTGAAGTTATATAGTTTCAAACAATTAGCTGTCGGCGAGCACACATTATAATTATCAGAGCTTATAACGGTTAGTTTAAATTAAATTTAAAAAAGATTGTATATTTTAAATGATCAAGAACAAAGAAATAAATTAAATTTGCTTTAAAAAATCAAATATTTGAACTGTTTTAAAAGATACGTACATGTAAAATGTTAATAAAATAAACATCAAAGGGTTAAGCAAAAAAAAAAAGTAAGCTACCTCAATTGGTAATCAGTGTAACATAATTTGTAGCTCAATATATATTATTTTAAATAATTTTTCCCAATTTTTTTATGTTAACATTTTGGAAGATAGCTCGAACAACCAAAATATTGTGGTGCTATCCTCGTAACAAGTAATAATTAATAATTAATTCTGGCACATTGGGATTGCTGTTTTTGAAGAAATAATTTGGGTCTTTTAAGACGTGTTCTAGTAATGATCTATCTATATCAAATTTGTACACACAGAAAAATTTTGTGCCAACCTAGGAAATAGTAACTCTACTATTAACAATTTTTACATGTATTTTGTTGTTGTTGATAGGTAATAATGACTAATAGTTAAATAAAACAACGTCACAATTAGTTTAACTTCGATAACAACAAAATACATGTAACAATTTTTAATAGTAAAGTTTTTTTTTTCCTAGGCTGGCAGAAAAGTGCATGAAATTAAATTATGCAACTGTTTAAAAGTACATTATTGGGACAATGTGGGTCTTATAGATCGCCGTGTGCTTAATATTTCATTTTTGGAAGCGCCCTTTCGGGTAAAAAGGCTGTTTTCGACCTTTTTTAAGAATCAATAACCGGAAATTAGGGCCGTGAAAACCATTATTTGGTAGGCTTTTATCTAATACATTTT
The DNA here is from genome assembly GCA_018150695.1 of Drosophila oshimai. Taxonomy (NCBI): domain Eukaryota; kingdom Metazoa; phylum Arthropoda; class Insecta; order Diptera; family Drosophilidae; genus Drosophila; species Drosophila oshimai. Next base: position 943,952 of record JAECWM010000266.1, on the reverse strand, counting down.
AAAATGGATCATTGCTTTCTCACGAACAAACAAGAAAAAATGATATAATGGGGTGCCACAGAAACCGTTCCTCCCGAAGTCCGCCCAAGTTCCAACCCAACGCAAAACTGTCGGTGCCACAGAAAACTCTATCATTTCCCCCGTGTTTAAAACGACAGTTTTATAAAATAAGAATACTTTCACCTTTTTATAAATAATCAAAACTTTTTTAATCAACGTTAATGAGTTGTATGTGCTATCTGCATACAACATTTTTTATTTTTTGATATTTTTATATATTAAATTAAGCATTTTCCAATACCGTCACCTCAAAAATTGCATGTGCCATTCAAGCCAAGTTCCACTCAAACAACCAAAATGCCAACTTGCTACAAATAGAAAATACCAAATTTCTTAGTAATTTTCATATTCGAAATATTTATTCTTATTATTGTTATGGTACGCTATACTATTGTTTATAACAATAACTACAGCGTGTCAAAATTTCAAATGAAAATAAGTTGTATTTCTTGTGAAATAAATAAAAAAAAGCGTGCATTGCAATAAAGTGTGACCGCGTGTGGAAAAAAAATACCGGCTTAGGTTTTTAACGACGAAGAAGAAGACAATTTGTATGAAAATGTAAGTGAATTCAACAAAATTTAAATTTTTTTGACTAAACGTTGTTAAGTTCTGGGGGTAAGCATAGGAAAACAAAGCAAGCCACCGTGCTCTTGATTTTAAAATAAGAAAACGCTGATTTCGCAATAATATTCGCTCTGGGGGACTGAATTAATGTAAAGGCCTCTCGAAAGAAGCCATCTAGTACAGGGGTGGCTTCTGTTGTTTTGTTTCGCGGTCAATCTAAAATGTTGAACTATTTTGTTTATGTTTTATGTACGGGGTTTTGTTTAGTTATTGGTATTGTCTTGCAAAAAAAAGGGAAGATTGTCTTAAGTTATTGAAAAATAGCAAATAAATGCCAAATAAAACAAGAAAGAACGCTATATTCGGGTTTCCCGACAATAAGATTTGCGATACTCATTGCCCTCTTTAAAAACAGCTAGCTAGCCCTCTTCAATAATGTGAAGCCTACTTTCATGCGCAATCAGTTTTAAGCGCCCTATCTTAAAAAAAAAGTTTTGCCTACTTTTGAGCGGAATAAAAATTTTCAACGCATTTGTATACACAATTTCTTGAAAATGGTAAGATTTTAAAATTTTTTAGATATTTGGGTAGATATTTTCAATTCGAACAACATTTGTAAGGGCCACTAAAAATGTGGACACCACAGAGTTTTTTCCGGTTTGTGGGCGTAATAAGGGACGTGGTCAGGTTTTGAAACAAACTTGATCTGCGCTTTGCTAATACATGTCGGTGGCCAAAGCTCTTATGGTGGCTCTAGCTCTTATAGTTCCCGAGATCTCGACGTTTGTACGGACGGACGGACAGACAGACGGATGGACAGACAGACGTTTCAACGTTTAGGGTAAATCCGGGACAAGTGCCCCACGTTTTTGAAAATCGAAATGGTTGTTTCACAAATATGTTTACGAGGGCTTTTGTGATTGTTGTAGGTCGAGTAGTATATCCAGAAGTAAGAACAACATTTTATTCATCAATATTTTACGTTACAAGCTTTCTGTGGCATGATTAATAAAAAGTAGCAAATTTGCTATTTTATAATCTTTGGGGGAAGGCCCCCCCTTTTATGCTTAGGATTTAAATTATTTTGCAAACAAACAAAAAAGCCATTACATTGATTCTAGGGTACTTTCTAACGCACATCAACACTTAATATATAAGCTGTAGCCAGATCTGGTTTTTAAAGATAATAATAAGATCGAGGTACCAAAATTGAATCACAATACGAAAAATTTTATTTATACAAAAAAACATTAATAAACAATTCGTAAATTATGTAAAATCACCATATAAATATTTTTGTTAAAAAATAATAACAAACGTTTACAACATAAAGTGCTCAAACCAGATTATCAGTAGGGCGTTTGTCCCCGAGAACAAGTGGGGCGTTAGTCCCGATTGCATAGCAAACGAAAATTATTAATTAAAAAATTGGCGAGACAGTAAATGTAAAAATAGTTATCTGCTAAATGATCTTGCTACCTAGGAAGGTTATGATACTTCATCTGACGTCTGTTGACATTTTGACGATGAAATAACAAACATTTTTGAATCGTCCCAAAAAATTTTCGCCTGTTTTTGGACCTACTGCGTATGGATTTCATAAATTGTGAATAGTTAACTTACCAAAGTACGAATTTTCCACACAAGTTTTTCATTTTGATATTTTTTTTGGGGTTTCCCTTTATTTTTTTTTTTTTATAATAAAAATATTAAAGGTGGGGCTTTTTTCCGGGGGGGGCTTTTTTTCGGTTTTTCTTTTATATTTTTTTTTTTCTTTTGGGTTCCCAAAAAAAAAATAGCAAGTCAGCCCTGTCTTTTCTCCGAATCGTTAGTCCGAATAACAAGTTCGAGACGATTTCTGTAGCACCGACGGTTTTTTTCCGAATTTCTAAAAAAAACCGTCCCCAAAACCGTCGACGGTTTTTGTGGCACCCCGGATAGTCAGGTTTCCCGCATATAATAATCCCGTTATAATAGTACAATGGTTAAGACTAGGAATTGAACGAAATTAGTTGTGCGCGTCATTGAAAAGTTTTCTATTACTTTTTTATGTTTTATTCGAAAGTTTGGTATATAGTTATATTATTTTGAAGACCATTCCGATTAAAAGTTAAAAGAAACGTGGTCAAGTTGATCTGATCTTCGTGCATATAGAAGTCAGTGTGCAAAATAATGTTGCTGTCGCAACATTTCCCGAGGTCTCGACGTTTGTATGGATCTGGCCAGTTTTAAGAAATTTTGCATACCAGTGCCTTAAAAATGTACAGCGCTTGAAAGCAGTAACATTTTTTTTAAAGAGGGCAATGAATACGGAAATTTAATAGTCTGGAAGTTAAACTAAAGCATTTTTTCTCGTTTTATTTTCTGTTTTTAGAATGATTTTCCACTGGCACTTGTATACATAACATAGAAACTATCCTAAACAAAATTTAATTTAAGTGCAAAATACTCGGCTAAAAATTCTTAAAGGAAGTACAAAATTCTTTTACATCGAATTTTTGTACAAATCATAAATTTATTTCACACCAGTCTTGGGCTGAAAAGTGGCCCTGTGATTGTGGTATTTACTTTATGTTTTTAAGGTTAAAAGTATTGAAATTATCTAAGCTTCCACAGTTGCAATTGACACTTGAGTGTAAAAAATGTATGTGTGTTAAAAAAGATTTTTAGTTTTATTTTAGTCATACAAAAATATTTAAAAAACTTAATTTTTAATTTTACATAATTTTTAACAACAATTGTTTAAACAAATTGGTTTTCAAAAGTGTTTTAGGGCAGTTTTTCTTTGAAACTTTCGCACAATGATCAACATTTTTAATTCATCTGTTTTTTTTGTTTTATATTTATTTGTATTTTTTTTAATATTTATTTTTTTTCTTATTTTATTTAATTTATATGTATTTTGTATTTTATTTCTTTTTAAATATTATTATTATAAAATTATAAAAAAAAAAAAAAATTAAAATAAAATAAATGGGACCATCTTATTACCACGTCCAAGTCGTTGGTCCTGTGGCAAGCTAAGAGTGGTATTTTGATGTGAATTTGTTGACAATTAATAGATTTAATATGTGAATACAAACATAATTTTACAAAACATTACTTTCATCGAAATTTCTTCGAGAGTTCAAAAGTCCGTAAAAAGGCCGATAATTTCAGAAAGTTTCTGTTTGTCGAGCTCTTGCAGACAAATTAATTATCGAATCCACCAGATCAGTTAGGCAGTGTTGAAGATTGATTTGTAAGAAGTAAAAATTGGTATCATGCACAAAAATCGGCCGGCTACAACTCGAGATATACAAAAAACTTGTAAAGGCCATACACTGTGTGTATACGTGGCGTATGTGTGTACGTGATTCTTATATGCGCGATATCTGAAAAATGGTGGGTCCTACAGAAAAAATCATATGGATAATTTTTATAGATCATTTCAAGATCAACTATCTTCTCTTTTAAACGCTTTATATAAGTTTCACTTGTGGCTATCTGGCTATCTGGCTATCTGGCTGGCTGGCTGCGTAACTCTTTTTGGTTCGCATGCAGGCCTGCCAACTTGTTTTTTTTACCGATAATTTATCGATATCTATAAAAGAGCGCGCTCTTTTAAACCGGAAAGCGTTTCTTTTAGTTTTTTAAAACTATTAATATTATTTCGATTGACTTTACCGTTTTTGAGAAAAACCCAAAAAAGTAAAAAAAAAACCAACATTTTTTGTACCTGTGACCTTGAATAATTCAATTAGCACACCTGGGATCGATGGGGACTTTTCACAATTTGTTCCTTGTGGTAAACCAAAGGCCTCCACCAAAATGAAGCTCTGTCGGAATTAATGTTATTTAAACCCATTTTTATGTCTAGATTGAATGTCATAAAGCTTTTAAAAGGAATAACGTAAGTTTTTATCGATTAGTTACAACACATATTATTTTTTTTGCATCCTGGATTCGCCCGAAAATGAATCAAAATTTGAGAATGTTTTATGCGTTATGTATTGACAGTTAGAAAATACATTTTTATTTTTGAAACTACAATTATCTATAATTAATCTTGTTTAAAATATTTAAAGCTAATTTATAAGGGGTGCTACGGCAAACCATTCAGCTCTCATTCAGCTTGGTTTCTATTCCTGGGTGCTACGGAGCCTCAATTCAGCTGTGTTCAGCTGTTTAAATACAGCTAGCAAATTCTGTCAGCTATTAGGGTAACAAGCCATACATCACAGAAAAGCTCGTCTAGTTTCTGATAATTCTGCATTAAAATAATTACATTTTGCAAGCAATTATTATTTTAAATAATGTTTTAGCAAATTGCTTTGAAACTGGCTTGTAAAATTTGTCAATCATAGCGAAATAGCATTTCACTGGTGCCACCTAGTAAAACATATTTTATGGTGATAAAATACAGATGATTGTGTTTAAAAGCAGTAACAAATATTACAAATAAAATGTCATTCTTATTTTGTTAATCGTTTATCCTATATATCAGGCCTGTTCCAGTTTTCACTTCCAAAAGATTCACACGGATTCGAATTTCCCAGACCTGTTCTAATATTCACTTCCGAAAAATCCTCACGGAAATGAATTTCCCTCCGTTAACTCTCTGTTAACTTCCGAGCGAAACCTCACGGAAACTTTCCGCCAGCCGTTTGGCTGACGGATTCAGATCCGCAAGCACAAAAATTAATTGTTTAAAAATACTTTGCGATAATTAAACGTGCAAATGATATTTTTTCCTTATTCTTTGATGCTTTAAGAACATTATTGCATATTTAATATTGTTGATAACAACATATTTGACCATTTAAAAATTATTTTGCGGCTGCACCTCAAAATAGGTTCGATTCTAACCTTCAGCATTTTGACAAATCCGCCGCCTCAGTTCCAGTTTCCGAACGAATTTGGAGAGAAAATGCAAGGGTTGTCATGGTACGAAAAAAAAAGGAATTTTTTTGGGATTTATTTTAAGCAACCCCTTTTGTGCTCGTGTTACTATGGTTAGAAAGGTATTTTATCTAAGTTAAATTTAAAATTTTTGTGCTTATTACCGCTTAATTTAATGAATTAATTGTGTAAACACGTGTGGCTGGCACCTTTTTTATCGGCTTCGGCAACTCTGGTTTCACAAGACTGCAACCAGAACAGCTGATCGAATAAACAAATATTTAAAAATTTGTATTTGTGGCCGCCAATGCTTGTTTCTTCTATTTTATGCGTTAAATTAGTAAACCATTTATGCCCATGCCTGATGAACACCAGCAGGCCAAAATTTAATCATCCCCAAGGCAGCAAACTCAAACAAATCAAACGCTCTTGTCATTGGTGGCCAGTTGCCAGTCAGCTGATTTTGTTTGGGAATAAAAGGGAAATTCAAAGGCAAATCCCCAATTGAATAAGGGAAATTCGACAATGTTAAAGGGAAATCCGCAAATGTTATCAAATCCACTTCCGAGTGAAAACTGGAACAGGCCTGTATATTTTTTCAGGGTACAACAGTGCTGCCAATTTAGCCTTTTTCCGGACAGATCTGTCCCTTTTAAACGGCCTTAGCCGGAAAAAATTTCAAACCGCCCCTGTCCGGAAATCTGGCCTTTTTTTGACAATAAATTTTAAAGCAAAAGTTGAATGATTTGTTCTTGATTCATCCTGATTTCAAAAACTAAATGACCTTTTTTTAGGAGCTAAGTCGAACACTTTTGTGCTTTTACCACTAACCACTAAAATCATAAAGAGTATGTTCAAAATCAAGAATCCATCTCAAAAAGTTACATCTCATTTTGCTTAAAATGTTGTTTAAAGCGATTAAATCGATCAGATAAAATAATTACCAAACGCTATGAATAATGTACAAAGGGTTTTGCAAATTATTTCATGATGTTTTTTTGAAAACTTTTCTAAAAGTACTGAAAAAAATTTTTTGTTTTTGTGCCAAGATCCTTAAAAAACATGTATAAGATTAGGTTACTTTTAGCTTGTAATTTTTATGATATCACCTCAAAAATGTATTTTTAATTGCAAGTTTTGACTCCGCTAACAAATAATCATGACATATGTGAATCTGAGGTAAAAAATTGTACCAAATAACATAAATTTGTTAAAACAATAAGTTGCCCTTTTTTGTCCTTTTTTTAAATTTCTGTCCCTTTTTCCCTGCCTTTTTTTGTCGACCTGGCCTTTTTTTTTGAACTGACTGACTGGCAGCACTGGGGTACAATAGATCTAAACAGGTCGCGGTACACTAACACCCCAATAATATAATCCTCTATACATATTTTGTAAAAAATATGTTAAACATTTTTTTTTTCCTAGTGTGGCAACGATGGGGAAAGAAAAGGGGAAGAAAAAAACAGAACACAGCTAAATTACATACATAAATGACCATAAACAATACCAAAAACAAACGTTTCGTCCGATTTGGAAAATGGGTCCAAAGAGTCTTTTAAGCGTTTTCGCTCAATGGTTTCCTTTATCGCTTTTTGCCTGCGCGGCTCATCTAGTGCCAAAAGTCTTGCACAAGGCACTTTGTTTGAATTGTTTAAAATTTGGTAGTTTTCTTGTTTTTTTTTTAAGTTAAATCTTTTAAGAACAAAACGACCAAATGTCAGCTTCCTAGCTACGCAGGGGAAGAAATGCAAGATTTTTGCCAAAAATTTAAACTTTCTGGCCCATTGTGCGACCATGAATATAGGAAGTTACATGTTTTCGTTTAAGAACTAGAAATAAAAATGTTGGTGGGGAGACCGAAGATAGTTGGACCCTTTTTCCCTTATTTATTGTTTCTGGCTTAATGGTGTATGTTAAAAAAAATGGTAAGCACCATAGTATTAGATAAACATTCAGCTACATTCTTGCTTTTTTTTCAAACCAATCTTAGCGTGGCAGAGGATTTTGTAGGGTGTTGTCAAAGGTGCCAACTTGCCCCAGGTACGGGGTACATTGGAACTTTGTGCGGCGCAAGCTGGGCCCTTTAAAAAAAAGACTTTTTCTTTGAATAAATCGTTTTTATTACTGTACTTTGGTCAGTAATAGTCATTAATATGTTGATAAAACTATAAATTTCATTACGGGTTCTTCGGTTCCTCTATTTGTTTCTTTTTGTAAGTTCTCATCAGCAAAACCAGTTTGGTAAGTTTGCATTACACGAAATTTTAGTTTCAAAAATAGTAAAATTACCCTCTTTATTATTGTGAATCGGGATAAATTTTGGTTTGTTCACACAAAATTAATTGATTGGCACACGCCAAGGAATAATTAAAGGGGGCCATCTAACCCCATTGAAAAGTTCCAACTAGTACCGTTGCTTTCTTTAAGCTATATTGTACCATAACTAATATAAGAATTAACGGACAAATTAAAGAGTAGGCTATTTTTATAATGGTGAATTTACCTTTGAGAAAAAACAACATTAAATGGTGAAAAAAACACAATTAAGAGATGTGTAATAGTACAAATTTACTATAAAAACAGAAAATCTACTCGCCGAAATTACGGTACCATTTCAATGAAACTTTTTTGTGTGAGTTGGTATTCACAGTGCACATACACCACAAAAAGATGGCAGCCCTAGAGTAATTTAAAGTAAATATAAATGCATTTTTTCTACTTGCCCCAGGGACCAACTAGCCCCGGTCTCCCCTATACCAAGACTCCACGATGTGGATATCTCCAAAACTACTGACATAAGGAATGTCTTACCAGTTCCACCAGTGGCATCAAGGAAACCACCATTTTCATCATCGATTGCCTTTATTAATCCTTGTGTAAGCGGAAGGAACATTTTTGTTTCATTTCGATTTTGCTTGTAAATATCTCGGGTTGTGTGAAAGCTATCGATCTGAAATTTTCTGACAGCTCGTCTTCAACGATTCTAAACAAGTTTGCTTTTAGATAAATCTGTTGGTAATCTTGGATTTTATAAGGGAAAACTTTTTCTAACTACGTTGTTGAGCGGAAGACACAATTTTGTATATCTTAAAAACCTTTATTAAAAAAAAATTTGAAATTTTTACTGAATATGTATTAACTCAAAATCATTAAATTTAAAATTTAAATTTTTTATTCAAGCCTACACTAAAATAAATGTTTAAGTTTTACCTTGGAAAAAAAAATTGCAGGTGAGATTAATTACGTAAAACTCGCAAACTAGTCAAACAATTGAAAAACGTGAGATACGACGTTATAGGGTTATGTTAAGCTTTCCAAAATGGTCAAATGTGTCATACCCTTCTTTGGTAAAACTATAAAAAAAACAACCAATATTGTTGAAAAATAACATTTATTTTACACAAATTTGATTAATAATACCACAAATATACTAGAAAACTAGTATTATTTTTATTTCAAAATTATTATTCTTATAAAAATAAATTGTTTTAATCCCACTATTATTACTATAAATGTCCAAAAAGGGGTATTTGTGGTTTTAGGTACTCTTGCTAATAAAAGTAACGGTCACAAATCACCCAAATCATTTATGACCGCAAGGTGCAAGTGCCGACAGCTCCTTTTGGAATGGCCCAAAAAAGGGTTGATGGTAAAAAAACCACCTGCACAAATTTGTTTAAGACCTTTGAACTACTTTAATAGTGACTTCTTCTTAAGAAAGGTATGACACATTTAACCATTTTGGAAAGCTTATTAAAAGCCCTAATTAATTCTTTACGCGTGGTATTTGCGGTATCACGTTTTGAAAAAAATCGCAACATTTAATCGATCTAATATAGCTTCTTAATTGGGTACTCCACTTCATTGAGATGCATAACATAAGTTAGCCCTGATGACGTTCTTTAGATCTGCACTTAAATATTTTATAGTATAAAAGAAAAGTTATTCGTGTTTTAGTATTGTTGTTCACCTCTGTTCCCAAAATTTTGTTGTTGTGAAGAAGCTTTAAAAATAAAAAAAAAGCCTATACCAAAAACAAGGTGCATCTGTGTAGAGGCGGCTGTTTTCTACCTTTTAAGACTTTCATCACCATTCTGCGAACATTATTGTAATTTATAGAATTTTTTATCGTAAAACCCTAAAACGTGACTCAATACTAAGCTAGCTATAAAATTGTCAATTGGTCTAATTTTGTTGCCCTGTGTAATCATTCATTATTATTTCTGTATTTTAGTACACAGTTATTCTTCAAGAATTTCAGCAGTTGCTTCATGAACATCATGCGTTTGTCAAATTTTTTAACCCTTGTATGAGCGGAAGGAACATTTTTTTTCCATTTTGATTTTGCGTGTAAATATCTCGGGTTATGTAAAAGATATCAAGCTGAAATTTTTTGACAACTCATGTTTAACGATTCTTATAAGTCTGATTTTTAGATAAGTCTGTTGGTATTCTTGGACTTTATTATATCAAACTTTTTTTAACCACGTTGTTGAGCGGAAGACCGAAAATATCTTAAAAACCTTATGTCAAAAAAAATTTAAATTTTGACTGGATTAACAAGCATTAATTAAATTAAAACTTAACGCTTTTTGATAAAGCTTACACTAAAAAAAATGTATAACAATGTATTGAAAAGAATTACAGATTAGATTTTTACGTAAAAACTCGCAAACTAGTTTAAAAATTAAAAAATGTTAATTTTTGTTATATATGTCATACCGGAAAACTAATCCTGCGTTGCGGACGTTATATTTGTTAATGCAAATTTGATTGTTAGTTACTTCAAACAGTAGCTCGTATGAAAACGTGGTTATAGTTTCATGAATATTTTAAATGCCATATGCAGTTTCGTGTGGGCACTTTTAAAATAATTTTAAAACAAGACGCTAACTGTTTTTGAAAGAAAGTTATGCTTGCTCAAAGTTCCGTTGCGGACGTTACAAAAAATGGAAGTAAAATTTGAGGTTTGTGTGCATTTCCACATTTATTAGCGAATTAAGAATAGTTAACCAAAAAAGTAAGATAACTAAAAATGTAGTGGAATGTATGACCATATTAATGCAGCTTAAAAAAAAAAGATAACTAGTTCCGTTAATAAAAATAATCTTAATTTAAATTTGTTGCGGACGTTACGTTGCGGACGTTACACTTCTTCCATCAAGCTAAAATAGGCGTTTATCTATACTTTTAGCCACGATTTGATAGTTTTTTTGAATTGAAGAAAATAGATTTAACATGTAAACAACACTTTGTGAACAAAACGTTATCACACATTGTCATTCTAATAGGAGAAAATGACAAATGTAAACAGGTCTAAAAAACAGACAAAAATACCAAAAAAAAATACTTTTTGCTAATATTAATTAGTTGTACCAAAAAAAATATTAAATTTTTTTGTCCATTGCTTAGACAAGGTTAGTTACTATGATTTAGGAAAAATTTTTTGTTAGAAAACCATGATAGAAATATGTTTTTATTAGCTTTTTTCGTTTTTCGGGCTGGTTTCAAAATTCTCGGATTAGCCCATATGTCATACCTTTCTTTGGTAAAACTTTAAGAAAAACTACCATCATTGTTGAAAAATTAAACTGTGAACATTTATTTTAAATAATACCACAAATATAATAGAAAACTATTATTAATTCATTTCAAAAGTATTATTCTTATAAAAATACGTTGTTTTAATCCCTTAATTATTATTTTAAATGTCCAAAAAGGGGTTTTTGTGGTTTTAGCTACTTTTGCTAATTAAAGTAACGGTCACAGATCATTCAAATCATTTATGACCGCCAGGTGTATTTGCCTGCCACTCCTTTTGGAGTGACCCAAAAAAGGATGGGTCATAAAACAGTATGGAGCGCACCATATTTTTGCACGCTTTTAGACCTTTAAACTAGTTTTGTGTTTTCCCAAAGACAGGTATAGCAAATTTTACCTTTTCTGAAAGATGAATCATTATCCTACTAGAAAATCAACAAACACAAGCAATTATCCGTTTCTTAAATTTTTTGTTTTGTCCTTATCTGTAAAATAAAAATGAATCTATGATATAAAAGTAAATTATTTGTAAATTAATACGATACGATTTCAATTCATTTGGATCATTAGTTTTCAAGATATAACAACTCAGAAGTAGTACAACAAATCTATCGCTCATAGAAGGGTTAAGAATGCTTTAGAGCCCATGCCAAATGATGACTATAAAGTTGTCAATTAGGCAAATAAACGGCCATCTGAAACACATGAACGCACATATGTTTAACGATTCAACAATAGATGACGTTGTCATCCTGATTGTTGGTGAACAATTAGAAACACGCGACATTGTGCTTACACGTCGGGATACTGGGCAACTGCAACATATATCTGAAACACATCGATCATATGACGCATTGCAAACGGATCGCTTTGGCAGATCGCAAAATAAACTGGTCAATGTACTTGCTGGAGGTGTTTCAGCACGTTGCATAGCATTCGAAGCGGTGAAATATACTCGTTGACCATTCTCCAGGTTCACCGCCAAATGCACCCGTCGAACTCTGTTTTGCCTTTAAGGCAATAAACGCAACCTATTTTTTATATGCCGTACGGCATCCTTCTTACAATGTGGCTGCTATTCCAGAAGAAGCAACTGCAACCGCTATGTTGGATCTCGCACGAACAGTGGCTAAAACTTCCGACAAGGAATGTCTTGCCAGTTCCACCAGGGTCATCTAGGAAATAAAAACCACCATTTTCATCATCGATTGCCTTCATAAAAGTATCATAAACTTCCTTTTGTTGGGAATTAAAGAGGGATACGTTTGAACTACTATCAAAAACTTTAAAAATAATGTATTTCAAAACATTATTTTTTACTACAGAAACCAAAACACCAACTATCCAATTAAATTTTTAAACTCTTTGGATGTGCTTATTTATTGCCTTTAAGGCGGAACAGAGTTCGACGAGTCAGCAAGTTATTCATAGAATTCGTATCTAAATCTTGCTCCTTACTGCCTGATATAAATACTAGGGTGTCCCTTATATGAAGAAAAAAATTTTTTTTTTGAATTTTAAAATGCATATCCTCTTATTCCAGATTTATAAATGCTAAAAGGTATTTAAATACAAATTTTACGTTTCTAGCATGATTGCAACCCCTGCCGACCGATCTACAAAGTTTATTAAAAACTTTTTTTGGTTTAATATTTCGGTCTGCTACGTTATTACGATAAGTGAAGTCAGTAAAAGTTAAAATGAACTTGCATAGACAGTAGTATTTATTTAAAACATAAAAATAGCTTTGATCATGCAGGGTAACTTTTCTGTAGTGTACTTTTTTTACAGTAGGGGAGAAGTGGGGGTTGTGGGCACACTTTTGTTTTTGGCTTATAATTACCGAACTAGTGCATATAATTTGGACATATGGGTATCTGTGTAAAGCTAGAGACCTAAACTAACTAATTATGAAGAAACATACTTGATTTCGTCATGCGAAAAAATTTTATATGGACTTTTGTAAAACCCTAATTTTCAGCTACCATTTTTTTTTGGGGGGGTTGTGGGCACCCTGGGAAAAAATGCTGCAAATGGAAAAATATGGAAAAAAAACCGCAACCAATATCAACATAACAAACATTTATTTATTTCAAAGACTACATAGGCGTTATTCATCGTCGGAAACACAATTTTGACATGTGTAATAACTGGCCCGCATGTCAACACATTTCAGACGAAAAGCTGGATCGCAAAATTACAAATCTTGGGGATAATCCCTCTCAGCGGGAGAGGATCCTTTTCCAAGAGCCTAAGATTTCTACAAGAATGTTCTAGAGGGCTCCAAACTAATTTTGAAAACAATTTTACAAGAAATTGTAGGTAATAAAAAGATTTGCCAAAAAAAACGGGTGCCCACAACCCCCCAATTTTGGTGCCCACAACCAACTTTAGCAGACATTTTAAGAAGTAATTAAAAAATGTGTTTGCATATATTTTTTGGTTCCAATCGATATTGTTCCATTTAGTATAATACTTTGACTAAATAAAAATGCATTACACTTACCTTCTTAATCGATTCACTTTAATTAATACACTATTGAAAATTTTTGAAAAAAACTTCACCACCTTTTCCAAGCACAAAAAAAACCAAAAACCAACCGATTACTTTGATATTTGGCTTAAATCATACATAAGGTAATTGCTTGCGAATGACATCACCAAAAAATGTCAATCTTCATTTTGTGAAAAGATACGTAGGGGTGCCCATAACCCCCCCATGCCCACAACCCCCACTTCTCCCCTACAGTTACATACAAATTTCTGTGTTCTTGAACACAGCGCAGCAAAAACAGTTTTTGTTCTTCTTCGACCGTGATAAGCCCGTTAAAATCCTGTACTAATTTAACAGCCCTTTCAGCAGTGTCATTTACCACCTTTAAATGACTAATTCTTTTTTTAGCTTCAAGAAAAGCAGCATTTTCATTCCAAAAAGAAACATCTTCTTGAAAAAAGCTGTCGTCGATCTGCAGTCGAGATAGAAATTGTTTGCTTTTCTCTGAAACAAAATCATCGAGCGTTTTATCTGAAAGAAAAAAACAAGTTAAATAACAAGAAAAGTATAATAATTATATTTACAAAAATATCTTACCAAACAACTCTTGCGATAATTCTTCCCTTGATGGAATATAGCGTTTTCCAAAATTTAAACTTTTGGCCCTGTTTAAGATGGCAATCATTTTTGTCTTGATTTGGTCATCGACTTCGTCATCAAAAAGTGATAGAAGGACTGTCTCTTCACATAAATACCACAAGTGATGGCTAAATTTGTTTAAAGAAGCTTTAGAGATGGTTGCGTCAACTTTTCATACTCTTTTAATACCTTCAAGAAGCATAAATCTTGATTTGGTGCTTTTGTTGCCACTGTGCATTCTAGCCAAGGTTTAACGTATAAAGTGACAATAAATAAGCACACGTCCTGTAGGGCATTTTTATCCTTTTTATTTGCGATACTCGAAGAGTAAGCAAATACTGTAAACGTTGCAAATGTCTGTCTGTCTGTCTGTCTGTCCGTCCGTCCGTCCGTCCGTACAAACGTCAAGATCTCGGGAACTATAAGAGCTAGAACCACCAAATTTTGCATACAGACTTCTATAAGCAAAGCGCAGATCAAGTTTGTTTCAAAACCTGACCACGCCCCTTTTAACACCCACAAACCGGAAAAAACTCTGTGGTGTCCACATTTTTAGTGCTAGAGAAAAGTGGCCCTTACAAATGTTGTTCGTATTGAAAATATCTACCCAAATATCCAAATTTTTAAGATCTGACCATTTTCAAGAAATTGTGTATACAAATGCGTTGAAAATTTTTATTGCGCTCAAAAGTAGGCAAAACTTTTTTTTAAGATAGGGCGCTTAAAACTGATTGCGCATGAAAGTAGGCTACACACTCTTGAAGAGGGCTAGCTAGCTGTTTTTAAAGAGGGCAATGAGTATCGCAAATCTTTTAGTCGGGAAACCCGACTATAGCGTTCTTTCTTGTTAGTTATTTTAATTGTGAATGAAGCAAACATATTTTTAATGAGTATACCGCTCTTGCCATCCATCGAGCCTGATGTATAGCTCCTGGGGGTTTGAGTTTTAATTTATTTTGCGTGTCTCCTACCAAAAATTCAACCAACTCGCGGTAATCGTCTCTTATAAAACCTGTGCTTAGTTGTGTCTTATAAAACATTAACAAAGACAAAATTTTTGTTTCGGAAACATGTGCATTTATGAATCAAGGCACAGTTTAATGTCATTTGAATCGATTTTTTTTAAATTATCTCTGACCTTTTTAAAGAGCGGAATATCAGGGCTAATACCTAGTTATTTGCTTAATCTTGGTTTCAAAAGCAGCTTTTAGGACCAACTCATAAACATGATGACGACAAGCGAAAAGCAAAATTTCTCTTTCGAAGGTCTGTTCCAAAATAGCAGAAGCTCCATTGAAACGACCAGTATTTGATGCAGTTGTGTCGCAGCACATTATTTGTACCTTATTGTGTAGGTTCCAGTCAAACAAAGTAGTTGAGATTGTTTTGGCCTGATCTTTTCCAGAAGAACTATCAAGTTTTGGTACTGCAAGAAGCTGTTCTCTACCATCAAATGAAACAATGATTGGCAAGCGTTCTTCTTTTGAACTTCGAACATCCAATCCGGGTAATAGTTTTCCATCCCAATGGATTGTGACGATGTCAGGTATATTGTTTTGAAATTCATTTTTAATTGCTTCTGCCCTTGATTTTCTAGTCTCAGTACGAATTCGCTGATTTGTTGATAGGAAAATCCTCGCTGCTCATATCAAGCGCTTCTACTACCGCCTGAAGAATATATACGGAGTCTCTTATACTCAACTTTCTTCCTCTTTTTATACTTTTTACAGAGCAGGCAACGTCTTGCAAAACTAGTTCAGGATTTATAAGTTCTTCGTCCGATTCTTCCGAATACTGTAAGTTGCTTGGTATAGAAGTAGATGCAACAGCCAATAGCTCTTTTTGCTTTACATGCCTTTCCTCTTCTTTCAATCGTCTTTGCCTAGCTCTTTCTTCTTTCTCCGTAAATTGTTTGTCTACACCAGCTAAATATCCTGGTTTATTATTTTCAAGGCATCAGCATGTGCAATATCAAATAAGTTATCAAGGGTTATTTTAAAATTATTTTCTCGGTCCTTGAAAGTGGCTAGAGTTTTTTTTACAATTTTTTTGCAGCTCTCTCCAAGCATGGTATAAATCAATAAGTTTCTTCGCGCAGTTAGGCAATGCCCTTGTGGGAATTCTTGCTTTTTCCCAAAATATTAAACACTCCCTAGTCACAAGATTTGCTGTTTCACTGAGAGTTAGCTTGACTTGCCGAATATTATAAAATAAAACGGAGAGAACCTGGCGATTTGATGGTAACTTTGCACCAGTGATTTGATGACTAGGTAGCCCGATAAGAAAAATATTTTCTTTATCACTTCGTAATGTCACTGACATCTTTACTCAACAAACAATTGTGCAGCAATAACACCAAAACTTGCGAATGAAATAACGAATGAAGCGTAGTCCATAGTCGCAGCGCTGTACCCGCGCCAACATGTACGGACAAGCTTAAATTGCAAGTCGGCACGGGTTCTCTTGCATGCAACGGGCTATTATTTTTTTCTAGAACGTATTGGGTTATTATAAAAGTTTTAAGAAGGTATGCGTTAAAATATATCGAACATGAAAAATAAGGGACACCCTAATATATAATGTTAATACAACTAGTTATCGTGTCTGCCTCGGGTAATAAAATATTAATAAAAAAGTAATAAAAAGTTTTTTTTTTTTAAAGACGACATTTTTATATTTTTTATTTATTTTTTTTGATTTAGGTCAACCCGATAACGACATCTTTTTTAATGAGGAATTTGTGAACTTTTTTTGTTTAAGATTTTTAAAAGGGCTGAAATCATATCAACCATGAAACATCATTTTTATTTTATTCCATTTAGCTGGCCTGTATCTCGACAAATATTGTTTATTTTTTTAAGTCTTGTAATTTATTTCGTATATTCTTAAGACGTCAATCAAAAACATATACAAAATTTCTTGAACAAAACGTTTACCAATTTTTTCAAATCTTATTTCAAAAAATGCTTTTAATTCAGGCTTCTAGACTAGGGGGTATTCTATTAAAGTAAATCTAGTCAGAGTAGCCGCTTTTACCCGAGAAATTCAATTTTTTAGATCATAAAAATGTCCTAATTATTTGACAAATTTGTAAGCTAAAAACACAAAAAGATGCCTTTTTAAATTCTTTGATTATAAAGTTTCTTTTGCCATATCTTTAACCAATTCAAGCTCTTTTCAGTGAAAGCAAGCAACAAATTTTGGTCTTGCATAAGATTTCGTAAAAAATGTCTGAAATACCATAAAAGTCTAAAGTTTTTATAATTTACATTTAATTTTTTACCTTAGTTAATTTCCAAGTTTTATGCATATATCTTTAAAAACAAACAGTTTGACCCTATTGTTTCTATGGCACCTATAAAATATAGCTTTCTGATCCGAAAAAATTGTATACATAACGTTCTTACCGATAAACAAGAGAGAACGCTATAGTCGGGTTTCCCGACGGTCAGATTTGCGATACTCGTTGCCCTTTTGAAAAAAAAGCGTAGCTTGCTTTTAGGCGCAATAACTTTTAAACGCACTTGTATACATAATTTCTTAAAACTGGCTAAATTTTCAAAATTTTAAGATATCTGGGTAGATATATTCAATACAAACAACATTTATCAACGATTTATCAATTTGTCATTTATAAAAATGTGGACACCACAGAGTTTCGCGGTTTTTTGCGCATAAAAAGAGCCATGGTCAGGCTCTAGCTCTTATAGTTCCCGAGGTCTTGACGTTGATACGGACGGACGGACAGACGGACGGACAGACAGACATTTGCGACGTTCACAGTATTTGCTAAGTCTTCGAGTATAGCAAAAAAAATTATTAAAAAAAATCAAGATTTAAACAAACTTGATTTGTGTGGGGCTTATTAAAGTGTGTGTGCAAAATATGGGGGTTTAGCTCTTAAAGTTACCGAGATCTCGGCATTTGTACGGACGGACAGACAGACATTTGCAATGAGTAACGGCATAAATAATAATACCATTCAGCTACAAATTAAATGGTGCCCTATTATATTAATGCACCTGCATAAGTAACATAATTTAACTCAGACTCACACAAGTTCTTGTAAAGTTGTATTAAACATTGCGAAAATTACCACTTAACTTCTACCCTTACAAATAAAGTTCGTTATCTATGTTGTGCAAAAACTTTCGCATAAAAACTTTTTCAGCTTGTTCGTTTCCATTATTTAGAGAGTGTGTTTACTCCTTCCAATTTATACATTCATGTTGGGACATTTAAATCACTGTGGACGGCGGTTCACGTAGTGACGATGAACAGCGGAAAGTTTGCGCAAGGAGATTACTATATACATATAACCGCAATGCTAAAAATCAGAAAATAATGGTCTGACCTTAAAAAGTTAAATACCGGTCAAAAAGTATCGATTTGTAATTGTTTAAAAACATACGCGTTTCTATAAATATAAGGAATTTACGAGCAGCTCTCAGATGTCAATGTGGAACTGATCTGGAGCCCTAACAGAATAAATGTATTTAGAAACATAGCGGTGGTTCAATAGAAAACCCTTGTAATTTGAATTGCTTGCGTGCCCACACGCAAAGCATCCAACCCCTAAATCGGCTTAACAGTCTACCTAGTTTTTAGGGCATTTAAGAAATAAAGAGTTTAAGTTCAGAACTCAATGAATGTAGATGTGTTTTCTTTTAGATTGTCATCAAACAATATGAGTTTGTGCGTACTATGACTTTTAGAAAATGGAAAATAGAAAAAAAGCGGTAAAATAGATAATTATTCGAAAAGTGGAGATGTGAAAGCCGGTACACAATGTCGCCCGTAGAACAAACGGCGCACAGTGGGGTATTTTTCAAAAAGTGGGACTTAATTCAAAAAAGGTTTTTCGATTTCAAATAAGTGAGTCATACCAATTCAAAATAGATAAAATTCTCTTTTCAAACCCTGTTTAAATTATAGTTTTATTGATTTTTGGCATCACATTATAAAACGTCCAAAGTTCAGATTTTGTTTTTAGTTAATGCGTAAGATACATATTTTTCCGTTTTGGTGCATTTTGTAGGCGCTATATCTTAAACATTTTTCAAAGAATGTGTTTTTTTTTTATTCCGTTACTTTGACCCTTTTTTAATTTTGTGGTAAATTTTAATTAAAAAAAATT
This sequence comes from Drosophila oshimai, assembly GCA_018150695.1. Lineage (NCBI taxonomy): Eukaryota > Metazoa > Arthropoda > Insecta > Diptera > Drosophilidae > Drosophila > Drosophila oshimai. The sequence goes on along the minus strand of JAECWM010000266.1, from coordinate 924,633 downwards.
TTTTTAAGATTTAAAAAATATATATATTAATAGTCTACAAAATGTATGGATTTTTTTGCTTTGCATGGACATATAGTTGACCCATCTGGCGCCCTACAAAATCATTTTTTTTAAATTATACTTTAAAGTGTCACTAATATGTTTACAAAAGTTTGATCGTGCGATTTTGGTGCGATAAGCGAGATATTTGAGATCAAAGTTGAAATTTGTAAATTTTTTTTAATTAAAAAAATCAGTAAATTTAACATCAAAAATTTAATGAAAAACAATTTTTTTTTATCATAAAATTACACTAAGCCTTATCCAAAAATAACTTTTTTTAAGTGGAATTTTATAAACTTAATACAAGAAAAATATAAAGCAGAGTCTATTTAGCCTGTGTGAATTAAGTCCCACTTTTTTGAAAAATACCCCACTGTGCGGCGTTGCGAAATCAAAATTTAAAATTTAAAAGAAAATATTCTGAAAATACACATATTGTAGGATATTCATAGATTACACAGGTCGACAAAATGACACTTTGCAAGAGGTTCAGGCTTAAACGAGCAAAAATATGCTAAAAAAGACAATTCTAAGCACAACTGCATACTTTGTTTTGGTTCTTAACTCGTGCTATTTGCGGTATCCAGTTTTGAAAAAAATCACAACAAACACACAATAAATTCTAAAAAATATCAATAATGTTTGCAGAATGGTGGTAAAAATCATAGACTTTAGAAAACAGGCGCCTCTACATAAATGCACTTTGTTTTTGGTGTAGGCAATTTTTTTGTATTTTTAAAGCTTGTTCACAACAAATAATTTTTTGGAAATGTAGGTGAACAACTCTACCAGGCACGTATCCAGGGAGGGGGCCCGGGCACCCCGGAATCCTTGATCCTCTTTGCCTTTTTCTGAATCTATTCGAATAAGTCCACATTTGTTTTGATTGATTTTTGTCCTTGAGCACCCCCCGAAACAAATTTCTGGATACGTGCCTGAACTCTACAACAACAAGAACTTAACTTAAGATTTTATAGAAAACTAAATGTAGATCTAAAGAACGTCATTTAAGCTTATTTATATTATGCGTCTCAATAAAGTGGAGTAGCCATTTACAAAGATATTTTAAATCAACTGATTAAATGTATCACAAATACGCGATAAGAACGAAAACTAAGTATGCAGTAGGGCTTAGTATAGTCTGTTTCAACATAATTTAATGCCGATAGGGCTACACCAAAAACAGTGTTGCGCTGTGTTACAAATACAAAATGTATTTTATTCAAACACCCCTGGATTCGCGCCTGTTTTGGCTGATCGAAACATATTTTGATTTTTAACAATTAAGTTAATATAATAAATACATAGTTTGAAAATGGGCTTGCTAAACTGAAACCAGATATAGGCAGCACATTATTTATTACTCATTACGGCAGGTTCTCATCTTGTAGACCCGAAAAATTACACTTGTAAAAAAAATGACTTAAATCATATCCTTTATGATTTATCCTTTTTCTTTGTTCTTAAGTCACAAATAAACTTTTCATCTGAGCACAAGCGTGGCGCACTATGGGATATTTAAAAAAAAAGATGGACTTGTTTTTGTGTTTTGTGTTTTTGAAAAGATGAAATTCTCCATCAAACTCCGTTTAATTTATAATTTTTAGTTTAACATATTCGTTCAACGTTTAGTTTAACATGTATGTTCAAAGTTTAGATTTTGTTCTTAGTTAATGAGTGAGACATGTCATTGAAATTAAACTACTTTAGGCGCGTTATGGATTTTCGGGGACGGAGTTAAACCGATTTATGACCGTCAAGAAAATTGTCTATTCCCCTGTCCCCCTCTCACCGCTGACGAACGTTCTCTCTGTCCTCTTCTTTCCTCTCCTCGCTCACAGCGCTCACGCAAAAAGTTGAGAGCGTAAAAATTTAAAAATAGAATGCGCTTGCTTGTGTGTTTCATTTCTGTCGTGCGTAGGCCGGACACACCCCTTTTTTTGTTTTGGTTCATTTCGTGGGCGTTCGACTCGCGATTCAGGCCCGTGGGCTTAAACATGCATAGTAATAAAAAAAATCAAATTAAAATATATTAGTTTTGTGTGGAGATGAACCCCAGACCCCGAACAATAAAAATTTGTAGTAGCTGACCCACAGGCCTTTGTTTATGTTTTGCTCGGCTTTTTCCGAACTCATTTTTGGAACTCGTTTCATATAAAAATGCTATTAAATTGAGAATTGTGTGTTAAATTTGAGTTTTTGTACTAAAATGAGCAATGTATTCTCAGTTTGAGTTTTACCCAAATTTGGACTCAAAACTAAATAAATAAATTTTAAACCAAGTTTTTTTTTTATTGGTAACAATGAACTGCTAACTGAACTTTTTAACATAGCTATTTACTTAAATAATTATAGCAAGATTATTAGTACAAACTACTCAAAGACTCAAGAAAGTGTAGTGGCCAGTTTAAACAGAACTAATATCCATGCCCTTAGTTCGCTTTTAAATCTTATTATGAGAGAGACATCGTTAGCATAAGACATATTATAGGAAGTTTAGGCCCTTTTTTGTTGAAGGGGGTCCATGGCCGGAAAGCTAACGTCCTTAATTTTTGATGTAGAACAAAAAATCAAGTTTGGTAAGTTTCTTTACATCAACAGCTATCGACAGACGCAGGATTTTTTCGATATGTTGATTTTTTGCAAAATGGTGAGTGATTGAAAAAAAAATTACAATTTTCACGAATAAAAACGTCACAAAATTGTTGATAAAAAAAAAGTAAGCAATATAATCCGTGTGTCGATAGACAAAGGTATTTTGAATATACTGTCAAAATTTCAGATCGATCGGTTAAGATTTGTTATACCTGTGAGGCATCGCCGCAGAATGGAAAATTTCGACACTTAGACACTATTGCCGGACTCTATCTTTTGGTATGTTATTTTTAAGACCATGAAGAATTATTTAAGCGAAAAAAATTTGTTTCGATTTTTAGAAAATGTTACTCAGATGTCCCCCCTTAAAAACAATATTAGAAAACTATGAGAATTACTATGAATTATTTTGACACTACTGCAATTAATAAAAAGTGTACACTTATATTAAAATGATCGCTAAAATTCTTTATTTATTCGTCCCGAGTAGAGCATGTGTAGGTCAGTGCTTATATGAATTAGAACTAGAACTTTTACAAGAGTCATATTATTTTTTGAATATGAAAAAGGAAGGTACCTATGTTAAAATATTTTGCTAATGGGATCGATTTGCATATAGGAGAGTAGAAAGACCCCACGACAATCCAGCGAGCTAGTTTGAGCACAACAAGAGATACACTTGTCGAAATCCTGTCAATCGTCTGTGTCGTCCGAAATCAATGGCTTTTAGCTATTTCCACTATAACATATTCCTTTTTTCGACACAGGGAAAACCCCCACAGTACAAAAGGCGTTAGTTTTAGCTGATAAACATTATAATGAATTTTCCAATGATATTTCAGTATATAACACTAGTTTACAGCCAAAATACGCCAGAGCCAATGACAACTATTTCTGGTAGAGTTGGACTTCCAGATTACGAAAATGTCACAAAATAATTTTACTATGGGCCAGTTTTAAAGTAAAGATTTTTTAAAGTTAAAAAAAAAAATTGTCGGCTGTCTCTTCAAGTTTTAATTTATTTCTTAAAAACTCGAAAAAAATCCGTTGGAAAATCATTATAGGTTTTAGCCGAATGTTGTTATCCAAAATAATCGGAAAAGCTTATCATGCAAGATATTCATTACATTTTTTTTTAAAGTTAGGCTTTATTTATATTCGTCCGTTAAGCACCAAATTTAACAAATCCCAGAGGCCATCAACAAATAAAAGCTGAACTAATATTGAAAAACTAAACAATAACAATGTGTGAGACACAAAGAGGTAAATATGAAATCTTTCTTATGTTTTAGCCAGTATGTTTTTTTTATAAAAATATAATACACCATATAATCATATACATCTTATATGTAAATTTTTACTGATTTTTTTAATACCCTATCTAAAGAAAATACGTATGATTAACTTTAATTTTGTACATTATCCTGAAATTCCCTGTGTTTTTAGATATTGTCTTAACACACTCAAGTGCTTTTGCTAAATCGTAATCGAACTTTACAAAGATACAAAAAAAAAAATTGTTTATTGTTGTGACAATTGCCAAAATTGTCAATGTTGAGCGTCTACCGCTCTGGGGTCTTTCATTCGAAAAGCAAAACAGAATATGCACAACCGAAGTAACTTCAAGATTATGTTTTATTTATAAACTTCACTGTATATATCTATATCAAAGGCAAAACTAATTTTAATTACAAAGTTTAGGTTATTTTCCAATTCAATGTTATTTCCAAAAGGTATAAAATTAAAAGCGCGAGTCGACCAGCACCTAACACCGCTTGCCGAAGAGTGAATTGTCATAATTCCTTTGATGACAATTAAATGCTGTGAAAAGACAAGTGTTTGTTAGAGCATGCATTCGTTGGGTCAAAGATGTGCAAATAAGGGTCGTTAATTTGTTGAATTGTTATCTTTAGCTAATGAGCTGTTACCTAAAGGCAAAGGGCATAGTTTTGAAAGCGATCGTTTATAGATTCCTGACGATGTTTTAATGGAGGCTACACGTACGAGGTTATCTGATCCGGGATGCAGTTCTACAATTCGGCCAAGTTTCCATTCCGCTGGGGGGAAACTATCATCCTTTATGATAACTATATCATTCACTTTCAGATTTGGTTTTACTTGCCACCATTTTGGGCGAGCCTGTAAGTGCGACAACCAGTCTGCGCTTCAGCGCTTCCAGAACTGCCCTACAAGTCGTTGGCCTTCAAAAAACTGCAAGAATCACCGATCAAAAAATGAGCCGGAGTCAAAGCCGAGAGATCCTCCAGATTTGACGTCAGAGGGCACAAGGGTCGAGAGTTTAAACAGGCTTCTATTTGCACAAGAACTGTGCTCAATTGCTCGTAGGTCATCTTGACACCCTTGAACGTACGGAACAGATGCCTCTTGACTGCTTTCACGTTCGCCTCCCACAAGCCTCCAAAATTAGGACTGTGTGGAGGATTGAAATGCCACTGAATGTTGCGCGATGTTAACTCAGGCAGCACATTTGTTGACATTTCCTGTATGAAATCTTTCGTCCACAATTGAAGCGAGTTGTTCGCACCCGTAAAATTTGTACCGCAGTCGCTGTACATGTGTCTGCAAAATCCGCGGCGTCCAATGAAACGCTGCAAAGCCCATAGGAAATGCTGGGTAGACAATCCTGTGACGGCCTCCAAGTGGATGGCTTTGGAAACAGGGAACGCATTGGCGGAGGACTCGTTTCACGGCTTGTTTTCCATTGACAATCCAAAAGATCTGTTGAACAGTCGCTAGTGTTAGGTCCATTCCTCCATGTAATGTATTATAATGCGCATTTCGGATCACAAGTTCAGTGAAGTGATGTGATTTGGGTAGAATAATCGGAGTTCGTTGGTTGGCAGATATGTGGAAAGCATTCTTTAATCTCCCTCGCACCCTCAATATATTCTGTTTATCTAAAAAAGGACATAATTGATGTAGTTTATTAGAGCCAGATAAGGATTTATCTGATTGTAATTTGGAAATCTCACATGGAAATAAGCATTTCCCGCTGCACCATTCGAACGATTTTGGAGCATGGCATCTTGAAATTCCTGTGTCTTTATTGGGCCTGTTTGACGCAATGCCAACGCGGATTTGGAATTGTGTACAAAGCGTAGCATGTAGGCCACAACAAAGATGAGTTTGTTATATGACAAAAATGAGTTGATGATTGATTCATCAATTGAAATAGTACAGGTGTGTGTTGATCGTATAAGATCTCGCTGCTCAGTTCTGGCAACGTTATCTTCCGGTGGATCCAGACGATTAGTTGGCCATTGCGTATCCGGTAGTATCCACCACAAATCGTGTTTTGCCAGCTGCGGTGGGGTGAGACCACGGGTGGCACAATCTGCGGGGTTTGTATCAGTGGGCACGTGTCGCCACTGTGACGGTGTGCTCGCTTCCAAAATTTGTCCCACTCGATTGGCAGCAAACGTCTTTAAGTGCGTTGGATCTCCATTAATCCAGTATAGGAAAATCATCGCATCGGACCAAAAATGAAGCTACATTGCTTGGTCTGGCAAACGCAGCTGTTGGCTGCACCACTTTGCCAGCTGGGTGGCTAGCAGGGCACCAGAAAGTTCCACTCTCGGAATAGTCATTGGCTTAGTGGGTGTAACGCGACTACGTGCAGTAAGCAGATGGGTATGTACAGTATCATCCATCCATTGAACTCTGAGATACGCACATGCAGCATATGCATTTGTAGATCCATCACTTAACACATAGAGTTGAAAAGATTTAAGATTGCTACGTTAAACATTTAACCATCGAGGTACTTGGATTGCCTCGACATCAGGTAATCTCGTGATGTAATCTTTCCAACGTTCTCGTAAATCTCGAGGAAGTGTTTCGTCCCACTCTAATGGTGAGGAAACTCCAGCCGTGCGTTCAATACGAACACTCCAGACCTCCTTCAAAATAGCCTTAGCGGTTGTGATAATTGGAACAATAAATCCTAATGGATCATATAACCGGGCCACTGTAGAAAGTAATGCTCTTTTAGTAAATTCTTGACTAATTTCAAATTTAATACGAAAACCATAAAAATCTCGTTTAGGATGCCAATACAAACCAAGTGTTTTTATTGAATCATGATTGTCGAATTCCAGAAGTGTTGAATTAGACATATGTTCTTGGGCAATGTTAGCTCTCGAATTTTGAGAGCTCCATCCACGGTTTCATGACCGCTTTGAACGTCGTCAACATATATTTCTTTGCGCAGTACATGTTGTGCCAATGGATATCTCACACTTTCATCCTGAGCTAATTGATGCATAATCCTGATGGCCGTATATGGAGCAGACGCAGTTCCAAAGGTCACGGTAGTTAAACAATATTCTTGAATTTGATCCTGTTCGTTTCGCCAAAAAATCCCTTGAAACTGGGCATCATCCGGGTGCATATCTATGCACCGGTACATTTTTTGGATATCTGCAGCAAAAACATATCGATGCATGCGCCAGTTAAGGATGACTCCACCAAGATCATTCTGCAACGCTGGGCCTGTACAGAGGATATCGTTGAGCGACCGGCCATTGGAAGTTTTGCATGACGCATCATAGACCACGCGTAATTTGGTGGTGCTACTCTCCTCCTTTATTACAGCGTGGTGAGGCAGAGTGCAGACCGAAATCCAACCTGCCCCACTGGCGTGTGAGTCCGATGTTGCTCCTCAGTACTTGTAGCTTCAATGATTTGGTTGAGATCGAAATGTTCTTGGATGACGGCTGAATATTGCCTATGTAACGCTGGTTACCTTTGGAACTTGCGCTCCAACATACAAAAACGATTATGGGCTGTTTGCCGAGATTTCCCAAGAAATTGCGAAGGATCAAACTGCGTTTTGAGTGGGAATCGAACCATATATTTCCCATTAGGTTGACGTGTATGTGTGCGTTTGAATTGATCCTCGCACCATTGTTCTTCTGCTGTTAGTTGTCGAGTTTCGGGAATTTTTTCCAGTTCAAAAAACTTATTGACCAAAGACTCCAAGTTTGTTTGCTGGCATCGAATGGATATGGCATGCGAACGTACTTGGTTTATCTTACCAAATACAATCCAACCCAGTTGAGTGCGCTGAGCGATTGGTTGATCCTGAGCTCCCTTTCGAACTTCAGACAGTAGAAGCTGAGGTATGATGTCAACGCCAAGCAGCAAGTCGATTCGACCGGGTTGCGTAAATGTAGGATCTGCCAATTCAAGTCCTTGTATATGGGACCAGCTTTGAAGGTTGATATTCGTCCCTGGCAGAGGCGATGTTAATGAACGAAGCACAAACGCCGTATCCACTGACATTTGGAACTGAGGATGTATACATGAGCTTAATGTAAATCCAGTGCGGTGCTTGCATTTGTTTTTTGAGTTTTCGCCAACTCCCGTGATGTTAGCAGAAACAGGGAATCGTTTTATTTTATTTTATTTTATTTTATTTTATTTTATTTTATTTTATTTTATTTATTTCAAAAAATTAGCAAATATCTGCCAATATAAAGCCTAACCCCCACCTCCACCCGAATTTAGGAGCTATTTTTAAAGATATGCTCCGACTCACATCAAGTGGGCGGAGGCAAGGATAGGTGACTTAAAATATTTGTTACATTAAAGTTCACGGAACATTCACAAAACAAGAAAAAATACAATTCATTGTACTGAGTACACAAAACTCGAAAAGGATCGTGCGATTCAAAATTTGTCCTGCAGATTTCCAGAGCAATAGGCCAATAGTAGCGGGATGCTCTTACGGGGACCGAAAACCGTATTTGGCCGAGTAGGTAACTAGAATTAACAAGTCCAGTGATTAACTTGTGTAGGAACATCACTCCGTGGCAGGTCCGACGATCCTTTAGCGAGGGCAGGCTCAAAAGACGCAGTCTATCGACGTAAGATGGTAGGTGACGTTGTGGTTCCCAGTTTAACCAACGTAAAGCAAACAAAAGGAACTGTTTCTGTACCGATTTGATTAGGTCCTGGTATTAAGCATACTGAGGAGACCATACGCACGAGCAGTATTCAAGAATTGGTCGAACAAGAGAAATGTAAAGGTGCTTTGTGGTGTGGGATCCTCAAATTCCTTTGACCAGCGCTTCACAAATGCAAAAACCGCTTTTGCTTTGCTGACAATGATGCCGATGTGATTGGTAAAGTTTAAGTTGTGGCTAAATAAAACTCCAAGATCTGTTACGGAATTAATACGTTCAAGATCGCTCGTCCCAATGGAATAACTAGCGAGGAAAAGCCTCTTCCGATAAAAAGACATGAAGCTACACTTAGAATTATTTAAGAATAGCAGGTTATGGAGGCACCATGATTGCAGATTGTTGATGTCAACAATCAACGTTTGTTAAAGGCATACAAAGTTTTACATCATCGGCGTACATCATCACGTGGGAAGAGAGAATTACTTGAGGCAAGTCATTTATAAAAATTCCGAACAGAAGTGGTTCAAGGTGACTGCCTTGAGGAACACCAGAAGTAACGTCGACGAGGTTTGTGATAGACTTTTTTAATAATACTCTCTGAGTCCGGTTCAATAAGTATGAAGAAATCCACTTCGTCAACGAGATCGGGAATTCCAAAAGCGTAAGTTTTTTTAGCAGCAACAGATGGTTCACAGAATCGAAAGCCTTACTGAAGTCTGTAAAAATTACATCAGTTTGGATGTTAGTTTTGAACGCGTTTCCAATAACTGTGGTAAACTCCAGAAGGTTGGTTGACGTTGATCTACGTTTCATAAAGCCATGCTGTGTTGGGGACATTATTGAGCTGCATTGGTGCTGTAGCTGAGCAGTAATTAACTGTTCGAAGAATTTGGGAATAGCACTGAGTTTCGCAACCCCACGGTAGTTGTTAAAGTCCGATTTACTTCCCTTTTTATGAAGCGGAATTATAAAAGATTCCTTCCAAACTTCAGGAAAAAATGAATGCTGCAGGGATAACTGAAATAGTTTTGACAGTGGCACACACAATGCCCCAGCACAATATTTTAAAACACTGCTTGGTACAAGATCAGGACCAGAAGAGAAGGATGACTTGATTGTTTGGAGGTTTGGAAAAACATCATCTACGCTGATTATAGGCATAAACATACCATTAGAGTGCGGAAGTGAAAAGGGATACGCTGAGGTATTATCGTGGCTTATGGATGAGTACGTAGATTGGAAAAATTTTGCAAATAAATTGGCAATATCGGACTCGTTATAAGCAGAAATGGAGTCCAGATGAAGGCAGCATGGAAATTGTTGAGACTTGCGTTTGCAGTTAACGAATGCATAGAACTGCTTGGGGTTATCGTGAAACTCGTTTCTGCACCGATCAAGGTAATTCTTGTAGCATTGGGAATTGTGAGTTATGAATTCAGAACGAGCAGTAAGGTATCTGGCTTGGTCTACTTGCATCCCTGTCCTGTTAAATTTCTTAAAAAGTCTGGACTTGCAGTTTTTTAGGTAAGAGAGTCTACGAGTGAACCAAGGAGGCTTATGAGAAACCTCAGGTGAGAGAAATGAAGGAACATGCAGATCGAAAACCGTGTCGAGAATGCCGTAGAACTGTTTAACAATGTTAAAAGGTTCTTCGTTTAAATCCATAAAAGACCAATCTACTTCAGATAAATAATGATTCATTTCAGTAAAGTTGGCTTTACGAAAGCAACGAAAAGTTGCAGTTTCAACTTCAGGACATGGCAATAAGGGAGCCGATGCTTCCAGAATAACCTCAAGTGTAGGGTGATAAGCGTCTTCAGGACTAACGAGGGGGTCAATTCTGGAAACGTAGGCATTGGCGAACTCCGACGCAAAAATAAGGTCCAAGATTTTATTCGAGGAGTTCATAATTGAGTTCAATTGTCCCAATGAGAGGTCGATAAGGCCATGCACCAACTCGTGAGGTAAAGTAGGAACCAGAACATTTGAATCAGGTGCTGACATCCAGCAAATGGCAGGCAGGTTAAAGTCGCCCATAACCAATAGATGGTCGTTATTGCCAAGAGTGGAGTGAATACTCTAAACTTGAGCAAGGTGTTGCCGATATACATTAATATCGGACCGGGGTGGAATGTACGAGCATGAGACGTATACAAAAAAGTCATGAACGTTAATACGAAACAGCAACAAATTCTAAAGTGCTTTCAGTGTCGATTATCGGAATTAACTCTGAGACCAGATCGGACTTAACGGCAATAAGAACACCGCCGCCCAGACGCACTGTGCGATCACGTCTATAGATGACATAGTTGCCCGCAAATATTTCGCAGTCAGACACAGAGGAATTAAGCCAAGTTTCAGTAAAGGCAATCACATTGGCGTCAAAGGAGACACTATTGACGTGCAGTTTACTGAGTTTACCCAGTAAACTACGCACATTCTGATAGTGTAGGGAGAATGAATCGATTAGTTTTTTGAAACCCTGGCCGAAGGGGTTAATGTTAACATACTCGTGAACGATGGCATGCTCCGGCCAGATTGGAGCATTTCTTGGAGCACTCGGAAACCAGCCGACAGGGCTTGGAACTCAAGGTGGGTTTGTCGCATGAATGATTTCATGTCAAGCTCGATATGCCTGCAGCTTGGACAAGTCCAGTTAAGGCCAACCCGCAACCTTAGCTTGTCCACAATTGGGCCACTTGTCCGCCCTAGCTCCACGCAGATAGGATGTGCCAAGTTGTCGCAAATCCAGCAGCAAACCGAAGTTTGGCGTGAGGTTATCTTGTTGCCATAAGAGCAGGAAGCGGCACAGCATAAACTCATTTTGTTTGTTTACAGAGACAGCAGGGCAAAGAGCAATCAGATGCAAACAGTCGAAGAGCAGTGCACAGCAGGGCAGAGCAGCAGCAAACAGAGAGCGGTTCGAATGCAATCGATCGAAGAGTAGCAGGGCAGAGCAGCAGCAGGGCAAAGAGCGGTCGGGTGTAAACGGTCGAAGAGCAGCACAGCAGCCGGGCAGAGAGCAGTCTGATAAAAGCGCGGAAGAACCGATCAAAACGAAATGCACCGATTGCAAGTTCGTGTGAATGTTCGCGGCAAACACAGAGAGAGTGGTTCAAACCAACAACAAAAACTTTCGGTAAAGCGGTGCTGCAGGGAACACAGATTAGGTTCGTGTGAATGTTCGCGGCAAACACAGAGAGAGTAGTTTAACCAACAACACAAACTATGGGCTTAGCGGTACTGCTGGCAAAAACAGAGCAATAGAATATGTATTCTGTTGCCAATTTAGTTTTTCAGATTATTAAGTCACTGTCTTTTTTAATTGTTCAAACGGCTCGTAATGATTAAGATTGCAGTGTTACTGACAATATATTCAAAAACTGAGATAGACCGAATTGGTTTTCACAATAAAATCACGATGTGAAGGAGGAGCGGCGAAAAACACGTCCGAATGCTTGAACTGTTGACAGTGGCGTTTTAGTCCAAGGGCTTGGACGACATTTTCCGTAATAACACTTCCTTCGGAACCATGATCAATTAACGCGCGTACTATTATAGACTGACCCGTTATGTTGTTATGTAGTCGAACCAGTGCCGTCGCTAGAATCACCGTGGGTGACTTATAAGAGGCCGTTGCACTCACGAGCTGAGTTGTGTTGGCTGAAATACCTGAGTCAAAGTTGGCTTGCTTTGGGCCTGCAGATAGTGATGAGTCCCTCGAGGACTGAGGCTGTGGAACGTTAGATCTAGCATTAGTAGGCTGACTAGGAAAATGTAAAAGAGTGTGGTGCCGTTGACCACATTGAGAACAATTCTTTGTGCTACTGCACTGAGACCAATTATGTGAAGGGCTTAAACAATTCAGACAAACCTTGTTGGTGTCCACTATGAGTTTTCGTGCAAAACAATCTTTAGACAGGAACTCTGGACAACGCCGTAAAATGTGGGTTCCACTACAATGAGTGGAACGCACTGACGAATTGGTCCCACCAGTGGTATGGTAGCTGGCGCGTTTATGCACATTATTGTTGGTATTACTCGGAAGTTTGGACGACGATTTATGCGATGCATTTTGGACAGATGTAGGTTTTGCTGATGGATTCCCTTTGCGATTTTCTATAATCTCTATGCTAACAAGGCGATTGTTAAGAAAAGTTTCTAGCATCGAGAAGGTTGGAATTTCTTCTGAGCTGCCCAGGTGGTGCTCCCAAGCTTGAAGAGTAGTTGATGGTAGTTTCGTCGCGAGATGATGCACTATCCAATGGTCACAAGCTGAGATCGCTATTTTGAGACGCTTCAATTCATTTATACACACGTTGGCGACGTTGAGTAGGTGTTTGAATTCCGCTGAACATTCCTTGGCGATAACAGGCAAGTCGTATAGGGTATTCATGTGGTGCATGAATAATAACCTTGGGTTATTGTACCTTTTAATGATGAGATTCCAGGCAACTGTATAGTTTGATTCCGTCAAATCCATTTGCTGAACATCCTGATCCCGATCACCTGGCAATGCTTGTTTAAGAAAATGAAATTTTTGAATACTAGAAAGTGCAGCGTTATCGTTTATAAATTGTGAGAATACATCAAAAAATGCTGGCCAGTCGGTATGTTTTCCAGAATAAGTTGGAACCGGTAACTTGGGTAGTTGAACTGATGACACTGTTGTGGAAACCACCGTTGAATTATGGCTCGGAGCTCCAACTGCTGTCTCAGTATTTGTTGTTGTTAGTAGGGCATCATAGGCAGTCAGAACGGTACAAAAAACCGTGGTATAATTTTGTTCAAATTTATCTTCAATTGTGTCTTTAAAATAAGCATGCGTACGCGGACATTTGGAAATAATAATCAATTGGTGATTTTTATTAAATTGTCTGGAAAGTTCTTATAATTTATCACGACGTAGTTGAAAGTAAGCCTTGGTTTTCCGAGCTGCACTATCCTTTTTAAAATTCGTATGTATGTAGTTGTGTTAATCGCGTAAGAATATCGACTTGAAGAGCACAGAGATCTTCATAACCCGCTTTCTCCATTGAGGCTTCTAACTCACTGTCATTACCCATTTGACTCAACCTAATCGCACTCAATCTTTGACCAACATACACATGCAAATAACAAAACACTCACCCTTTCTCTGTGAGCGCACACTGTACTGCGGAGTCGTTAGCGTTTAGCGTTGTTGTTGTCGTCAGCCAGGCAGCGTAAAACGACAAAGGCAAAGCAAAAAACGGTGATCTATGTACTTGTCACTGCAGCTGCGCGTTCAACGGTCCAGCGAAGCGACGTATGTGTAGGTGTATGCAGCCGTTCGCCGACGGCCGACTATCCATCCAGTGAGGCGAAGTGTGGAAAGAGAGAGACGCCGATCATCCAACGGTCACTGCAGCTGCGCTTCCAGCGGTCCAGCAAAGTGACGTAGATATGCGTGTATGTAGCCGTTTACTAGCGGCCGACCATACAGCGAAGCAAAGTGCGTAGAGAGACGCAGATAATTGAATAACGGTGTCTATGTACCAATATGTATGGTATGTGTCTGACTCTTTTCGGGTGCGATGCTGGCACTCAGCCTTTAGCTTTTGATGAAGTTATTTAACACAAATAATTTTCAAATGTAATCATGAAGTTGTGATCGAATGGTCCCCTCATGGGCCACCAAAAATGTTGTGACAATTGCCAAAATTGTCAATGTTGAGCGTCTACCGCTCTGGGGACTTTCATTCGAAAAGCAAAACAGAATATGCACAACCGAAGTAACTTCAAGATTATGTTTTATTTATAAACTTCACTGTATATATCTATATCAAAGGCAAAACTAATTTTAATTACAAAGTTTAGGTTATTTTCAAATTCAATGTTATTTCCAAAAGGTATAAAATTAAAAGCGCGAGTCGACCAGCACCTAACACCGCTTGCCGAAGAGTGAATTGTCATAATTTGGCATTCCATTCTTGTGCTGCTGGCACGTCTCAAGAGTGCAAAGCTTCATTAAACACACTCTTTGACTCATACGCAATTCTCTTAATAAATGTTTCTATTGAGATTAGCTTTTATTTTTTGAACCGACAACACTGCTTACAGTTTTCAGATAATAAGCCTGCTGGGATATTGTTCAAAATTGGTGTTTAACGGCTGAAAAAATATAAAACGCCTAACTTTAAAAATCCACAAGAAATCTAAATTCCAATGAATTTCTTGCATGATAAGCTTTTCCGATTATTTCGGATATCAACATTCGGTTAAAACCTGTAATGATTTTCCAACAGATCTTTTTCGAGTTTTTAAGGGTATAGCAGCCGTTTTACAGTCGTTTAACAGCACAAAGTTTTCAAAAAGTTTGTGTTTGTCGAGCTCTTGCAGATAAATGACTTATCCAATCTAATTGTTTAGTATGATAATGTTAAAGATGTATCTATTGGCAGTATAATTTTGTAAAATTTACCTTGATCAATTAACCACAACTCGAGAAATAAATTAAAACTTGAAGAGACAGCCGGCAATTTTTTTTTAAAACTTTAAAAAATCTTAAAAAAAAATAATAATTTAGCAAATAATTCTTTTCGCGCCTAAAAGGCATTTATATTTACATCCAACTTTTAAAAAAATTATCTTTAACTACATTATATTTATTTAGGCTTAGAATCAGTCGCTTTATTTCTAGTTTCTTTATTAGTATGGTGTGTCTTTGTTCCATAAATGTTTGTATACAGAGTGCGCAGCTAATTTCTAAATGTAATAATTTAAAATGGGTGGCAGAAATAACGTAGATCCAAATCGATCAAATAGTCATGCACTGTTGAGGATTCTCGGAAAGAAAAGATCTGGTCTTAACGTTTGCCATATTAATGCCCAAAGCCTCACAAGAAAAATTGAAGAATTTAGATACCTCTTTGTCAATTCAAACATCGATGTTATATGTGTGTCTGAAACTTGGTTTGTCCCAAATTTATGTGATGTTTTAGTTGAATGTGATGGTTATAATTTATATCGTTCTGATCGTGATAGTAATGGGGGAGGAGTTGCAATATATGTGAGTAAAAAGTTAAGTTCCACGTCCATATGTAAACATTCAAATAATAGTGCAATAGAATACTTATTTATAGAAATAAGATCCCAAAGAAATGTTGACAAACTGCTGATTGGTGCATATACCGACCTAATTGTCGGGTTAACTATGACCAATTTTTAAATATCCTCCCTGACGTAACATTAAACTATTCAAACGTCATTCTAGTAGGAGATTTTAATAGCGATATTTTAAGGGAATCCCAACTAGCAGATAACATGAAATCGCTGGGAATGAAGTTGGTAAACTCCTTGTCCGCAACGCATTTTGCCAAAACCCGCAACTCACTTTTAGATTTATTTTTTGTGTCTGATACAGACAGAGTGTCTACATATGACCAACTTATTGTCCCACCCTTTTCAAAACATGACCTCATTTTCTTGACTTATGCACTTGACCTTCAATACCTTGACCATACAATAGTTTTTAGGGATTTTAGAAGTATTAACTATGACCTTTTGGACTCAGCCTTTAATTCGTGCAATTGGAATAATATATATTCCCTTTCCGAAGTTAACAAACAAGTAAACTTTTTACAACACAATATTTGTTATTTGTATAACTGTCTTGTACCTGTCCGTAGTAAAGTGATTCGTTCTTCTGAAAAACCATAGATCCACAACAACATTAAAGACGCAATTTTACAGCGAGACGGGGCGTACAACAAGTTTAAAAGGTACAGGACACCTCAAGCTTACGCGGTGCTTAAGTCATTGAGACAAAAAGTGACCCAACTCACTATTATGGCCAAAACAAATTTCTATTCCCGTAACTTTAATAATGCAAATTCCACTGCTAAGACATGGAAAATAATAAAAAACCTGGGAATATGTAAATCCAAGCCAAGAGTTGAGCAGGACATAAATGTTAATAAGCTTAATAAAAAGTTTTTAAACTGCACAGTACCTGAAATAACTGAAAACAAATACCTGAACCCACAACTTGTACCTGAAATAGTCTGTGATATTAGGTTTAGGTTTATGTGTGTCAGTCAGAGTGATGTCCTTCAGTGTATACTTAGAATTAACAGTGACGCCACTGGACTTGACAACATTAACCCAAAATTTGTAAAAATACTGCTACCAAAGATCCTCCCATACATAACGCACACTTTTAATACTGCACTGACAACTTCAACATTTCCGGACTGTTGGAAAACGGCAAAAATAGTACCGATTCCCAAATCAAAAAATGATTACAGACCCATCTCAATTTTGCCCTACCTATCGAAGGTCTTTGAAAATTGTATGGCTGATCAAATTAAAAAATTTATGTCTGACAATAAAATACTAAATAATAGCCAGTCTGGCTTTCGTAAAAACAGAAGCTGTACATCAGCTATTTTAAAAATTGCAGACGACCTTAGGGAACAAATAGATGAAAATAATATTACGCTCTTAGTTTTACTAGACTATAGTAAATCATTCGATACTGTTAACCATGATGTCCTTTGTGCAAAGTTACGTAATATGTTTATGTTTTCTAAAACTTCTGTCAAACTTGTCTCTTCGTACTTACAAAATCGTCGACAATCTGTTGTACTGTCTAGCGTTTCGTCTGAATTTGAAAATGTCAATCGTGGTGTACACCAAGGGTCTGTTCTTGGTCCGTTATTGTTTACGTTATATGTTAATGACCTTCGCAATGTGTTGTCTGAATGTAATGTTTACTTGTATGCTGATGATGTCCAAATGTATGTGAGTCGTCCCTTAAACAGAATAAATGAGTGTATAGATATTTGTAACAGAGAACTTGCACGTGTAAATGAGTGGGCCGGCAACAATGGACTCGGGATCAACCCATTAAAATCAAAATGTCTTGCGATAAGCAAAAGAAAAATAGATCTTACAAATTTGCAGCCACTAAACATAAATAACGCGCCACTTCAGTATGTTGAAACAGCTGTAAACTTGGGATTCACCTTTAACAGAACCATTACCTGGAGTGATCACATAACAAAGGCTGTAGGGAAAACATATGGCAAAATAAGGACATTATCCATAACTAAAAATTACCTGCCCACTCATATACGCATGCTTATAGCTAAAACGTGCATTGTTCCAGCTCTCTTTTATGGAATAGAAGTCTATTCAAATTGTGACACTATCAGTCAAAACAAAATAAAAGTAGTATTTAATTGCATAGCCAGATACATTTTTAACCTACCACGGAGAGAGCATGTATCCGAATTTGCTCAGAAAATTTTTGATGTTCCACTTAATGAATGGGTAAAGATGCGTATCTTAATTTTTCTACAAAAAATTATTTTTCAAAAAAAACCCTCGTATCTATTCGAAAAACTTAAATTTACTGCCTCCAGAAGAGCAAACAATCTGACTTGCATAAGACCCAGATCACTGAAATCCGAACGACAATTTTTAATTAATGCTATTCGATCATGGAATCAGCTCCCCAACCATTTAAAGAATATTATAAGCGCCACGCAATTCAAGATAAAATTATTCTCACACCTTAAAAACACTAACGTAAATTAGAGTAAAAATAGAAAGCGACTTAGGTTAGTTCTTATAAAATTAGTTTTAAGTATCATGTTACAATTAAATATTTGCAACTTTTTGTGACTAACGCATTAATTTTTAAGTTCCAAACTTGTAGAGTTAGGATGACATTTTATAATAAAATACAAAAAAATACAAAAAAACTGTCCCAAAGAAAAATTATTTTGTGACATTTTTGTAATCTGGAAGTCCAACTCTACCAGAAATTGTTGTCATTGGCTCTGGCGTATTTTTTTTTTAAATTTTGTAAACTAGTGTAATGAATTATAATTAGAACAAAGAACCCTAAAGGGCTCATGAACGGCAATGTTTGATCTACATTGGCAAGTTAATTGGGCGAAAAGTCCGAGGGAATCTCAAAGGGACAGCGATGTCAATGTAGCTAAGAAGAAGGGGAGAGTTCACCTCACCTCTAAAGAGTTTATGTACAAAAATGATTTTAACGCACATTCTGCGCTGTTTTAGAGGTTGTAGTCAATTCATTTTAATCTCGATTCAATGGGTGGGAAGTTTCTAGTCAGATCCCAGTTCAACTGACGCAGAGCGAATAATAATAGAAAGTGCTTTTTAACTCACTCAATAAATTTTTATTTGCTATACTCGAAGAGTAAGCAAGTACTGTAAACGTTGAAATGTCTGTCTGTCCGTCCGTCTGTCCGTCCGTCCGCACAAACATCGAGATCTCCGGAACTATAAGAGCTAAAACCACAAAATTTTGCTTACAGACTTCTACAAGCAAGGCGCAGATCAAGTTTGTTTCAAAACTTGACCACGCCCCTTTTTACGCCCACAAACCGCCAAAATCTGTGGCGCTCTTATTTTTTATGCAATCTTTGCGGTTTAAAAAGAAATATATTGATATGTGCACTGTCTTACTATATTCCGAAACATTTTATGTTCTAATAAAATAATTAAGAAGTTATAGAACATTTTGCTATGCCTTAAATCTAGTCTACATACATATTTTACATACACGTGTTTGTTAATGTAAAATTTACAAATGTTACGTAGGTGGCGACTCTATCGTTTTTTTCTCGTTTTGTTTTTTAATGAGGGCAAATGAGTATCGCAAATCTTATAGTCAGGAAACCCGACTATAGCGTTCTTTCTTGTTATTAATCTTTTTGATTAGGTCACTAAAGTTCCTTGAAAATTGGCCTATTTTTACCTTAGATCCGTTTAAATAGCGGTATATCCTTAAATTGACACAATTTAAAAGGTAGGGGAGACCGGGGCTAGTGTGCCGAGTTTGGACTTAGGAATTTTTGTAATTACTGTGGTCAAACTTTTTCGGAAACGGTTTGCGCTGTCAATAAGGTAGAACCCTTAAGCACATCTGTGAATTTTCTTATGAATGAAAAACAATCAAGGAAAAAGTTATTAACAAAAAACTGCGACAGGAAAAAACCGGAAAACTTACCCCAAGGCCGGGGTAAGTTAGCCGAGTTTGGTTAAGCCAATTAAACACAAGAAATTCATGAACGTATAATGTTTATTGATTGAAAATAGTAAGTGTACATAAGTTTTTATTATTGTTGTACAAAAAACTCCCCACTTTACTTTTAATTTTTTTTTTTTAGGAAAAATACAAATATTTAGGAAAAAATAATTTTTTTTTTTTTTTTTAATTCTTACATATTCTTATATTTTTAATTTGAAGCATTGATATTCACATAATGTCATATTTTGCTCGATAAAGGTTACCGTTTAACGAATATGATAGCGCACATTGCTCTACATTACATTTACAACTCGGCCAACTTGCCCCACACTAAACTCGGCACACTTACCCCAACGCATTTGTTTCGAAAAAATTTCGATTTATAAACACAAAAGATAGATTACTACGGAAAAAGTCACACTTTTTTGTACGGTTTTGAATACCCTTTCCAGTGGCACCACGTTTTCGGAAATCGGATGATAATTGTTTGTAAAGAATATTAGGAAAAATAACATGAATAATTTCGAAAACAGAAAAAGTGTGCTCCTGGGCAAACCGCAACACATAAATAATCCAAATTACGTCGGTAAAAGCGCGACCTAATACTCGACAAAAAAAAGTGTTGATGACGCCATTGCGCCTTAAGCTCTTTTCAAAAAGGGCACTCGGCACACTTACCCCTTCGGCACACTAGCCCCGGTCTCCCCTACACGGTAACGGATTAAAGGTTTACATGTTTTATTATTTTTTTTTTTTTTTAATTCTGCGCGTAGTTCTACAGCCCACATACCCGCCCAACCGACCGGGGGTGCAGCCGTGAAGATAGACGCGAGTTATGAAAATATAGGCAGAAGTCCGAGGAAAAAGTAGGATCTAATTTTGTGCTAACGATATTAGTATAAGTCGTTTTAAGACCGGCAGAGAGTCAGAATTTGAGATTATAGGATATAGTCTATTATAGTCAGAACATAATACTCTGAAAGGCTCATGCAAGTCATAGTTAGATCTACAATGGTTTAATATTAAGGGTTTATAATTTCGAGTTAATCTACTTGGCACAGAAAAGCTAAGCTGACCTACCAAGTCGGCGCTGTCAATATCACCACGAATAAGATTATAAATAAAAATAGTACCAAGCATCGTTCTATGGTTAGCTAGGGAGGGTAAATTAACTAAAAGTAATCTGCTAGAATAAGAAATTAAGTGAAGGTAAGTTAAGCAAAACTTAAAAAGTTTTTCTGTACAGATTCAATGCGATCTATATGTACTCCGTATTGGGGACTCCAGACGGGAGACCCATACTCAAGAATCGGACGGACTAGCGAAGTAAATAAGGTCTTAGTGACGTAGGGATCGTCAAATCATTTAATGAAACCAAGCACTCCCCTGGCTTTATTAACCATGGACGAAATGTGATCAGTAAACTTAAGTTTTGGGTCCAAAAAGGTCGCCAAGATCGTCAACCTTAGTCATTCTATCCAAAGATTTCCCACTTAGTGAGTAAGTTGCAAGTTTTGGAAAAACCATCAGCTTGCACTTAGACCCGTTTAAATTTAGTAAATTATCACGGCACCAGTTTTGAAAATTATTTAGATCGGATTGTAAGTCAGAATGGCTGAATATATATCCTTATACTGCAGGCATAACTTAACATCATCTGCGTACATAAGTACGCGAGAATGATTTATAATTAATGGAAGGTCGTTTATAAATAAAGTAAAAAGAAGCGGACCAAGGTGACTTCCTTGCGGGACGCCGGAGGTAACTCGGAGAAGACCAGAAAGAGAATTTTTACAAAGAACTCTTTGTGTCCTGCCATTCAGATAACTTAAGGTCCATCTAAGAAGATCATTTGGAAACCCTAACAAGTCAAGTTTCCGAACTAGAAGTGAGTGATTTACAGAGTCAAATGCTTTACTAAAGTCAGTGTAAATGACATCTGTTTGAAAGCTACTTTTAAAGCCCTTTATCACGAATGAGGTAAGCTCCAAAAGGTTTGTAGTTGTTGATCTTCTTTTCATAAATCCGTGTTGACACGGAGATATAACTGACCTACAAAGGTGCTGCAAATGAGGAGTAATGACATTTTCGAAAAGTTTGAGAATAGCCGACAACTTAGAGATACCTCTATAATTGCTGGCATCCAATTTGTTACCTTTTTTGTGGAGAGGAATAACAAATGACTTCTTCCAAATTAGGGGAAATTGGGAGGTTTCTAAAGATAAGGTGAACAATTTGAGAAGGGGTTTGCATAGGGCTTCCGCGCAATTCCTTAGCATGCAGCCAGGACCTGGAGAGTAAACAGGCTTAACACATTGAAGATATAGAAATAAAGAGCTTTCGTTTATAGTAGGACTGAATATAAGGTTCGACGTGGACATGGTGTAAGAATAAGGCTCTATTGGATGTGCTGAAGTAGTATAAGTTGTTTAAAAAAACTGGGCATAAAGATCGGCTATTGCCTGATCTGTGGTTGCCGTCATGTTTTCAAAATATAGCGAGGAAGGATAAGAAGTAGATTTACGCTTGGTGTTAACAAAGTTATAAAACTGTTTCGGGTCCTGCTAAAACTGGACCTTACAACGATTTAAATAATTTGTATAGCACTGCGCGTTAAGCACGGTAAATTTTGACCGAGCACTTAGATATTTTGAAAAAACAGATTGAGAACCGGAGTCTTTATATTTCCCATAAAGTCTGGACTTGTCATTTCTTAGGTGTGACAACTCTTTACTAAACCAAGGTGGTTTACTGGAGATAGACGGATAGTACATCGAAACACAAGAATTACAAAATGATTTAATTGCAGTATAAAAAATATTTATGGCATCAGCCATATTATTGCATGAGTAGAGATCGGACCAATTGAAGCCAGATATAATGTTATTAAGCCTAGAAAAGTCGGCCTTACGAAAACAATGTATTTGTTTAGTTGACCTTTTTGATTTTTCTTCTATCACGATACCCGTGTCGACTGTCACATCGAAAGTAAAATAAATAGTTGGACTTTTTATTTTTAGTTTCTATCAAACCAAAATCGCGATCATTTGGCAAAAAAGAATGGCCGGATACCATAAATTTATGATCAATTGTTTCAACATTATTATCAGATGACTGAACAATTTTTAACCATATTAAAGCTATGTTAATGTAATGACTTAATGACTTATACCACTATCAAAACGAACAATATCTGTATTTCAGTTAACAACTAGAAAAGAAACACATTTTAAATAGTTTCTTTGCATGGCATAATGCTTATCTCTTCAGATTATGGTATTTTATTAAGATTTGATAAGTAATAGCTGATAAAGTAGATTTTTAAAATTTTTGACTTCTACAACTTTCAAAATCAAGGGCTTATATATTTCCTCATAATTATTTTGCCAATATGACCACTCGTTCGGGCTCATACTGAAATGCTAGACGCAGGAATGAATCAGAACGAATGCTCGATGTACATGTTGTCGTTGTTGGTTATTTGTTTTGCGTCTATTGACTTTGCGTTTTGTTGGCATTGCTCACTGTACAAAACACACATAAATAGAATTAATGTCACTAAAGTCAGAGCATCCTGTATATATTCCTGATAAAAACTCAATAATAACACAGGAAAATTGAAACGGCGAATTCTTCAGAAGAGAATGACCCACATAGGGATGAAAAAAATATTGGCCGATTCTCAGACCTACTCGAAACGCTCACAACATTTTATGAGAATCGGTCAAGCCGTTTCGGAGGAGTAACGTTTCTAAAACTGTGACACAAGAATTTTATATATATGAAATAAATATTAGTAAAAGGCATCATAAAAAAAAAAAAAAAAAAAATAAAATAAAATAAAATAAATTAATAAAAAAAAATATATATATAATACAAAAATATAAGATGTAATTGAAATCGTCATAGTAATGTAATTGAAATTGTAATTGTAATGTAAATGAATTTGTGATTGAATTTGTAATGTAACTAATGTAAGATTTTATGTACAAAGTGACTAGCGCAGTAAGAAATAAGTTTCAAACTTGTGTCGCTAGGATATTAAAAACAATAAAATTAAATTAAAATTAAAAAATTAAATGATGCTTATTTAGTTATCTACGTGTTCAGGGTCCGGCGTGGGTTCCGTGGCTTCGTCGTATGTCTGTTCTGATACCCTGTGTTGTCTAGTGTCCAACAGTGGCTTGATGATCCATGCGTTGTTTCTCGTTAGAAATGACCTCGTTCGTCATGCTCTGCTTTAGTCTCTCGGAAGTTTGTTATTATTATATTATTATTCTTTACCCTACGGATGCAAAAGCTAAGCTGACCTACCAAGTCGGCGCTGTCAATATCACCACGAATAAGATTATAAATAAAAATAGTACCAAGCATCGTTCTATGGTTAGCTAGGGAGGGTAAATTAACTAAAAGTAATCTGCTAGAATAAGAAATTAAGTGAAGGTAAGTTAAGCAAAACTTAAAAAGTTTTTCTGTACAGATTCAATGCGATCTATATGTACTCCGTATTGGGGACTCCAGACGGGAGACCCATACTCAAGAATCGGACGGACTAGCGAAGTAAATAAGGTCTTAGTGACGTAGGGATCGTCAAATCATTTAATGAAACCAAGCACTCCCCTGGCTTTATTAACCATGGACGAAATGTGATCAGTAAACTTAAGTTTTGGGTCCAAAAGGTCGCCAAGATCGTCAACCTTAGTCATTCTATCCAAAGATTTCCCACTTAGTGAGTAAGTTGCAAGTTTTGCCATCAGCTTGCACTTAGACCCGTTTAAATTTAGTAAATTATCACGGCACCAGTTTTGAAAATTATTTAGATCGGATTGTAAGTCAGAATGGCTGAATATATATCCTTATACTGCAGGCATAACTTAACATCATCTGCGTACATAAGTACGCGAGAATGATTTATAATTAATGGAAGGTCGTTTATAAATAAAGTAAAAAGAAGCGGACCAAGGTGACTTCCTTGCGGGACGCCGGAGGTAACTCGGAGAAGACCAGAAAGAGAATTTTTACAAAGAACTCTTTGTGTCCTGCCATTCAGATAACTTAAGGTCCATCTAAGAAGATCATTTGGAAACCCTAACAAGTCAAGTTTCCGAACTAGAAGTGAGTGATTTACAGAGTCAAATGCTTTACTAAAGTCAGTGTAAATGACATCTGTTTGAAAGCTACTTTTAAAGCCCTTTATCACGAATGAGGTAAGCTCCAAAAGGTTTGTAGTTGTTGATCTTCTTTTCATAAATCCGTGTTGACACGGAGATATAACTGACCTACAAAGGTGCTGCAAATGAGGAGTAATGACATTTTCGAAAAGTTTGAGAATAGCCGACAACTTAGAGATACCTCTATAATTGCTGGCATCCAATTTGTTACCTTTTTGTGGAGAGGAATAACAAATGACTTCTTCCAAATTAGGGGAAATTGGGAGGTTTCTAAAGATAAGGTGAACAATTTGAGAAGGGGTTTGCATAGGGCTTCCGCGCAATTCCCTTAGCATGCAGCCAGGACCTGGAGAGTAAACAGGCTTAACACATTGAAGATATAGAAATAAAGAGCTTTCGTTTATAGTAGGACTGAATATAAGGTTCGACGTGGACATGGTGTAAGAATAAGGCTCTATTGGATGTGCTGAAGTAGTATAAGTTGTTTAAAAAAACTGGGCATAAAGATCGGCTATTGCCTGATCTGTGGTTGCCGTCATGTTTTCAAAATATAGCGAGGAAGGATAAGAAGTAGATTTACGCTTGGTGTTAACAAAGTTATAAAACTGTTTCGGGTCCTGCTAAAACTGGACCTTACAACGATTTAAATAATTTGTATAGCACTGCGCGTTAAGCACGGTAAATTTTGACCGAGCACTTAGATATTTTGAAAAAACAGATTGAGAACCGGAGTCTTTATATTTCCCATAAAGTCTGGACTTGTCATTTCTTAGGTGTGACAACTCTTTACTAAACCAAGGTGGTTTACTGGAGATAGACGGATAGTACATCGAAACACAAGAATTACAAAATGATTTAATTGCAGTATAAAAAATATTTATGGCATCAGCCATATTATTGCATGAGTAGAGATCGGACCAATTGAAGCCAGATATAATGTTATTAAGCATAGAAAAGTCTGCCTTACGAAAACAATGTATTTGTTTAGTTGACCTTTTTGATTTTTCTTCTATCACGATACCCGTGTCGACTGTCACATCGAAAGTAAAATAAATAGTTGGACTTTTTATTTTTAGTTTCTATCAAACCAAAATCGCGATCATTTGGCAAAAAAAGAATGGCCGGATACCATAAATTTATGATCAATTGTTTCAACATTATTATCAGATGACTGAACAATTTTTAACCATATTAAAGCTATGTTAATGTAATGACTTAATGACTTATACCACTATCAAAACGAACAATATCTGTATTTCAGTTAACAACTAGAAAAGAAACACATTTTAAATAGTTTCTTTGCATGGCATAATGCTTATCTCTTCAGATTATGGTATTTTATTAAGATTTGATAAGTAATAGCTGATAAAGTAGATTTTTAAAATTTTTGACTTCTACAACTTTCAAAATCAAGGGCTTATATATTTCCTCATAATTATTTTGCCAATATGACCACTCGTTCGGGCTCATACTGAAATGCTAGACGCAGGAATGAATCAGAACGAATGCTCGATGTACATGTTGTCGTTGTTGGTTATTTGTTTTGCGTCTATTGACTTTGCGTTTTGTTGGCATTGCTCACTGTACAAAACACACATAAATAGAATTAATGTCACTAAAGTCAGAGCATCCTGTATATATTCCTGATAAAAACTCAATAATAACACAGGAAAATTGAAACGGCGAATTCTTCAGAAGAGAATGACCCACATAGGGATGAAAAAAAAATATTGGCCGATTCTCAGACCTACTCGAAACGCTCACAACATTTTATGAGAATCGGTCAAGCCGTTTCGGAGGAGTAACGTTTCTAAAACTGTGACACGAGAATTTTATATATATGATGCTTATTTAGTTATCTACGTGTTCAGGGTCCGGCGTGGGTTCCGTGGCTTCGTCGTATGTCTGTTCTGATACCCTGTGTTGTCTAGTGTCCAACAGTGGCTTGATGATCCATGCGTTGTTTCTCGTTAGAAATGACCTCGTTCGTCATGCTCTGCTTTAGTCTCTCGGAAGTTTGTTATTATTATATTATTATTCTTTACCCTACGGATGCGGACGAACCTCTCATGCTTGGATAACATATACTACTGGGTAGCCAAGGGAATTAAATAAATCCAGCTCGGATACCCTATACAACGGAGTAATCAAAGGGGATTGAGTAAACCCAGCTGTGGTACCCTCTGCTACAGAGTGATCAAAGGGGATTGAATAAACCCAACTTTGATACCCTCTACTTGTTAACATGCAATAATGCGCTACTTCGTGCTCGTGCTATTAAGCTGCCAAGGGTATTAAAAAACCCAGCTCGGATCCCAGTTCAGCTGACGCAGAGCGAATAATAGAAACTGCTTTTGAACTGACTCAATTAATTTTTGTTGTTCATTATATTGAGGGCTCCATATAATCGACCAAAATTCCAAAACAGGGCGAACCATGGAAACATACAAAGTTTATGTTGTGTATGGATCGTCGAACTCCTTGGCCCAACGTTTTATGAAGGCTAAAACCCCCCTAGCTTTACCAATAGTTACAGAGATGTGGCTTTTAAAACATAACTTGCAATAAAAATACGTTCCAAAATACAATTCCCAAGATCGTAAGGTTGAATATGAGCTGCAGTTTGATAAAAGGACATCGATTTGCATTTTCCATAGTTAAGATGTAACAAGTTGATGGAGCACCAAGACTTTAATTCATTTAGATCCAATTGCAGGCGATGATGACAGATTTGATCGAAGTATGATAGGCAAATTTTTATGTCATCGGCATACACTAAAGAAGTGGCATAAGATATGACCTACAAACAGTAGTGGATCTTAGTGATTATGGAGGTACACATATGTTGAAGTTGGCAGGTTACATACTGTTTGAATCGATTAAGTATGGCAGAAAGTTTAGCAATACCACGATAGTTTTCAACATCGGATCTGGTGCCTTTTTATGCAGGGAGTTCCGAAAGAAGCAAAGATTGGTTGATTGAAAATGTGACTGGCCATGACAAGGCTTCGGCACAGTTTCTAAGGACAAAGCTTGGTATCCTATCAGGACCCGTTGAAAAAGACATTTCAAGGGACAGAAGGGTTTTCAAAACGTCTTTAACTTTAAATTATGGAACACAGATATTGTTTATGTGGGGTAGAGGGTAAAGATAAGGAGTAGTTTTGGAAATGTTTTGGATCAGTGCGTATGTTCTCTCTACATTGAGCAATGTAGCGAACATTGCTCTGATAAGTGGCATTTTTAAACTCCGTACGGATCGAGATGGACCTGGTTAGGTCTTTTGAGGTAAGATAAGTGCCCTTTATAACATGGGGGCTTGCACGATTCAATAACGGATACCACTGGAACGAAAATGTTGATCGAATAATGAAAAAACTAATAAACCGTTGACACTACAGTCTCTTGATCATTACAAAGTTGTATATGGTGACCAATCAATTGCACCCAAATGTTGGCTAAAACCGTTAAAATTTGCTCTGCGGAAACATTTGACTCGTGTGCCCAATGTACTACGAGTTTCTGGGTTAATCTTAACTTTCAACAACAAGGTTGGGTGGTAGGGATCTTCCGGTATGGAAAAGTGTGAGCATCTGAGCACACTTGCAAGGGTCTCGTTATATATAAAGATTAAATCAAGAAGACTGCTTTTATTGTTCTCAAAAAAGTTAATCTGAACCAAAGACAAGTCAGATAGGCCGTCGATAAAATTATGTTGACTCTCAGTAAAAAGAAGATTGGAGTCCGGTGAAGTAACCTAAGGCAGGTTAGGTAAGTTAAAGTCACATAATAAAATTAAATAATCTTCATCGCCAATTTATTTATTTATTTATATTATTGGGGTGTTAGTGTACCGCGACCTATTTAGATCTATTGTACCCCCATTCGGAGCCTACAGCTCAGATATCAACCCATTTCCTCGAACAAAGTCGAGGAGTTTTGATGGGTTGATTCTTCCTAAGAGCTCATGTGATAGAGCTCTCGATCCTAAGGTTCTGCATCTTATATTTATTAAGGCCGGACAGTCTGCGATGATGTGTGTAGAGGTTTCGTCCTCCATGTCACAGAATCTGCAAGTCCTGCTGCTTGTTATTCCTATCTTACCTAGGTGACTTTTCAGTCTGCAGTGCCCGGTTAGTAATCCGGTAACGATCCTAAGTGAATTCTTCCCTAGTTGCATAAGTTCCTCGAACCTCTTCTTGTTGTAGTTTTCTATTAGAGTTTTGGCTTGCCTTAGGCCTGGGGTATTTCTCCAGTGTTCTTGCCTCATGGTGCCTTCCTCTTTCCTAATGCATTCTTTTATTGTGTGCCTTCCTATGCCACAGTAGGGTTCTGGTCCTACCAGGGCTGTTCGGCTCCTAGTTTTGCCATTTTATCGGCAATTTCGTTTAGATATGTCTCTATGACCCGGAATCCATCTAAGGGCCAGTCTATTTAGATTGCCCAAACGATTTAGTTTACTCTTCACCTCTAGTACTATCTTTGAGGTGACTTTATTACTGCATAGAGCAGTAATTGCTGCTCGGCTGTCCGAAAGGATCGAGATGTCCTTATTCTTATATCCACGCTGTATGTTGAGCTCTGCACAACGTCCAATGGCGCATACCTCAGCCTGGAATATGCTGGTGTATTGGCCAAGGGATTCGTGGTATTTTATGCGGGGCCCTACCACTCCAAGGCCAGTGCCTTTTTGTGTCAGGGATCCATCTGTGTACCATGCTATGGTGTGTTTAGCCATAGGATGCACTTCGGACAATGTGGTCCAATCTTTCTTATTGTCTAAGTGTGTTGTGAAGTTCTGCTCGAAGATTAATTCGGCTGTCATTTCATCCCTAGGGTGTAGTATTAGGGGCACGTCACCTAACAGATTAGTCGCATCCCTATTATTTAGAATGCAACCACTACCCGTGCCCTCAGTGCTTATTCTCAGGAGGGTAGCTTTGCGTTGAAGTTCAATTACACAATGGAGTGGTGTTAACTCCATCAGTACTTCTAAGGCAGTTGTGGGACAGGTTTTCATTGCCCCTGTCATACATACGCAGGCAAGTCTTTGCAACTTTTGTAGCTGTTTTTGTATGGTGTTGAGCTTAGCTCGTTTACCCCATGCAATTGCTCCGTACGTGAGAATTGGTCTCACAATCATCAGGTATAGCCATCTTATTATTTGGGGCCTGGTTCCCAGGATTTCCCAGCAATTTTTCGACAGGTATACAGAGCTCTATAACACTTCTCCACTGTCTTTTGGACATGGGAAGCGAAATTTAGCTTACTATCTAAAGTGATTCCTAAATACTTAACCTCTCGGCTAGTTTCTATAGGAATTCCTAGCAATGAGATTTGTCTCATTCTCTGTAGTTTGTACTTCCTTGTGAAGGGAACGATGACTGTTTTGGCGGGATTTAGGTTGAGTCCAACCTCCCTGCACCAGTCTAGCGTTATCTTGAGTCCGAGTTGGACGATGTCACAGAGTGTCTCTTCAAATTTGCCTCTGATGTTTAACAAGCATTCACCCGAGGTAGACGTGTTTCCGATCGCTCCGCCGAGTGAACGGGAAAACTAACTTATTTAACAATAAAAATATACCAATAAATAGCGAAAAGACGCTGGCAGCAATGCCAAACAACAAGGGCTCTCTTCCCTAACAAATCTAATACCAAATACAAAGATTTAAATAAATTAAACCAAATAACAATGCCTGCGGGTACGTTAATGAAAAGTGCCAACAGCAAGCCGGTGAGTCAAAGTCGTGTACAACAACAACAACAGCAAGACGCGCGTCGACTGTCTTCGCTTCAACTGTCTTCGTCTTCGAAAAATAATGCATACCTATCAATTGTCTCTTCGGAGACACTAAATAACGCAACAACAAGTGCAATTTCGCCGCCCGCTGCTGAGAGAGCTCGGTCTCTTTCGCCAGCAGTATTTGCCAACCTAAGCTGCGCTGCTCCAACGCAGTCATGGAGCTCGCAATGCCCTTCCCCCCTTCCACCTATAGACGCACCGACTACATCAGCTTGTGCACCCACGAATACGGTGCCCTCAATAACAACTGTCGTATCGACTACAACAACAACAACTTCAACATCGACCAACGTGTGGCCGATTTTGGCATCGCGAGCAACACTCGCTTCTGCTGCAGAGCTCTCACAATCTACGCTCGTACAGACTGGGATCGATCGGTATGTACAAATAAAAAGAAAACTTAGTCCGCAAAAAGCTAGAGAAGCAAATTTGCCTAAACTTACGAAAACTTCAAACTACACCACTAAGGCAACTTCTGAAAACAAATTTGCCATACTTGGCGAGCTCGAAAAGATGAGGGCCAACCACCCCAAGCCATTAAAATTGTAAAGCCACCACCTATGTACATTAGAGATCAAAATTGTTCAGATCTAATTAATAAACTTAAGCAAAAATTGGGCAAAACAACTTTTATGTTACTACTTTAAAAAGAGGAAATATATCTGAAACCAAGCTCCAGATTACCAATGAAGCCAACTACCGCTCAGTGACCAACTTCTTGGACAGTGAGCGTGTCAATTATTACACCTACCAACTTAAAAGTAGCAAAGGACTTCAAGTTGTAATAAAGGGTATCGAGTCAACCGTCCCGACAGCTGATATAGCTGAAGGACTTAAAGAAAATGGTTTTGACGTTAAAAACGTTATGAACATAACCAATAGGGCGAAAATTCCTCAGCCACTCTTCAAGATTGAACTCAAACCAGACGCGACTACTCTGAAGAAAAACGCAGTGCACCCCATATACAAACTGCAATACCTACTCCATCGAAGAATAACCGTAGAGGAGCCGCATAAACGAAACGGCCCGGTACAGTGTACAAACTGCCAAGAGTTTGGGCACACAAAAAGTTATTGCACTTTGCGATCAGTCTGTGTTGCCTGTGGCGACCTGCACTGTATAGAAGCTTGCACGGGTAACAAAGAAGACCCAGCACTGAGAAAATGTAGCAACTGTGGTGGAAACCACACTGCTAATTACAGGGGCTGCCCCGTCTATAAAGAGATCAAGAGTCGGCTCAACCAAAGGCGCCAACAACCAACCTCCGCCCAACAGGTTGCTCAGCCAAATTTTTACATTCCTTCGCAAACCACTCCTGGAGTTACTTTCGCGGCTGCACTTCGATACCCTGGAATGTCGCCTACAAGAACCGCTCAGCCCGAAGCATTACCGCCCCTCCCGCCCATACCAAAACCAAAATATACCCCGCTTCCAGAGCAAAACGCTCAAAGACCAACTCAACCTAATAACCAACAAAACCAGACTTACACTCCACAAATACAAAACAGCATCGAAGCTACTTTAGCTACACTCACGAACATCATGCTCTCAATGCAAGGTACCCTCCAGGAACTAGTGCGAAACCAGAACATCCTTATGGAACTTCTAATCAAACAAAAGTCAATTTAAATGGATCCCTTAAGAATATGCTTTTGGAACGCTAACGGTGCTTCGCAGCACAGACTTGAACTTCTACAGTTCTTAAACACCCAGGACATCGATATCATGCTCCTCTCAGAAACGCACCTAACCAATAAAAACAATTTCCATCTCACTGGCTACATCTTCTATGCAACCAACCACCCAGACGGCAAAGCTCACGGAGGCACCGGAATCCTTATCAAACAGCGCATTAGGCATCATCCTCTGGAGGCGTTTGCTTACAACCACATACAGGCCACATCCCTACGAATCAACATAACCAGCGGTCCAGTCACCCTATCGGCTGTGTATTGTCCCCCACGATTTAATATTTCAGAAAATGAATTTCTAGGCTTTTATAACTCATTGGGCAACTGTTTTATAGCTGCCGGTGACTATAATGCGAAACACCACTACTGGGGCTCTCGTCTTATTAACCCCAAAGGACGCCAATTATACAACGCTATTATCAAACCCGGTAATAAGCTAGATTTTGTTTCACCAGGCACTCCCACATACTGGCCAGCCGATCCGAACAAAAAACCAGATATTATCGATTTTGCTGTAACTAGGAGAGTGCCGTCCAGGCTGATACATGTTGAAACCCTGGCGGAACTGACATCTGACCACTCGCCTGTTTTACTCTGTCTATCTGAACATCCACAGTTTGTAGAACGACCCCAATTTCTGACATCCAAAACAACAAACTGGCTAAAGTATAAAAAAATATATAAGCTCACACTTTGAAATCGAACCTAAAATCTCATGTGAAGCTGATATTGAAGACTCACTTAAGCATATAACGGATGTTATGTCCTCTGCTGCCAAACACTCTACACCCGAACTTTCAGGCCCATCCCCCCAAAAACTACACGTACAAATACACAGATTCAGTTACTTCTTCAAGAAAAGCGGCGACTTCGCCGAGACTGGCAGGCACACCGCTCCCCAGCCACTAAACAAAGGTTTAATGAAGCTTGTCGGAAGTTGTCTAAAGCTTTATTAACTGAAAAGAATCAGACTCAACGTGCCTATATAGCGCAACTTTCGCCCACCAGCAACAAATTTCCACTCTGGAGAGCGCACCCAAACATTCAACCACCAATAGAACCCGATTTTCCAATTCGATCATCAACAGGTGGGTGGGCCCGTAGTGACGAGGAAAAAGCCAACATATTCGCCTTTTACTTAAAAAATGTCTTCCAACCTCATCCGCCGACAAACCAATTCACTTTACCAAGCATCTCACCAGCGGAGCCTTCCCCCACAATAACCCTTGAAACAAGCACAATCATAAAAGCCATCGCAGAACAGATGAATCCAAAAAAAAGCCCCTGGCCATGATTTAATTTCGCCTAAAATGATAATTGAATTGCCTCTATGCGCAGTCAAAAGCATAACCACCATATTCAACTCAATTCTTAAATGGGGCTATTTTCCCACACAATGGAAAAAGTCTGTTATTACAATGATACCAAAACCAGGCAAAGACAAATCCCAACCTTCGTCATACAGGCCCATTAGCCTCCTTCCCTGCCTATCAAAGCTATTTGAAAAGCTGCTTTTGTGCCACCTCAGAACACACCTCCAAAACGACAGAGCGATCCCCCTGCATCAGTTCGGCTTCAGGGAAAAGCACGGAACTACCGAACAGGTAAATCGCATAACAGCTGAAATACGCACAGCGTTTGAATGCAGGGAATACTGCAGTGCTCTATTCCTGGACGTTTCTCAAGCCTTCGATCGCGTTTGGATTGACGGTCTGGTTCATAAAATCAAGACTGTCCTACCACAAAACACCCACAAATTACTTGAATCTTACCTTAAAGACAGAGTATTTACTGTCAGATGCAAAAATTTCTTCTCCGCCAACCACAAAATCGAAGCTGGAGTACCCCAAGGAAGTGTGCTCGGACCGATCTTGTATGTCCTATACACGGCCGACATTCCCACAAGCAGCCAGACAACTCTATCCACCTTTGCTGATGACACAGCTATAACCAGTCGTTCAAAATGTCCAAAAACCGCAACAGCGTATTTAAAAAACCACCTGGGGGCCGTAGAAAAATGGCTAGCAGATTGGCGCATACAAGTCAACGAACAAAAATGCAAACATATTACGTTTACACTTAATCGGGCAACCTGCCCACCACTGACCCTAAACAACAAAGAAATCCCCCGAGTCGACGAAGTCACATACCTGGGCATCCACTTAGACAGGCGGCTTACCTGGAGAAAGCACATTGAAGCGAAGAAGATCTCCCTAAAACTCAAGGCCAACAGTTTCCACTGGCTCATCAACTCCCGCTCACCCCTGCCACTGGAACACAAGGTACTTATTTACAACTCCTGTTTAAAGCCAACCTGGATGTACGGGTCCGAACTCTGGGGAAACGCAAGCAGTAGCAACATAGAAATCATCCAACGAGTACAATCGAAGATACTGCGAACAATAACTGGGGCCCCCTGGTATGTTCGCAACGCAAATATCCATAGGGACCTGGATATTAAACCCGTTAAAGAAGAAATTGATAGTAAAGTTTCAAAGTACGAAGCTAGACTGTCACTACACCCAAACCAACTAGCCAGGCAGCTCAGGCGGCTCAGTAACCACTCCCGGTTACAGCGCAACGACCGTCCACTCCTGCCCAACTTAGGGCCATTAACCAATTAATAATTATAATATAGTATAGGTTAAGATTTGAACACTTATTGTAAGTCTCTTATAGAGAAGATTCAATAAATAAATAAAACGTACAAATAAAAAAAAAAAAAAAAAAAAATTTGCCTCTGGCTATTATCACAATGTCATCGGCGTATCCCTGACACTGGATCCCTTTTTCAGCAAGTTTGCTGAGAAGCTCATCTACCAGCAGACTCCATAGCAAAGGGGAAAGCACTCCTCCTTGCGGACAGCCTCTGCTGGTTGCTATCGTCATGTTATCTGAGCCCAGTGTACATGTTGCCTGTCTGGATTGTAGTAGGTTACCAATCCATTTACTCGTTGTAACATCTATGTTCCTCCTAGACAGGGCAGCTCGAACCGCATCATGTGATGTGTTGTCGAAGGCTCCCTCTATGTCTAGGAAGGCACAAATAGCTATTTCTTTGCTATCAACTGCCCCCTCTAGGGTGCGGCATAGTTGATAAAGTGCCGTGTCTGTTGAACGGCCTGCTCTGTATGCATGCTGCGTGTGTTGCAGCGGACAGTCTCTGAGAGCTGTTCTCCTAATATTATAGTCTACCAGTTTTTCCAGCGTTTTAAGCAAAAACGAAGTTAAGCTGATAGGTCTGAAGGACTTTGGGCTGGTGATATCTTTCTTCCCGGTCTTGGGGATGAAGACCACCCTAGCGCTGCACCATGCACTTGGGATATAGCCAAGGGCTAGGCTGCTTACCATTAGTCTTCTTAAGCGGGTTAGGAGTAGCTCCTGCCCCTGCTGTAAGAAGGATAGAGAGATCCTATCTAATCCCGGTGACTTAAATGGTTGGAAGGTTCCAATAGCCCATTTAAGTTTCTCGGGCGTAACGATAGACTTGGCTGTTGCCCAGTCACTTGCTACTGTCCTAGGGGTTCTATGATGATCACGCATAATATTTCCCGTAATGGGAGTACTTCCCGGAAATGCGTGTCAAAGAGAAGTTCTAATTTCTCCCGATCCGTGGAAGTAAAGGTGTTATTACCTTTCTTCAGGGCTAAATTACTATCTGTTGCACTTTTGGCCATTGCCTTGTGCAGTCTTGCGCCCTCGTTGACGTTACTTATTGCCTCACAGAAGTTTCTATAGTCCTTCCGTTTGGCTTTCCTGATCTCTTTGTTATAGAGCGTCAGGCTTTGCCTGTACCGTTCCCAGTTACTTTCAGTTTTTGGCCTGTTGAAGAGCCTTCGAGTGGTGCGTTGTAGCCGTTCAAGCTTAGCATTCCACCACGGTGCGTCTGTTTCCCGTTTCTGTCTGCCTAGTGGACAACTGTCTTCGAAGGCATTCACTATTTCGTGACCTAGGTTGTCTACTGCTCTATCTAGTTCCAAGGGATGTCTAGGGTATCCTGACGGTTCGTTGGAAAGATTTAGCTCTAGAGTTGACCTGAACTTATCCCAGTTTGTTTTCCTGGGGTTTCTTTTAGGGGTGTATCTTTTTTAGTGTTGAAGGCTACTTCAAACAAAATTGTCCTGTGGTCGGACATAGATTCTTCTGGTGACACATGCCAGTTCCTAATGTGGGGCTTGATTGAATTGGTTGCCAGAGTTATGTCTAGCACCTCTTCTCTTACCTTGGTAACAAATGTCGGCGTGGAGCCGACATTACAAATCTCTAGGTTATTGTTTAAAATAAATTCTAGTAGTTGCTCACCTCTGTTATTAACATCAGTACTTCCCAGATCACATGATGTGCGTTGGCATCACATCCGATGATAAGGGGGATCTTGTTCTTCCGGCAGTGGTCCACTAGCCCGAGTATTTTTGGCGGTGGACAGGCTTCCTCCCAGCAAAGTAGGCGGAGGCCACTGCTAGCTTCTGTGTAGCTCCTGTGCCGTCGATGGAGATGGCGACACAGTCCCTGCTCAGGAACTCTGAAAAGATATTGTAATTGATATCTTTCCTTATAACAATGCATGATCTGGGAGGTAGTTCTCCTGGATCGCATATTACCTTGGTATCCTTCGTGTACAGGCCTTTAATGCCATGGTGCCACCATGGTTCCTGTACAAGGGCTAGCCCTAGGTGTTGGGTGGTGATCATCCTGGCCAAGACAGCAGATGCTGCTTTGGCCCGATGGATGTTCACCTGGGCTAGCCGAGTGCTGCTTGTTGCAGCCATCAGATGGGGCTTTGGTGCCCCGTGACTTCTGGTGAAGAGAGCGAGCAAGTCTCTCCACCACCGTCTATCACGGTGACCTCCGCCTCATCGCAGCTGTCGTCCAGGAGGAGCTCCTGGGCCAACTCTTGGGATGACATGGGGTGTCCATCCCCCTGGTCGTCCCCAATCTCCATGACAGATTGGCTGTCCTCTCCACTCTGCGCCGTCGGCTCCACACTTGGTGGTTCGAGGGTATCCTCGACAGCCTCGCAGATGTCTCCACTCGCAGATGTCTCTTCTGGAGCCTTCCTGGTCTTCTTTAGACCGCTCACAGTGACATGACCATACCGGAAGTTGAGCTGGTGGTCACACTCCACTATCTCATCCCTCCCGGTCTGGTCCATCCCTACTACGAGGAGTGCACCAGCTCCGTCGTTTTTCCTGGAAATGATTTTCCAGGCGTCTGTTCCAACGCGGTTCTGGAAACCAATAAAGGCCAGAATCTCCTCGTTTGACCTGTCTGCGCTCCTCGGGCAGAACAACGTGGCGTTGTATACTGCCGGGATGTCGTCTCCCGTGCGTGTTTCAAGGGGTACTCCCTTCCACGTCCGCAGCTGAGGTACGGCCATCTTTAGCCACTCAGCCGTGCCCTCATCCAGGCAATCGATTATCAGGTGACCCACCCTGAAGTGGATCCCCCTGAAAACGACCGGACCGCTCCACGCTGACGTGAGCATCTCGTCCATGATGGACTCCTGTAGTCCTGACAGCTCCTCAGTGGTCAGGCTGACCACCGGGAACCTCTCCGGGAGGATGGCCACCTTAACGAACGATGCTTTCTTGGCAGCCTCCGCGTATGTCGGACGGGGTCCGGTGGGCGGTGGTGCCGGGCCAGAGGGTCGTCCTCCGGCGGGTGTCGGTTTCTGGTCTCGGCGAGGCTGGGAAGGTATCTTCCTGGCCTGCACCTTTGCCTTCTCTACCGCTGCTGCCTGTGATGTACTCGGTCCATCTTGCCTCGGGGCCCGTGAGGGGTGTCAGCGGGTGGTGTGCGGCTGGTGTTCAGCCGTTTGCCAGCCGGTGCTGCTCCTACTGCCGGTTGCTCCCTCGGCTCCTTTGCCTTCTTCAAGGCCTCCTCTGGCGTCAAGCCCTGCAAGAGGTACCTGAGGTACCACTTGACTTTTGACCCTGGCAGGCCACGCCTGTTCGGGTCATCCAGTCCTCCGGGCTTTCCTAGGGCTGGAAGGGCGTCTTGCTTCTTCAGCTGTCTAATAGAGTGTGGCCTATCAGACGCGAGAGGTGGACGTGCTGGCAGGGTAAGTCCTGCTGGCACACCGCGCTCCCTGGCTGGAAACACCGGCAGCGCAGGTCTGGCCTGCACTGCTGGTGAGATCCTGGGCGTGTACGCTGCCGCCTGGGGTCTCTCACCGTCGAGGGATGTGTCCTCGAAGTGTCTTGCGACACTGGTTGCAGGGATATCCTGCGGGATTTTCATCTTTTGATTCTTCTTCATGTTGTAGTCCCACGAGTTGCGGAGAAAAGGTGGTCCCCGGGCAGAGATCCGCCGTACCCGGGTAAGGCGCAGTTAGGACAGACGGTCGCCACTTGTCTGAACCCTCCGTTTGAGACTAGGCTATTTGTTGACTCGGGCCCCCAGCCAGGCTGACTATCGGCACGGGTCGGATGACACCTTAGTCCGGCACCGAGGTGAGATGTGGGGGATAGGATGGTGGTAGGTAGTTGTGTGGGAGGGGTGTGTAAGGCTACGGTGGGGAGGGGGGCCAAGCGGCTTGTGTTGTGTGGTTCTTTGTAGGTCCCCTGTTGTTTGGGGGGGTTTTTTATTCCCCCTTTTTTTACAACTAACCTCCCCGGGGGGGGGGTCGCTATCCGCAACCTGCGACCCGCCTGGTGGCCCCAGCTAAGCTTCCCTTCGAACCATCTCACTAGTTCTTGGGGACCAAGTTCATCGCCAATTGCAGATATTAATTTTAATTGCGGAAAGGTGCATTGCATACAGAGAAACGTCAAATCTAGGTGGAATGTAAGAGCAGTTTAAGTAAATGTTAGGACGATTTATAGATACTTAAACTGCTATAAATTTTACGGAATGAATATTTTAAAGCAAAAAGCTCTGAATAAAGGGAATTGTGAACAACACTATAAACCAAAAAGTTATCAGAAAATATTTCTTGATTAGAGACGGAAGAATCAAGCCATGTTTCAGTTAAAATTATTATGTCTGCATCGGTGGAAAGACTGTTAATATACACCCTACTCAGTTTTCCCAGTAGACTTTGCACATTTTGGTAAAGAATGGACAAGTTATTTAGTTTTTTAAAGCAGCTTTTTTTTTTTGAACTAAACTGTTTACTGGCCAAATGGTAGAATCAAGCGCCTTTGAGAATAAATGGTCTGCATGAAGAATTTTAAATGAAAAACAAGAAAGAACGCTATAGTCGGGTTTCCCGACTATAAGAATTGCGATACTGATTGCCCTCTTTAAAAACAGCAAGCTAGCACTCTTAAAAAAAGTGTAGCCTACTTTCGGGCACAGTAAATTTTTAGCGCCCATTTAAAAAAAAGTTTAGCCTACTTTCGAGCGCAATAAAATTTTTTACGCACTTGTATACACAATTTCTTGAAAATGGCCAGATTTTCAAAATTTTTAGATATTTGGGTAGATATTTTCAATACA
Organism: Drosophila oshimai; assembly: GCA_018150695.1. Taxonomy (NCBI): domain Eukaryota; kingdom Metazoa; phylum Arthropoda; class Insecta; order Diptera; family Drosophilidae; genus Drosophila; species Drosophila oshimai. Next base: position 884,938 of record JAECWM010000266.1, on the reverse strand, counting down.
AACAACATTTATAAGGGCCACTTTTCTCTAGCATTAAAAATGTGGACACCACAGAGTTTCGCGGTTTGTGTGCTGAGTCTGGATACAAATATAGATTTTTGAATGACCCCACTCCAAGGAGTGCCCCAGACCGCAGGAGTCACCACGCTTTTTCTTTGGCCAATTCGACTTAAAAAACCACTCAGAGGAATGTTAGAGCGGCCCGGAGCTACCTGGCTTGGGCCTGGCAGATCATTGACATATTAAACTGCTCTTGATGCAGAGACTGAGTCGACAGCTTTAGGAACTAGCTGCAATACAGAAGTGGCAAGGCTTTGTTCGGGGGAATATTACCAGTTGATGCCGCAGCCAAAGCAGCCTGCAACTTGATTGGTAGGTTGTCTGAAGATCCAGAAGGAGTGGTAAGATAGTTAGGGGAATGTTCCCCTAGAAAGCATGCTGGTTGTTAAAATGTTTGCAGGAAGTTGAAGATTGTTTGGAATCTTCCTTTTCGGTGGTTCGCTTAGAATCTTAAGTCCGAGAAACTGGGGTTCCTCTGCCAGGAATTTGTCGTTCATAGAGGAAGAAGGTTCGTAGGTGTTTCCGAACCTCCATAAATCCAGTCCAGTCATCTCACGGCATGTCGTTACGAACCAGGTAAAGCCGAAACTGTTGAAACTGGCTCCAGCGCACTTAACGTGCGAGCAGTAGCCGCAGTTTCTCCGCTGAAATTGTTTTTCTACTCGAATCTATTAGAACTGCAAATGTAAGTCATTTTGGCTGAGTATCAGGTCACTGTGCAGCAGAGAAGCGTAGGTGTATAAGCGGCAATAGCTGCGGGGCAGAGCGGCAGGGCAGAGCAGCAGCAGGGCAGAGAGCAGTCGGATCTAAGCGTCGAAGAGTAGAGCAGCAGCAGGACAGAGATCAGTCGGATGTAAGCGTCGAATAGCAGAGCAGCAGCAAGCCAGAGAGTAGAAGATAGCGCTGTAGAACCGATCGAAGCGAAGTGCAGTGATTGAGAGTTCGTGTAAATGTTTGTGGCAAAAACAAAGAGAGCAATTTCACCAACAACAAACTTTGTGTTTAGCGGTAACGCTGGCAAAACAGAGCATTACAAAATTTATTCTGTTGCCAATTTGGTTTTGCAAGTTATTAAGTTACTGTCTTTTTAAATTATCTAAACGGCTCGTATTGATAAAGATTGTAGTGTTACTGACAATATGTTGAGATGAACTGAGATGAACCAAATAGGTTTTCACAGGGAAATCGCGATGTGAAGGAGAAGCGTCGAAAAACACGTCCGCAAACTTGTAACTGCATTTTTGTTGAATACCCTTTACTATGTTTACATGCAATGCTTGGGCGGCCATGGGGATTGAATAAACCCTGTACTATGGAGTAGCCAAAAGGGAATGAATAAACCCAGCCCTGGTAACCTCTGCTACAGAGTGATCAAAGGGGGTTGAATAAACCCAGCTCTGATACCCTTTACTAGTTATTGGAGCCGACTGAATATGCCGAGCTCTGCTGTGCTACTTTTATTATTGAGGCAGGTTCTCACCTTGTGGGTGGAAAAATTTTTTTATTTTTTTTTATTTTATAAATCGAAAGTATAACTCTAAAAGAGTATGTTCCTCAAATTTTATGTTCGAATTCCAAGTACTTTGTAAGTTACAGGAGTTCAAAGTTGTACGGTTTACTCAACGCGCCCTAAGTCGTCTGCGAAACAAACGCATTTTTCTCAGAATCACATTTTTGGACCTTACGGAAGTGGTTGAAGGCGCTTGGATGAACCAATCGTCACCAATTTTTTTTAAATGTTCGTTAGGGTCTTTTCTAATAAATGAACTACGATCAGCCAAAAATATTGAAAACTTTTTTTTTAAAATAGAATAAGTAAAACAAAAACCTGCAAAAATCAAAATTTTTTTCAAAGCTTCATAACTTTGGTTATTTTTTTTTTTTTCATGATCGAAGTTCATTCAATAGATATTACATTTTTAGATTAAAAAAGTGTTTTGGTTTTGTGTTTCAGAATACGCGTTTTGATGGAATCACTTCCAGTAGCGCGACACCTTTTCAAAAAAATGCCAACTTTGTTTCAATTTAAAACATTGTTTTCCTTGAATAATCGCATTTTTTTACCGCCGCGCACGGTTTTTACATACAGTTGGTTGCAAGCAGCGCAAACGTAGTGGTAGACGCCGGCTGCGCAGTCGACGCCTACGCCGATTGTGTGACATCGACGAAAACGGTTGCGAGCAGTCGTATGTAAAAAGCGTGCTCGGCGGGACAAAAAATGCGATTCCAACTGTCCAAGGCAGTACAAAAATTTTTTTTGCAACTTTTTAAACAATAGTTCGACGATAATTGTGCGAAAAATTTGTTATTATTTATTATTATTTATATTATGTATACTACTTATATTTATATACTACTTGCATTGCGAAGGGTAGTTCCAGGGTAAGTCGGGGAACATTCAACGCCAAGCAATTTTTTATTAAAACTAGAAAGAACGCTATAGTCGGGTTTCCCGACTATTAAATTTCCGATGATGAATATCTTTCTTTTAAAAAAAGTTTTGCCTGCATTTAAGCGCAATACAATTTTAACGCACTTGTAACCACAATTTCTTTAAACTGGCCAGATTTTTGAAACTTGGAAACCAGTTTAGATATTTTCAATACAAAACAAATTTATTAAGACCACTTATCTCCAGCATTAGAAGAGTTGGGCACCACAGAGTTTAGCGGTTTGTGGGTGTGGGGTATATAGAAGCTCTTATGGTTCCCGAGACGGACGGGCAGACAGTCATCTTCAACGTGCACAGTACTTGCTTACTCTTCGAGTATCGCAAATAATAGTGTACCCTTATTGCTAGAAGAATTCAAAAAAGATATCCTCAAGTACGACCCTTATACCAAAGTTAAGGCATGCCAAACATTAATTGGAAATAAAGTGAGATTTTTTCATTTTTATCAGCCGATAATGTTATGGTGTCTGCAAACGAAACAGTTGTGCGCCTTGTATAGCAGGGGGTTCGAGATGACGGTGACCACCTAGTCAACCTTCTCTTCGGTGCGTTCACCAGCGCAGTTGATCGTCATGCTACATCACAATATTTGAGGTGCAGCGATTTTTTCAGCTTTGTGGGACGACTTCTCTCTATTTGCGAAAACAGGAATTGGTTAAAGAAACAAAAAAAAACCCATTTCAAAGACGAAAGCAAATTGTATTACTATAAATTTAAATAGTTGCCCGGCCTAGAAAGCGAACGGTCAAAAAATCCACACTTACATTTTGTTCTAGCGTTGTGCCTTTTTTTGCACACCTTTTTATTCTCGTTACTCGTAGAGTAAAAGAAAACACTGTGAACGTTCCAAATGTCTGTCTATCCATCCGTGCAAACGTCGAGATCTCGGGAGTTATAAGAGCCAGAACCACAAAATTTTTGCAAAGAGCGATCTTTAAACAAAGCGCTCGCCCCTTTTAACGACCACAAGCCGCGAAACTCCTTAATGCACAAATTTTTAATGCTAGAGAGAAGTAGCCTTAATAAATGTTGTTTGTATTAAAAATATCAACACAGATATGACCTGTCTCAAGAAATTGTGTATAAAAGTGCGTGAATAATTTATTGCGGTCGAAGGCAGGCAATAAAGGACGCTATGTCCTTTCTTGATTCTTTCTGATTTTGATCTTTGTTTTTAGAATGTGGAGATACGTTCAGGAGGACTTTTTTAGCCTGCTCTCCGAGTCAGAAAGAGGTTGGCGATTTGGGTAAAGTGAAAAGGTAAGTACCTTCAGACCAGAATGTTTCAGGACAGCTCGTCATTAATACACCCATGCAGGGTATTATAATTATAGTCTAATATTTGTGACGCATAGAAGGAGGCATTTTCGACCCCATAAAGTATATATATTACTGATCAGCGTCGCCAGACGAGTCGATATAGCCAACTTCGTCTATCCCTGTGTCCGTCTGTCGGTTTTAGTAAGCTTGTTTTGCTCAGCGTAAGACTTATGAGCATAAAAGTGATTTACTGAAATTATTCGAAAAATTAATAACTTGTCAATGTCGGTCGCTTATTTTGCCGTTTCAACGAGGCTTCACCAGGTGCCGATCCACTACCACTAATTGGCTTGAGTTTACCTCACTAGTTAACCGTGTTTTCCTCCATTAGCAACAAACTGAAGCTATTTTTACGGATTGTTGACTCGGTAAAGCACAGGGTACTGTAACGAACTGATTTTGTTTATCTGCTCGCAACTGAATTGTGCGGCTAGCTTATAAGATTGTGTGTTCGTCCCACCAAATTTATATTAAACGCGAACACTGACTAGAGAAACGCACAGATTTCCAGGGTGTTTATACCGATTTATTAAACCAGCGGCCTTTGGATTATGGCTGCTAGCCACGATCTTTACAATTACTCCTCCGCTCTCGCTCTGCTAAGCTCGTCGCTCTGGGCTCGACCGCTGCCTGCTGCAGGTGCTCCTCGCTGTCCTCGACGTCTTGCTGCTGTCCCGGTTGATCGCGGGGCCTCAACCTCGTCTGCCTGCTCGTCCTGGATGCCCGCGAGGTCCTTGTCTCGCTTCACTGCTGATCCCGGTTGGCAACAGGGTCCTCGCCCCGACTGCTGGCTCGTCCTGGCCGCTCTTGATGTCCTCGCCGTCCCTCGTCGCACGTCCTGGGGTTCTCGAGGTCCTTGCGCCTTTTTTCCACTCGTCCTGGCCGCCCTCGATGTTCTCGCCGTGCCTCGTCGCACGTCCTGGGGTTTTTCGAGGTCCTTGCGGATCTAGGACTCTCGGTGGTCGGCCTTTGGCTTCCAAAGCATACGCCTTTCGCCTTATGCTCTTGACTCCACGTCCTTCTTGACCATCCACACCTAGATCGCCTCAAGCCCGTAAGTCTTTGGGGTCGATCGGGTTCAAGGATTTTCTTCTTCGAGTCCTGCCTCTTTAACTACAGAACATTCGCACCATGATCGCCTCAAGCCCGTGAGTCATTGTGGTCGACCGCTGATTCTAGGATTTAATCCTTGTAGTTCCTGATTACTCCTTGTCTGCTGCCTGTTGCTCGTTCTACTGCTGCTCCCTCTGCACGGGTACTGGTCCCTGCTTCTGGGCTGGGCCCTCTTTTATAGGCCGGTCTTGTCCCATTATTTCTCGGCGTCTCCTTTTTCCTCAGGTCCAAGGTCCACGGTTTACCGTAAGTCCTGTTTGACCTCTGCGCACGGCACAAAACATTTCCAGTATGGTACCGTTATGGAGCGGCTTCTCCTTATAACCTGGTCCAAGGTCCATGTTTTACCGTTGGTTATTGTCTTCTCCCTATGGCCATATCTTTGACCTGAATTCGCCGCGTATCTTGTACCTAGGTCTTCCTGGTGTGAGCACCACATTTATTTGTGAGGAAATTTTTAACTCCTTACAGAACTTATTCAACAACGAATTGTTTTGGGATTCTTTCCAAAGTTGTTAATGTGGTTACATTTGTATCTCATAGACCGCGCTCAGAAGGTGAAATATAATGTTATAGCTTCCAAAACCATAAATTTTACTTCTGGAGTGCCTTACTCATGTGGTCACCTCTAAGAGGTTACAACTGGGACTACGGGCGTAGGTTGCAATACTATAATGTCAGATTACGTTTGGCTCATTTTGATCAACCGCCAAATTTGTCATGGTGTAATGTTCCTACACAAACTAATAAATGGTGATGTCGATCCCTCCTTTCTCTTTAGTTCCCTAAACTGGAAAGCACCATGCAGAACAATTCGACGGTGTTGGCCCATGTCTTTGCCATTGTGCAGGTCAAATTTTGCTCTTCATGACCCTTTCCGTGTTCTTTGTGTCTTGTGTATGGAGTCTTTTTTGGTTTTTTGTTTTATTAAACGCGCGGATTCCTACGGCCCACCACCAGCTCAACCGACCGAGGGACGCAGCCATGTGTCGTACGGCACGATTCGCGTGAAGATAGACGCGATATAAGAAGCAATAATTAAAAGTTCGCGGAAAGAAAATCCAAAAGCGGCTGTCAATTTCACCACGAACAAGATTATGCACAAAAACCGTACCAAGCACCGTTCAACGGTTAGCTAGATAATGTAAATTAAATAAAACTAATCTGCTAGAATATGAAGGTAAGTTAATTTTTGCGTCCCAGTTAAGGCGCCGTAAAGCAAAAAGTAAAAAGAGTAAGGCTTAACTTAAACGGTCGACCCATACTCCAAAAAAGGCCGGACTAACGAAATAAATAATTTGGTGATATAGGGTTCATCAAACTTCTTCGACCACCTTTTTATAATCCAAGGCTTAAATCCCTTGACTTTATTCACCTTGGACAAAATGTGATCTGAAAACTTTAGCTTTGGGTCCATAGGGACCACTCAGCGTGTATGTAAGTTGTTAAACTATATTTACACTACAAAAATTCATCAGCTTACATTTTGAACCGTTGAAATTTAGAAAAAAAATAAAAATCAGGATTAATCGTTATTGTAGTTTTATTTTATAAAGCTCAAAAATAAAACTCAAAACGCAGTAGCGGCCGTCTTATAAAGAATTATAATAAGATTAATGCATCATATTATAACGTAAACCGTGAAGTATCAATGTGTATCTATTAAAAATTCGCTCTGTACTTTCAAAGTGAACGGCCGTGTTTTTTTCTGCGCTCCGATTTATAAATCGCCTTCTTAATTTATAAACTTTTATATTCCGTCCGCTTCGCGAGTGAATCTATTCTATTCTGTGCATAACATTAAAATAACAATTTAAACTTTTAGTTTCTCTTGTGTTTTTGTTGTTGCGTTCTACTTTGTCTTTATTTTGTGCTTTATCCGTCCCACGCAGGGCCAATCGTTGTTGTTGTTTTTGCATGCACATCAACTGCATTGCATTGCGCTCTCTAACTCTCTCGCTCTTTATCTCGCTCTTTATCTCGAAACTTTTAAGCTTGCAGTTATCTGCGCTCTTGCGGTACTTTTAGCGGCTCGCTCACAAGTTTAGATTTTATTTCATTTGGTACAGTGGTCCGATTAAGCAAAATTATGGACACATTTTTTGTCTGTGTTGATAAAAAATGCCAGAAGGCAATCAAGGCTGACCAGCCTAATATGACTTGCTGGCTATGTGAAAAAATGGTACACATTAAGTGCGCTGGTTTTATTGGGCGAACAAGTGATGACCAAAGTAAGGGTAAAAATTTGCAGTACTGTGTCGACGCCTGTCACGAGGTTACGAACGAAATGAAGTTGTTCATGCGCCAAACTAAAGGCGGCTTGAAGGGACTGATCACCTGTTGACGGAGCTAGAGATAGTTTTCGCAAGGCAGATGATCTGCTCCAAGCTCTGGACACTCAATTTAATAGTATAAAACTATTAGAGGAGTCTCCAAAGCGCAAAAAAGCCGCTGGTAGTAGGCCAAAGAGGAACACCCCGCAGCCACCGTCAGGTGACCAGCAGAGCACTCCCGTGGATCAGCAGCCGAACTCAGCAACCGCTCAAATGTTGCTAAGATCGGCAGCAAAAAAAGATTTGGAACCCGATCAATCCACAGCGGAATGTATGCAAATAGGCGATCCTGAAAATTCCGATTTGTCCGTAGTGGTTTCACAGTTGGTTAAACCACCAAACCTAGTTAACACACCGCCACAAGGAAATATTGAGTCCGGACTACCGGGCAAAGGTGGTTCTGCAGACGCACAATCTGCATCACCTTAAGCTCTTTCAGTGGTTCCACCAAAGAAACAAATATTTGTTTCTCGGCTTTCCCCTGATCAAACATCTTCTGATGTACTGTCTTATATACAAGACAAAACAAAAGCCGAAAACGTTAAGGTGGAAAAATTTAACTTCTCTTATGCTAGGGATATTTCATCTTTCAAGATCACTGTGCCACCCGAGTACTTTGCTACCATAAGCTCTGCCAAATTCTGGCCGGACAATTTGGTGGTAAAAGAGTTCGAAGCTAAGAATAAAAAAAAAGGGCCCACAAAAAAAAGACTTCCCAGTCGAGGCCAGACCATTGTGCCATCTTCCTCTTCTACTTTTTCTTCAAAAAACTAACTAAAAACCTCCTTCTTTCCTGTCAAAATGCAAGTAGGCTTGCGTAGCAAGCTAACAGATAAATTGTATTCTGATAGCTTTTCATTTGCATCCCATGTTATTGTGTTTACAGAAACCTGGTTAAAGCCGGAGATTCTAAGCTCCGAAGTTTTTCCCGGTAAGTACATAGTATAAAGGCTTGACCGTCTTTCCAAACGGGGAGGTGCAGTCTTAATTGACGTGGACTCCAACCTCACGTCGGAAGAGGTATGTGTTGAGGAATTTAATAATATTGAATTTATTTGTACAAAGCTGACCCTTCAGGGAAAGTTTATATATATCACTTGCTTCTATGTTCCGCCGTCTTCTGAACTCCAAGAATACTTAAATCATCTTTCTGTGATACAGTCCGTTTAAAACAGGCTTTCCGATAGGGATCAGTTATTAGTTCTAGGTGATTTTAACATACCTGGATCTACGTGGTCCACATATTAACTCTCCTAGGCCGCTTACTAGATTTGTGCTTTGTTAAATATACCTTATTTTTTTTAAGAATTTTAATAAAACTAGTATGAGATCTTGTTTAGAATACTTCAAGCTAGTTTATGCCAACTTTTCAAACAAATTGATTTGTACGTTTTTTTATGGCATATTTTTAAAGTTAAAACTTCGTAAAATATTGCAAAATTTTTTGAAAATTGCAGCCAAAATGTCGTTGCCTACAGCAATACGAAACATTTATAAAAGTTTCACACATAACTTATTTAGCAAATAAAAAATATAATATCGAAATTATTTCAAACACATATTTTAAAAATTAAAAAAATCTATAGGTTAAGCTGTTTTTTTATAAAAATGTACTTTGCTTTATTTGTGCAAAAAAGTACCTTTCGCGATTTGAGTAAAACTTTTTTAATAAATAGTTTAATCAGTTGTCAAATCGCCCGGGGGCGCGGGTTTTGTGCGCCTCGCTTAGTTTTTTTTTATGAATTTTTAAAGTTGAGACACATTTTGAATTCGAACGTGATTTTAGTGAATTTGTGAACTTACAAAGGCCTAAAAGTATGCTTCACTCTAAATGTTCTATACAAAACAACCAAAGTTCTATACACAACAATCAAATCGACATTTTGCTGCATACTTGTACATCCAGGTGTTAAAATATGATTTAGCAGCCAAAAAGTTAAAAAAATTTAATAAATAAAAATATTTGTTTTAATATTTTGGGGTTGCAAAAGTATAGAAGCAACAAAGTTAGCGGTAAAAATATTTTTTCCGTTCGATTTTTCTTAAACCTTAACGTAGTTCCCACGCAAAGTTTGCATATTTAAAGGTTGATAAATATTTAACCAATTAATATTTTTTAAGGATATATTTTTTTTTAGTTGCGATCTTTTGTTGTTAAGTTTGGGTTAAATTGGGTTGAATCTCTGCAGTAGTTTTTTTTATAAATAAAAAACTAAAAAATAGGAAATATTTTTCAACTTTGGCTTAGATTATCTAAATCTTAAAAAAATAGTACAAAATTTAAGTTTTGTTTTTCCAAAAGTTTAATCTTTTAAGAACATAATGGCCAAATTTCAGCTTCCTAGCTACGCCGTGGATTTTTGGCCAAAATATGAACTTTCTGGCCCACTGTGCAGCGCTCAAGTTTTTTATTTAGAAATTTACGCTTGTATTAATATCTATTTGTTCACAAACTTAGGATTTTACTCACCTGATGCTTGTTATAAGGAGACAAATACTATTTGTCCAAGAACTTACGCGCAAGTGCGACCACTTAACACAATAAAAAAAACGGAGTCCAAATCGATAGAACGATAGCCATATGACATGTAATGCGATATGTGTATGCGATATGCGTGCGATGTGTGTGCGATATCTGTACCTCGAATTTCGAGAATCGAAACTTCGGTTTGTGGTGTCTAAACGACACTGGATGTTGACAGGTTGATACTATTTAGGGTCAAAATGCATTCTTAACACTTTTTCTTGACCGATTGACACTGACTTAGTGTCAAGTTGACACTAGAAAGGGCTAGTGGCGTTTTGAACCACACTTATCAATTTGACACTTAGAGATTTTTTTTGGGTGTAGTTAATAATGGAATAATGGGTCCGGACTACCGGGCATAGGTGGTTCTGCAGACGCACAACCTGCAGCACCTATAGCTCTTTCAGTGGTTCCACCAAAAAAACAAATATTTGTTTCTCGGCTTTCCCCTGATCAAACATCTTCTGATGTACTGTCTTATATTCAAGACCAAACAAAAGCCGAAAACGTTAAGGTGGAAAAATTTAACTTCTCTTATGCTAGGGATATTTCATCTTTAAAAATCTCTGAATCGAGCACTTAGCTACCATATGCTCTGCCAAATTCTGGCTGGATAATTTGGTGGCAAAGGAGTTCGAAGCTAAGAATAAGACTTCCCAGTCGTGGCCAGTCCATTCTGCCATCTTTCTCTTCTACTTCTTGTTCAAAAAACTAATTAGAAACTTCCTTCTTCCTTATCAAAATGCAAGAGGATTGGGTAGCAAGCTAATTAAATTGTATTCTGATAGCTTTTCATTTGCATCCCATGTTATTGTGTTTACAGAAACCTGGTTAAAGCCGGAGATTCTAAGCTCCGAAGTTTTTCCCGGTAAGTAAACAGTATAAAGGCTTGACCGTCTTTCCAAACGGGGAGGTGGAGTCTTAATTGACGTGGACTCCAACCTCACCTCGGGTTGGTACCAAGAGTACTTAAATCATCTTTCTGTTATACAGTCTGTTTCAAATAGGCTGTCCAATAGGAATCAGTTATTTGTTTAAGGTGATTTCAACATAACTGGAGCTACGTGGTCCACAGATGAAAAATCAAATGTCTTACTTCCTAATGCATAACATGACTTTATTGACGGCTTGTTTGACATATCTTTGAGTCAAGTAAACCATGTTCAAAACTCACTAGGCCGCTTACTAGATTTGTGCTTTGTCTCAAATCCTAAAGGCGTGTTTCTATCCAGGGTTCCACCACTTACGCAACCTGAAGATCCATATCATCCTACTTTCGATGTGACAGTCGACGCGGGTATCGTGATAGAAGAAAAATCAGAAAGGTCAACTAAACGAATACATTGTTTTCGTAAGGCAGACTTTTCTAGGTTTAATAACTTTATATCTGGCTTCAATTGGTCCGATCTCTACTCATGCAATAATATGATTAATGCCATAAAATATGCAATGAAATCAATTTTTAATTCTTGTATTCCGATGTACTATCCGTCTATCTCCAGTAAACCACCTTGGTTTAGTAAAGAGTTGTCACACCTAAGAAATGACAAGTCCAGACTTTATGGGAAATATAAAAACTCCGGTTCTCAATCTGTTGTTTTCAAAATATCTAAGTGCTCGGTCAAGATTTACCGTGCTTAACGCGCAGTGCTATACAAACTATTTAAATCGTTGTAAGGTCCAGTTTTCGCAGGACCCGTAACAGTTTTATAACTTGGTTAACACCAAGCGTAAATCTACTTCTTATCCTTCCTCGCTATATTTTGAAAACATGACGGCAACCACAGATCAGGCAATAGCCGATCTTTATGCCCAGTTTTTTTAAACAACTTATACTACTTCAGCACATCCAATAGAGCCTTATTCTTACACCATGTCCACGTCGAACCTTATATTCAGTCCTACTATAAACGAAAGCTCTTTATTTCTATATCTTCAATGTGTTAAGCCTGTTTACTCTCCAGGTCCTGGCTGCATGCTAAGGAATTGCGCGGAAGCCCTATGCAAACCCCTTCTCAAATTGTTCACCTTATCTTTAGAAACCTCCCAATTTCCCCTTATTTGGAAGAAGTCATTTGTTATTCCTCTCCACAAAAAAGGTAACAAATTGGATGCCAGCAATTATAGAGGTATCTCTAAGTTGTCGGCTATTCTCAAACTTTTCGAAAATGTCATTACTCCTCATTTGCAGCACCTTTGTAGGTCAGTTATATCTCCGTGTCAACACGGATTTATGAAAAGAAGATCAACAACTACAAACCTTTTGGAGCTTACCTCATTCGTGATAAAGGGCTTTAAAAGTAGCTTTCAAACAGATGTCATTTACACTGACTTTAGTAAAGCATTTGACTCTGTAAATCACTCACTTCTAGTTCGGAAACTTGACTTGTTAGGGTTTCCAAATGATCTTCTTAGATGGACCTTAAGTTATCTGAATGGCAGGACACAAAGAGTTCTTTGTAAAAATTCTCTTTCTGGTCTTCTCCGAGTTACCTCCGGCGTTCCGCAAGGAAGTCACCTTGGTCCGCTTCTTTTTACTTTATTTATAAACGACCTTCCATTATTTATAAATCATTCTCGCGTACTTATGTACGCAGATGATGTTAAGTTATGCCTGCAGTATAAGGATATTTCCAGCCATTCTGACTTACAATCCGATCTAAATAATTTTCAAAACTGGTGCCGTGATAATTTACTAAATTTAAACGGGTCTAAGTGCAAGCTGATGGCTTTTTGCCGAGTCAATCCAAAACTTGCAACTTACTCACTAAGTGGGAAATCTTTGGATAGAATGACTAAGGTTGACGATCTTGGCGACCTTTTGGACCCAAAACTTAAGTTTACTGATCACATTTCGTCCATGGTTAATAAAGCCAGGGGAGTGCTTGGTTTCATTAAATGATTTGACGATCCCTACGTCACTAAGACCTTATTTACTTCGCTAGTCCGTCCGATTCTTGTGTATGGGTCTCCCGTCTGGAGTCCCCAATACGGAGTACATATAGATCGCATTGAATCTGTACAGAAAAACTTTTTAATTTTTGCTTTACGGCGCCTCAACTGGGATGCAAACCTTAACTTACCTTCTTATTCCAATTTAATTTGTTTATTTATTTATCTTCCTAGCACTACAAGTTAAACTTATATATATTAATGTGCTAGTCACGTGAATTACAATACTATTTGATCAGAATAACTTTAAATAAATAATCTCAAAAACAGTTATTTTAAAGACAGTTACATAGAAAATATATATAATAAATAAAAAGACTATATATTAACATACAAAAAAAAAAAAAAACAAAATGGGATACAAATTTTGAATAAAACATATAGTTTTTACAAGTTTAAACAAATTAAAATACTACTTAATCTAATTTAAACTAATTTCTCTCATTAAATTAACGGTTTTGAAATTCGGTACGCTCTTAATTACTTTTAATTCGTTGGGAAGTTCGTCCCAAAACCTAACAGCAAAAATAAAAAATTGTTTTTCAGAAAATGCTCTTTTGTGTCTTATGCATGCAATGTTATTCGTTCGTCTTGAACTGGCAAATGTTAGTTTTTTGTAAAGATAATCAGGTTCTTTGGTGTTAATTATTTTGTGCAATGCCACTAATGCCCTGAATTGGATCCATGATTGAAGATCAACTTCAAATATCTTATACGCTAAACATGAAATCGGATGCCAACGCCTAACTATTAAACGCTACATTAAGTTTTTGTTTACTTAGTGAATCACTATTTCCGAGTATCTCGACGCCGTAGAATAATGCCGGTATTAAATAGGTCTTTGCCATTAGCAGTCTTGTCCTTTCTGGTAAGAATTCTTGTGTATGGAACAGCGACCTTAAAGAACCATATGTTTTTCCAACAGCTTGGTTTATATGGTCGCTCCAAGTGAGTGTCTTGTTGAAGATGAATACCCAGATTATTTGCTTTTATAACTGGGACAATTTTGGCACAAAAATACCTTTTTTTTTGAAAAATTTTAATAAAACTAGTATCAGATCTTGTTTAGAATACTTCAAGCTAGTTTATGCCAACTTTTCAAACAAATTGATTTGTACGTTTTTATGGCATATTTAGTTTTAAAAGTTCGTAAAATATTGCAAAAATTTTTGAAAATTGCAGCCAAAATGTCGTTGCCTACAGCAATACGAAACATTTACAAAAGTTTCACACATAACTTATTTAGCAAATAAAAAATATAATATCGAAATTATTTCAAACACATATTTAAAAATTAAAAAAATCTATAGGTTAAGCTCTTTTTTTATAAAAATGTACTTTGCTTTATTTGTGCAAAAAGTACCTTTCTAAAAATTTTTAATAAATAGTTTAATCAGTTGTCAAATCGCCCGGGGGCGCGGGTTTTGTGCGCCTCGCTTAGTTTTTTTTTATGAATTTTAGTTTAGTGAATTTGTGAACTTACAAAGGCCTAAAAGTATGCTTCACTCTAAATGTTCTATACAAAACAACCAAAGTTCTATACACAACAACCAAATCGACATTTTGCTGCATACTTGTACATCCAGGTGTTAAAATATGATTTAGCAGGCAAAAGTTCAAAAAATTTAATAAAATAAAAAATTTTTTTTTAAATTTTGGGGTTGCAAAGTATAGACGCAACAAAGTTAGCGGTACAAATATTTTTTTCCGTCTTGATTTTTTCATAAACCTTAACGTAGTTCCCAAGCAAAGTTTGCATATTTAAAGGTTGATAAATATTTAACCACATAATATTTTTTTAAGGATATATTTTTTTTTAGTTGACCTTTTGTTGTTAAGTTTGTGTTAAATTGGGTTGAATCTCTGCAGTAGTTTTTTTTAAATAAAAATAAAAACTAAAAAAAATATTTTTCAACTTTGGCTTAGATTATCTAAATCTTAAAAAAATAGTACAAAATTTAAGTTTTGTTTTTCCAAAAGTTTAATCTTTTAAGAACATAATGGCCAAATTTCAGCTTCCTAGCCACGCCGTGAAAAATGCCAGATTTTTGGCCAAACTTTTGCCACTGTGCAACGTAATGAATTACTTTACCATCTATTACTAGGGGTGTCAGGGCAGTGGTGTCAACTAATTGGTTGACTTTTTTGGGTTTATTTAGCTTCGACCATTTGTTTACTGTCGACAATTCAGTATTTGACATCACTACACATTAATTTATTCTGGACAAAGGACGCGATACACACATTTGGACGTCATCGGCATACATATGGACTTTACATGAGGACACTACATTTGGAAGCTCATTAACATACATAGAAAAAAGAAGAGGTCCTAGAACAGATCCCTGTGGAACTCCTCTGGAAAGCTGTTCATAGATGGAAGTTTGAGTGGACGTAACTATGGCTTGACGTCTGCAATCTAAGTAAGAGCGTATTAACTTCTCTGCTGTTACAGCGGAGTTAAACTTTCTTATAAGCTTAGAGCACAAAATATCATGGCTCACGGTGTCAAAGGCTTTGCTAAAGTCTAAAAGGGTCAGGAGAGTTACTTTGCCTTTCTCCATGCTTTCCCTGGTTTCCTCCACTATATTCAGCAAGGCTGTTACACAGCTCCTATTTTTCCTACAACCTGACTGCGCGTTGTTTAACAGTCCATTTGTGTCTACATATTTGTTAATTTGCTTGGCCATTAGGCTTTCGCTTAATTTTGACAAATACGGTAGTATGGATATTGGCCTATAGTCACCATTTGCCTTACCAACTGGTAGTATTTTTGCGTCCTTCCATATTTTTGGGAAAGTGGAAGTGGTTAGCACACTATTTACGGTATAAGTTACATGTGGCAAAATTTTTGGTAATATGATTTTAATAAATTTGGGATTTATGTCGTCAAGTCCAACTGCATTTGATCGTATATTTAGGACGGCTTCAAGGACATCACATTCACTAACACACGAAAAGCTAAATCTAGTATCACAGGTTATATCACAGTCATTGTTTATCTCAGCATGATCACAGTACTCATTAAACGACACCTCAGGAACTTGGCATTGTTTAATTCATTGATGTCCACATCAATTTCCAATGATGGTTTTGATTTACCAACGCCTAGTGCCTTAAGGTCTCTCCATTTTTGGCGAGTATCAACTGCGTTTGTAAATTTTTTATTGAAATAGGCGCATTTATTGAGTTAAGTCATTTACTTTTTTTCGTAAGGCTTTAAACTCTTCATATAAATAATTTTCCGTTTTTTAAAAGCCGTATCTCTTCGTTCTATTTCATTTTCAATAGAGCTATTAAACCATTGCTGCGTACATTATTTTGGAGACAATCAATTTGAACATCGACAGAAACAAGACCATACAACACATTCCAGTCACACTGATTACATTCAAACGCTAACAGATTGTAGTCAATATTTTTGAAGTCCCTAAAAGTAATTTGGTGGTCAGTATTGTCAATAGAAATGTCAAAGGTAATAAATATAAGGTCATGTTTAGAGAACGCTGGTACTGAGACCTGATCATATACAAGAACATTGTTAGGTTTGTTTACGAAAAATACGTCAAGGAGAGTGTTGCAGGTACTAGTAAAATGCGTTGGAAATGACGAATTCACTATAGTCATTCCAACAGATTCCATGTTGTTTACAAGATGTTTTTCGTTTAGAGCATTGCTGTTCATTTCCCCTGTCAATATTATATTGCTATACGTCATAGATGTATCACAGAAAAGGGCGAAAAATTCAGTATAGTCAGTGGTTCAATTCGGTCGGTAGACGCAACCCGAAAGAAATTTTTCTGTTTGGACAGATGCCACGAGTGCAATAAATAGATATTCTATTGTACTATTTGTGTCATTTTTCCTAACTACTTTGGCTTTTAATCTCTTACTTAAATAAATTGCAACACCCCCAGCATGTCCATCACGATCAGCACGATACAAATTAAATCCATCACATGAGACAAGACAATCACTAACATCGGACGAAAACCATGTCTCGGAAACACATATAGCATCAACTCCGGAGTTAACGAACAAGTATCTGAATTCTTCAATCTTTTTGGTCAGACTCTGGGCATTTATGTGGCATACTTTAAGACCTTTATATTGCTTGCATAAGAGCTTGAGAACTACATTGCTGTTCTCAATGGGGCTATTTATCAAAGAAAGCATTTAAAATTTATATTAAAAGTTAGGCATGTAAACAAACTAGATATAGTAATTGAGAGCGACCTCATATAATAATATTTGGCAATACGCCACAAAACAAAAACATAAACATTGACTACTGAAAATAAATTGAGAGAAATTCCTAAAATAAGCCTAAGTATTACTGATAAGTTATGAGGTGACAATTTAAGAGCGAAGCCCAGCTTCGCTAGCAGCTGCTGATGGAGTTTTGGAAGAGAGAGGGGGAGAGCTTTGGAGCCCGACTTCGTGTTCCTGAGCGAGCGCTGAAAGCTCGTCCATACAGCGCACGTGAACTAAACCTCCTCGGGTAAACACAGCATTGAACGTTTTAAGCTTTTTTAGGCGCATCGCTTCTCTGAAGATAAGATAATTATCTTTCAAAAGCTGCTCATTTACATAGACCGTGGCGCTTGAGTCGAGGCCCATCATATGCAAGTTCAGTTGTTGTTTATTCTCTCGCCGGTATGACCCAATCGATCGGAGTAAAGAGATTTTCTCTCGGACGGTGTCTAATTTAATTAATATAACCGGGTCAACGATCGAGTTTTGTTGTTTCCGCGCTCGGTAAATGTCCCGAATTCTTGGCGGCGGAGTGAGTTTAAGTGAAAAACATAACTGGTTGAACAGTGTTTTTAGGTTTTCTCCCTCCTGAAAGGGGACTCCGTGCAAACGTAAGTCGCATGCATTATTTGCTATGTGCTGAGCGGATAATTTCGTCTCCACCCCCCCAACTCTCTCCCGCAGTGTACGCAGCTTACCAACCTCGCGTTCCAGATGATCCATTCGTTCCCGCAGCTGGTCTCGATGGGAGCGCAGATCGGCCACCTCCAGCTCCAGGCTGGTGACCCGTTCTGCCGACCGCTTGACCTCGTCAGAGATCAGGTCCAGACGTTTGGAAAGGCCATCGAGGATCCGCTGCTCAGCTTCTCTCACGCAAGTAGTCATCTGCTCCGTCTGCTCCTGGAGGTGCACCTTCAGAAATGCCATCATCTGGGGAGAAACGGCGTCAGAGAGACGTTCGTTTGCGCCACCGGTGTTGTTGCAAAGGCGCTTGCTTTCAGAGCCCGTTGATGGCATGATTGTTTTTGTTTTTATTTTAGTGTATGTGCAAAGAGTGATAGGTTTGCTGGGCCGACGTGAGTTTTCCTTTGTGCTCTGTTTTATGTGTTTATTCTTTCTAGTTGCTTGAGTGTTTTTTTTTTTTTGTTGTGTTTTGAGTTTGCTTTTCGTTTTATAATTTCTCACTTTAGAGTGTTTTTACTGTGTTTGGCCAACAAGTTTAGGCCAATTTGAATTCGTTAGTGCTTTAACTGTGTTTTGTTTAAATTTCTGCTCTACAATTTGCGAGCTTAACGCGAAAAATAAACAATTTTTGAGGAGCGACAGAAAAACACGACTTGTTTCCACAATGGCGACTAAATGAAATTCTAGCAGATTACTTTTAATTAATTTACCCTCCCTAGAACCGTAGAACGATGCTTGGTACTATTTTTATTTATAGTCTTATTAGTGGTGATATTGACAGCGCCGACTTGGTAGGTCAGCTTAGCTTTTCTGTGCCAAGTAGATTAACTAGAAATTATAAACCCTTAATATGAAACCATTGAAGATCTAACTATGACTTGCATGAGCCTTTCAGAGTATTTTGTTCTGACTATAATAGACTTTATCCTATAATCTCAAATTCTGACTCTCTGCCGCTCTTAAAACGACTTATACTAATTTCGTTAGCACAAAATTAGATCCTACTTTTTCCTCGGACTTCTGCCTATATTTTCATAACTCGCGTCTATCTTCTCGCGAATCGTGCCGTACGATACACGGCTGCACCCCCGGTCGGTTGGGCGGGTCTGTGGGCTGTAGAACTACGCGCAGAATTAAAAAAAAAAAAAAAACATGTAAACCTTTAATCCGTTACCGTGTAGGGGAGACCGGGGCTAGTGTGCCGAAGGGGTAAGTGTGCCGAGTGCCCTTTTTGAAAAGAGCTTAAGGCGCAGTGGCGTCATCAACACTTTTTTTTGTCGAGTATTAGGTCGCGCTTTTACCGACGTAATTTGGATTATTTATGTGTTGCGGTTTGCCCAGGAGCACACTTTTTCTGTTTTCGAAATTATTCATGTTATTTTTCCTAATATTCTTTACAAACAATTATCATCCGATTTCCGAAAACGTGGTGCCACTGGAAAGGGTATTCAAAACCCTACAAAAAAGTGTGACTTTTTCCGTAGTAATCTATCTTTTGTGTTTATAAATCGAAATTTTTTCGAAACAAATGCGTTGGGGTAAGTGTGCCGAGTTTAATGTGGGGCAAGTTGGCCGAGTTGTAAATGTAATGTAGAGCAATGTGCGCTATCATATTCGTTAAACGGTAACCTTTATCGAGCAAAATATGACATTATGTGAATATCAATGCTTCAAATTAAAAATATAAGAATATGTAAGAATTTAAAAAAAAAAAAATTATTTTTTCCTAAATATTTTTATTTTTCCTAAAAAAAAAGACTAAAAAGTAAAGTGGGGAGTTTTTTGTACAACAATAATAAAAACTTATGTACACTTACTATTTTCAATCAATAGACATTATACGTTCATGAATTTCTTGTGTTTAATTGGCTTAACCAAACTCGGCCAACTTACCCCGGCCTTGGGGTAAGTTTGCCGGTTTTTTCCTGTCGCAGTTTTTTGTTAATAACTTTTTCCTTGATTGTTTTTCATTCATAAGAAAATTCACAGATGTGCTTAAGGGTTCTACCTTATTGACAGCGCAAACCGTTTCCGAAAAAGTTTGACCACAGTAATTACAAAAATTCCTAAGTCCAAACTCGGCACACTAGCCCCGGTCTCCCCTACCTTTTAAATTGTGTCAATTTAAGGATATACCGCTATTTAAACGGATCTAAGGTAAAAATAGGCCAATTTTCAAGGAACTTTAGTGACCTAATCAAAAAGATTAATAACAAGAAAGAACGCTATAGTCGGGTTTCCTGACTATAAGATTTGCGATACTCATTTGCCCTCATTAAAAAACAAAACGAGAAAAAACGATAGAGTCGCCACCTACGTAACATTTGTAAATTTTACATTAACAAACACGTGTATGTAAAATATGTATGTAGACTAGATTTAAGGCATAGCAAAATGTTCTATAACTTCTTTATTATTTATTAGAACATAAAATGTTTCGGAGTATAGTAAGACAGTGCACATATCATTATATTTCTTTTAAAACCGCAAAGATTGCATAAAAAATAAGAGCGCCACAGATTTTGGCGGTTTGGGGGCGGTAAAAGGGGCGTGGTCAAGTTTTGAAACAAACTTGATCTGCGTTTTGTTTCTAGAAGTCTGTGTGCAAAATTTGGTGGTTCTAGCTTTAATAGTTCCCGAGATCTCGACGTTTGTACGGACGGACGGACGGACAGACAGACATTTGATCGTTCACAGTATTTGCTTACTCTTCGAGTATCGCAAATAAAAATAAAACCGCGAAATTTTCAGGCTACAATGGTTTAAGACATACCCAATCGTCAAAGGTCTGTTACGGTTATTTTAATTACAGAAAAAATTTTCTATTATGACCAATCTTTTGCTTTGGAGGAAAAAGAATGCACTTGGTATTGCTATAAGATTTTTAAGTTCTTGTAAGTAATGTGCAAGCTGTGAGGTCATGGACAATATTATGTTCTGATATAAGCCATTGCCTGAATTGCCTGAAATTCCTTGAAAAATCTCTAATTTTGACCTATAATCCGTTTAAATAGCGGTCTATCCCTAAAGTTACTCTATCAAATAGATATACATTAATACTTTACGGACTATGTTACAAGATGGTGTATTAATCTTATTATAATTCCTTATTCGACGGCCGCTACAGCGTTTTGAGTTTAATAAAATAAAACTCACGCAATAACGATTAATCCTGATTTTTATTTTTTCTACTCATACAATAACGATTATTGCCTGAGCTTTAAAAATAAAACTCAGAATTAATAAAATAAAAATTAAAAATAAGATAACAGTCGATTTGCAAAGTTTAAGCGAATTAGAGTCCAATAGTGTTATTGGTTTTTTTTTACGGGTCTTCTAAGTTACCAATTTTTTTGATCAAGGAAATTTAAAATAACCAATATTTTCGTGCCCTGTTTGCTAACTGATCACTATCAGACAGCCTATTTGAAATGGACTGGATAGCGAAACAGTGATTTGAGTAATCCTGGAGTTCGGAAGACGATGCAATGTAAGAGCAAATGACATGGACGAGGCAGTGGAACAAAGTTCAACCTGAAATCAACTACCTGAAATACTATGGAAAACAGCTGTTTTCACCATTATAATGGCGGGTGGAACTTTATTGCGCTAGAACTTCCATGTCATGGCCATTTCTGGCCAATCCAATGATGCAGCCTTACGTAGAATAGTTAGGGACTAGTGATTTTAACAAATTAAGAATTTTTACCGTATGGTTCTTTTAATAATGGCGTTAACAGTGACCAAAATGGCGTTAAAAAAAACTTTTTCCAGATTTTGACAGCAAAAAGTTGGGAATTTGAATCGGTTTTTTTTTAACCTTCTGTATGATGGTGTTGTCGAATGCTAAGGCCTTAATCGAAACCAAAAAAGGACCCTGGGTCACCTAATTCAAAAAAGTCCTTTATTAGTCCTTTAAAATTATTATAAGTCGGATATCAAAATATTCAAAGACACAAGGTTGAAGAATTAAATCTTAAATTACTCTTAACATATGTTAAAACATATCTGTAAACCAATTTTTGTTGTCCAACATCCGTTTGAAAAGAAAAAAAAAGAAAATGTCTCGTATACTAATGAAACACTGAAAATCGTGACAAAATTCGGACTTTTGTGTTTTATTTACCGCTACTTGAAAACGCGAGATGCAATCAGAGATAAGAACATCATCTTTTGAGCAGAATTCATTAAGCTTTCATCCTGCATACTTGATTTTGTTGTATTATGCTTCCCCGTTGTTCTACGAGGGTCGAAACTAAAGTTTCATAACTCTCGTATACTAATGAACTGCACTGTAGACAGCGAATCCGCTGCAGCACACAGCTTTCGACTCGCAAAATGTCCAGGTCGAAAAAAACGGATAGAATTATAGTGCCAATCAAAAGTAGTTTATGCATACTTAAGCTGTAATAAGCTAATAAATCAATTAACCTGTTAATATCTGTATGCAGCCTGTTCAATCAGAAGATCTTTTGACACACTTACCTGTCACCCTTTTTTCTATTGCTGTAAGTGAATTCGTTTTGTCACAGAAATGATTTCGGCTTAAAAATCGTATTCTCGCTTTAGAATGGATACATACGCACTTGAATGATCTCACACAAGCAAGCGCTCTCTATTTTTAGATTTTTATGCTCTCAACTTTGTGCGAGCGCGCTGTAAGCGAAGAGTGGAAAGAAGAGGACAGAGAGAACGTTCGTCAGCGCTTAGAGAGGGACAGTGATATGTAAAATTTTCGTGACGGTCATGAATCGGTTTTACTCCGTCCCCGAAAATCCATAACGCGCCTAAAGAAGTTTCACTTCAATATGGTCAAAAGTTTCAGCTAGCTTGTAAAATATTTTAAAAAGTCAGGAAATAATTCATCGTTAGGAGTGTCTTTGAAAAGCTTTTGTCCAACTCTACAACTACTGCTCAAGTCCATTGAAATCAATTGGATAGAGCTAACAGCTATTTTAACAGAAAAAATCAGGACTGCAGAGTTGAGGGCATTAACAAAAATCATTTAGGAGCAATCGTACAATTGCTGGAAGCTTTTGAGAATGTGTCCAAAAAACTTGAAGCTTTTAAACGCCCAACTATTCATCTAGTTTTGACAAATTTAATTAAGCTGAAGAAATCCCGCAGATCGAGTACTAGACGCAGAAATTATTAAAAACCTTAAATTCGAACTCAATAGCCAAATAGCCAAAACTACAGTTACTCCAATTTATACAAGGTACCATAACATACATAGCCTTGTTCCTTTTTCTCCCAACAAACAAGCTAATTCAATTCTCAACCGCTGAGAAAGAGACCATATTCCAGGATTGCAAATGTATAATGAATCACTTTTTCCAAGCCAATTCTGACCTTGACAATATTGAACCCCATTTTTGCTGAGTACTAAGAGGTCCCCCAAGTTGAGACAATCCAAGACAATATTGTGATATCACAGTTGCATACACCATTGATTTTAATGCTTTAGCTTGGTGGCATATGAACAAACAATTTTTTCCGCTACTGCACAAAACAAGCTGCAAAATATTTTGCATTCCAGCGAGAAGCGCGGCTTCGGGACGCACATTTTTAAACGCGAGAAATTTAATTACGGAAAAGCGTTGTCAAATAGCCACCAATTCGGAAAATCTTAACAGAATAATGTTTAGAAATAAGTTTACTGATTTTAAATCCAAGTAGTGTGCTCTTTTTTTGTTGAAATTTTGTGATAGTAAAAAATTTCTGTAAAGTGAGCGTAAAATTTTCTCATTGTGATTAAATAAGTAACGATGCCGCGGAGAAGAAGACCTGACTTAGGTCGTCGCAGTCAATTAAGGGGTTATATACCTTTTTGAGCGAAAAAATTGAGGGAACTTTGGATTTTTTTTCAGGTGTGTAGCAATTATTTTATGGAACTAATACTACTATTGATAGTACATGTTTTTATAAAAACAACAAGCGTTTGATCTTGAAAAAATATAAATAATTTACAAAGTTATGGCAATTCTCTCGGAACCCTTTTTTTTTTAGAGGCTTGCGGTGGCCACGATGGAAGTCCAGCAGGTCAACTGATTCAAAAAACCAAACATTTTTTTTTAGTATAGTATTATATCTAGTTTGTGAACGATTCTTTTCAAGAATATTTGGTTATTTCTACATACAGTAACAATTTTTTCAAAAAATTGATTTTTCGAGTTCTAAAAATTGTATTAAAAGATTTTGATCTGGAAAATCAAAATTGGCGCATAAAAACCGAATCGTTCACAAACTCGGCACAATCATTACGAATAATTTAAAAAAAATTGAAGAAGATCGATCAAATAGTTCTTGTGCAATCGTGGCCACCGCAAAGGCACTTTTGGAAAAACACTACTTCGAGATAATCGCATTCAAAGTATCAAGTTTAGCTTGGGGTCGAGACGAGGCGCGCGGCTAAAAGAGCTGTAACTTTTTTTCTACTGCTCGGATCTCTATGAAAATTTGCGAAAATGTTCTTAAGGAGTTGTTCTTTAAGATAAAGCAAGAAAAAAATTTTAAATTTTTTGGAAATAAAAAAGGTATATAACCCCTTAAATGTGCGAAGAGCTACCTTACGTGCTGACCGCACTGATGACCAGAGTGAGACAGATCAAGAAAATAATCGTACTGCTATGTCAGAATTGTGTTCTTTGGTGAGTGACAATGAAGTAGATAGGCTTAGAATGTAACGAGTTCGTACACATCAAACACAACGACAGCAAGCACGACAAAATGAACTTGACCGATTGCGCAGACGTAGTGCTTCTGTGATTCTTGAACGAGCTCCATTCCACTATGACCCGGCAATTGACTATTCATTAAACGTGCAAATCACCGAAATACCAATTTGCAACACCTCCAAAAATAGCGCTATGGCCAAGATCCTACAGGTATGCAAATTAATTGTTTGGAATGAATGCACAATGGCCCATAAGAGGTCACTGGAGCCACTGGACAGAACATTGAAAGATCTTCGTGACAACCAAAATATTTTTGAAGGGGCCATGATTCTATTGTCGGGTGATTTTCGCCAGACTCTTCCAGTTATTCCCCGATCAACTGTTGCTGATGAACTAAATGCATGTCTAAAATCATCGAATTTGTGGCAGTACGTAAAGTCACTCCAATTAACAACTAACATGCGAGTACTTAGGCAACATGATAAAACTGAAAATGTGTTTGCAGTTGTTAGACTTTGCAATCGACACCTCGACCGGGTTCATCGCATTACCCACAGATTTCTGTCACATCACAGATTCAAAAAAGAATTTTTTTTCAGGTATTGCGCAAAAGACATATATAAGACAAAACATCAGAAGGATTTTGATCTGGGCAAAGCCGAGAAGCAAATGTTTGTTTTCTAAGTGGAACCACTGAAAGGGGTCTTAGTGGTGTAGATTGTTGTCTGCAGAACCACCATGGCCCAGAAGTCCGGACTCAATATTCCCTTGTGGCGGTACGCTAACTGTATTCGGTGGATTCATAGGTTGTAAAACCACTGCGGACAAATCGGAAATAAAAGGCGTAGCTGTTTGCATACACTTCACTGTGGGTGGATCGGATTCCGAATCTTTTTAAGCTGCCGATCTTAACAACATTTAAGGGGCTGCTGAGATCGACTGCTGATCTTCGAGAGTGTTCTGCTACCACCACCGGCTATAAAATTGAGAGTCCAGAGCTGG
The DNA here is from genome assembly GCA_018150695.1 of Drosophila oshimai. Classification (NCBI taxonomy): domain Eukaryota; kingdom Metazoa; phylum Arthropoda; class Insecta; order Diptera; family Drosophilidae; genus Drosophila; species Drosophila oshimai. The sequence goes on along the minus strand of JAECWM010000266.1, from coordinate 859,564 downwards.
AAGAATATTACCCGCTTGGCGAAAACTAACTGCGCTAAAACAGGTGATTAGCCCCCTTGAGCCACCTTCAGTTTTACGCATGAACGAATTAATCTCGTCCGCGACCTCGAGACAGGCGTCACAACAGAACTATTAATTTTTACCCTTATATGGGTTATTATTTGTTCGACCGGTAAATCAATCGCAGTTGGTGTGCACCATATTTTCACATAGCCAACAAGTCGGCATATAAGGGGTTATATAGGTTTTCCATAAAAATTTATTTTAAAGAAAAACCAAATTATTTTATTAATTAATCTTATCTTTTTATTTTTTTCAGGCTGACTCTTTTCCAGTTTCTTCCTTTTTTTCTTTTCCGAAAAACCGAAAATTTAGCGCCACCAGCCGGTCTCCACCTTTTTTATTTGCTTTATTTTAAAGAACAACCCCTTGAAAACATTTTTAAAAGTTACAGCTCTTTTAGCCGCGCGCCTCGTCTCGGCCCCAAGCTAAACTTGAAACTTTAAACGCGAATATCTCGAAATGGTGTTTTTTGAAAAATGACTTTGCGGTGACGGTGATTGGCGGAAAACTACTGAACCGATTTTCTTCAAATATTTTTTTTAAATGTTCGTAAAAAAATTGTTTCGTGATTGAACGGTAGACTTTTCACGCACAAACTTTTTTTCGCCGAAATTAATTTTTTAGTTAAATTTTTAGTGATTAAAAAGTTCATTTTTTGCGAAAAACTTTCCCGTGTGTACAAAAATAAAAAATTAACAAAAACGATCGTTCAATCACAAGGAGTTATACTAAACTAATGAAATTTTTTTACTTTTATGGTTTCAGTTGACTTGTTTGACCTGGGGAACCGTCACCGCAAGGCTCTTCAAAAAAAAGGCCTCTAAGGGAAACAGCCACCCCTTAAAAACTATTTGATATTTGATAACAAAAAATAAAAATATTCATGTAAGCACCTTAAGCAGTTTTTTTATTCCACAGACAAAAATTCTATCCATTAATTTTCTGATGCGTACCAAATCAAAGAAATTGAAACTTATGACCGAGCTCATAAAACCGAATAAAAGAGCGCAAATAACTGCACACTTAGAAGTCTTAATTATTTCGGGAGACAGAAAGAGCGAGAAAGTACAAGAGAGGGGGCGTAATGCAGTTAATGTGCATGCAAAGACAACAACACACAACACCGCAGTGTACGGACAAAGCACAAAACAAAGGCGGCAAAAAAATCACAATAACAAAAAAAAACAGAACAGAAACCAAAAACAAAATTGTTTTTATTGTTATTATTCACAAAAATATATTAGATTCACTCGCGAAGCGAACGGAATATTGAACTTTACAAACTAATAAACCGATTTATACAAGATTTATATTTTCCGACCGTTGGGCTACCACAAAAACAAATAAAATTCGGAGCGCAGAAAAAAAACGCGTCCATTCGCTTTGAAAGTCGAAAAAAGTTTTGTTCAGTGTCTTATTATAATAAGTTATTTATCTTTTTGTCCTATGTGGGTTATCCTCCTTTTAGGAATTCGCGGTTTAAATTTTCCTGTGTTATTAATGAGTTAAGAAGTAAAGGACCTATGTGGGCCATCCTCTTTTGAAGAATTCGCGGTTGCCCACGGACCTTATTCGCGATATAGCGAGAGACAACAATTTTCCAAAGGCAAAACGGAAAGCGAATTCTGCGTAAAGCGTGGATATGGCCTAGGCAAAGTCACAGAGCTCGAACTTCCGATGCGTGGTCGGACTGAACGTGTTTGGCAGCGACCTAGAGGACATTAAAGTCTGCCTGGAGATATAACGCCTGGAGGTGCTGGCTTTTTGTGACAACCGCATAAACTCACTGAGTAGTCTAAGCAACTACCAACAGCGAAAGGAGCTCAATTTGCAGAAGAACGAGATTGTCAGCTATGCCCAGCACGACCACCTGGCGGGGTACCACTCGCTTAGTGTTATGGGCTGATGAAAAATCCATGTTATAATACTGCTGAAAACTCTTTTCGGGCCTGCGTGCTGCGCCATTTGCCGAAGATCAAGGTGCTGGATAACGTGGAGGTCTCCGAGCAGAAGCTGCAGGCTGCCCTAACTCTCGCGGAACCCACATCATTTCCAACCCTTTTTAGACTTTAGCAGTTACACCCAGGGTAGACGAAACGCCACAGAAGCAGGATGGATAAATAAATCTTATTTAGTAAGCAGCGAAGCGCGCGGGTCAGCTAGTTTTATGTAAAATTTTGATTATAATTTTGATTGAAAAAATATGTTAAGATAAAGCGAGATCGAGGACTGCAAATTGGCGCTGAGAGATGTCTGAACATCAAAGAGAACAGAACTGATCAAAGAAGCGAATAAAATTTTGAGTTCTGAAGGTTTTAATATGGGAATTGAATCAGGCGGGCTTCCTTACACACGGCGCACTCCTAGCGGTTTTAGATATGTATTGCCCAGTGCTGCCAGCAGTCAGTTCAATAAAAGAGCCAGATCACCCCAAAAAAAAGTCCAAAAAGGGATAACAATTGTAATAAAAGGACAAAAAAAAAGACCAACTTATTGTTTTAACAAATTTATGTTATTAGGTACGAATTTTTTACTTCAGATTCACATATGTCATGATTATTTGTTAGCGGACTCAAAACTTGCAATTTAACATACACTGTTGAAGGGATAACATGAAATTTTCAAGCTTAAAGTTAGATCATCTTGTATCTTGTACATGTTTTTTAGGGTCTTGGCACAAAGACAACCAATTTTGATTCGAAGACTTTTAAGAAAAGTTATCTAAAAAAACATCATAAGTTAATTTGCTTAAAACTCTTTGTACATTATTCATAGCATTTGGTAATTATTAGATCTGATCGATTAAATAGCTTTAAACAACATTTTAAGCAAAAATTAAATGTAACTTTTTAAGATGAACTATTGATTTTGAACAGTCTTCATGTTTTTGGTGGTTAGTGGTATAAGCACAAATGTGTTCGACTTAGCTCCTAAAAAAAAGGTCATTTAGTTTTTGAAATCAGGTTGATTCTAGCGCAAATCATTCAACTTTTCCTTCAAAATTTATTGTAAAAAAAGGCCAGATTTCCGGACAGCGGCTGTTTGAAATTTTTTCAGGCTAAGGCCGTTTAAAAAAGTACATATCTGTCCGGAAAAAGGTCAAATTGGCAGCACTGTTATTGCCATTTTAACGTGTACAGATTGTTAAAAGAGCCAGAGAGGAGTCGTCGGTAAAGACTAGAGACAAAAGACGGTTGAGACAAAAAGTAAGGAAACATAAAGATAAAAGTGAAAGGTAAGACAAGAAGTTGTGAAAGATAAAGACATTAGCTAAAAATAAGAACCTGTGAAGCTGTTAAACATATAAAAAAATTGTGAAAATACATTGTTAACCTAATCCAAGCAATCTAACGTTTGAAAACTTTCAAAAATAAATAAAATCAGTCCGCCAGAGCGAACCCTATTGCGAAATCGAAGTTTTTAAGAATACAATTCAAGAGCACGGTGGCTTGCTTTGATTTTCTATGCACTCCCCTAGAACTAAACAACATTTAGGAAATAATATTTAAAATTTATTGAATTAACTTACATGTTTCACAAAGGGTGCCAATTTTTTGCAATGCATCATTTGTTTTAATAATTTCACAAGAAGTTTTATTTATTTTTATTTGAAATTTAGACATGCTGTAGTTATTGTTATAAACAACAATATAGCGTTCCATAATAATAAATAATTCGATTATAAAAAGCACTCCGAAATTTGGTATTTTCTGATTCGAGCAAGTTGGTATTTTGGTTGTGTTGTGAAACTTGAGGTTTCCTAGAGAAGCAAATACTGCTTTGGATACTTTAGATTTATTAGTAGCCGCGATTAGTTTAGTGCACTTCAACAATATTCTGTATTTTATAAGTAATATTACAAGGGCTTTAAAACATACATAATGTTCGTTACCAGCACGCGACTGCACGTAATGAACTCCAAATTTTAACTTTTTAAGTGAAACTTCTTTAGGCGCGTTATGGATTTTCGGGGACGGAGTAAAACCGATTCATGGCCGTCACGAAAGTTGTCTATTCCCCTGTCCCTCTCTCACCGCTGACGAGAGTTCTCTCTGTCCTTTTCTTTCCTCTCTTCGCTCTCAGCGACCTCGCACAGAGTTGAGAGCGTAAAATCTAAAAATAGAATGCGCTTGCTTGTTTCACTTCTGTCGAGCGTAGGCTGGACACAACCCTTTTTTTCTCTTCTTTGGCGGTGTAGCTTTAAATTTGCCGTTCATAACTGATACCTTGAGCACAGGCGACGAATCCGTACATTAGAGTGTATCGAAAATCAAATTTTTTTGATTTTCGATGACGCTGGGTGCGGAAAATTTGTAAAACCATGTCAAATGAAAGCACAACAAATTTCAGCCCGAAAGGATAATGTTTACTATCCCCGCAACGTCCTTGAAATTTCGAAATTTTCATGAAAACTCGAAAGGATAATATTTACTATCCCCGCAATCCCTGAAACTTTTTTGTGCTTTCATTTGACACTGTTTTATAACTTTTCCGCAACCAGCGTCATCAAAAAAAAAAAAAAATTTAGTTTCCATGAAAATTTTAAAATTTCAAGAACGACGTGCCAATAGTAAACATTATCCTTTCGGGCTCACATTTGTTGTGCTTTCATTTGACAAGGTTTTACAACTTTTCCGCACCCAACGTCATCGAAAATCAAAAGAAGTTGATTTTCGATACACTCTACCGTACATGCCGCCCCGAATACTGGGACCAGTATTATAATCGAAGGACATGGTGGCAGGGTAATCTGTGAAAAAAGCAGCCAGATGATCATTTGGCCCTTCAATTGCTACCGACGGCATGTCCTATGCCAGCGCCCTACGAACAGGAACACCTCATGCAGAGCCGAGAATTGAAAACATTCAGCAGGCCATGGGACACCGACAGCGCAATATTAAAACTCTGATGGTCACCTTGTAACAAAACCTTGTGCAAAACCACAATTTGTTGTTACAGATGCTTGCATCTCAGCAATTAAAATAAGCCATGTCTTGCCTTCGAATAACTTTGTGGCACGCCAATGGTGTTTCACGGCATAAACTTGAAATAACTCAATTCCTCATCGAAAATCACATCGATGTTAAGTTACTCGCAGAAACGGGGGTAAATATAATTATTAGAGCCCCTCAAATTTTGAATCAGCCAACATGACTGTTAGTTAAGTTTTAATTTAAGATTAAATACACTTATTCGGGGGTGCCACAGAAACCGTTCCACCCAAATTCCAACCGAATGTCCAGCCCTTTCTCTATGTAAATTCCAACCTACTTCGGGTGGAACGGTTTCTGTGGCACCCCCGATAGTAAGTCTTCTTGGAGAAAACCCAATAAATAAAGGAAGGGCAAAAAAAAATATATATATATTAGGGTGGTCCTTATTTGGTCGATTGTTGAATTTGCAACGAGGCACTTTCGAATTCGATAATATTTTTTTTTTTTTTTTTTTTTTTTTTTTTTTTTTTTTTTTTTTTTTTTTTTTTTTTTATATAAAAAAAAAAAAAAAATTTTTTTTTTTTTTTTTTTTTTTTTTATTTTTTTTTTTTTTTTTAAAAAAAATTTTAATAAAAATTAATAAAATTTTTAAAATTTTTTTTTTTTTTTTTTTTTTTATTTTGAAAAGCAGTGCATTTGTGCATTTCGCGCACATTCAAGGGCCTGTATCTCCGAAACTGTTATTCGGAAATACTTTACATTTTAGTCAACGTTTTTATTAAATTATTTATAAAAAAAAAAAAAAACTTTTTTTTTTTTTTTTTTGTATGAACCCAAAATTTAAACCTTGGGGACCCCTAAACGCTTTGACCTAAAAAAAAAAAGGTATTTCAAATTTCGAGGTATATTATCGAATTAAAGTGTCTCCATATTCAAAAATCGACCAAATAAGACTAATATATATATATACATATATTTCTTAAAAAGATACATTTTTTCTTAGATTAAAAAAAAAAACATTTTATGCCGAATTCTTAACATTCAGGGTAACTTGTGTTACGAGTCGAAAACAGATTTTTTTAATGACCACGCACCGTTTCATGGGTAAAATATACTTAAGTTTTTTAAAGCCTCTAACTGAAGTTACCAGCTCTTAGTTAGAATCTTAGTTCAATGGGGGATATATAGAGGATCTCTTCTGCGAAAATGTTTGGTGTTACCAATCCATGATGATTGTTAAATGAGCAATTTTAAAGATGCAAGCAACAATTGACATACCCCAAGTTAAACAGCTTACATAAATAACGTCGCGATTAATTTCTTTGGTCCAAACTCAAAAAGAAACCATGTTTCATAACTAACACTAAAAAAAATATTGTTGTAAGACTAAATATTAAAATTAACTTAATTTTTATAAAAATCTTTTCTTTTTGCACACATAGCCATTTTTTTGAACGCAATCTTTTTCTGTTTTTTATTAAGATACCTACGTCTTGTAATTATTTGTAATTTCTTTATTTACCGTACCAAAAAATAAACAAAATTTTAAGCCTTTACAAAAGAATGCCTACTTTTTGAAATACATTAAAAACTAACTGTGGAACAAAATATAACACAATATAATGAAAAATACTTACCTCGATCGTGTTTAGAACCCAGGACCGCTGGCACCAAAGGCAGACGCCTTAGCCCCTATACTATACACTCTTATAATGTGCCGACAAACTAAAGCTTAAGTACATATTTTTGACCAAATTGAAACAATTTTATTTTAAAACTCGCCCCAACGAGGGCTTGAGCACAGGACATTCACACGGAGAGTTAAGTTTTCCGACTACTCTAGCAGCTAGACTAAGGTGAAGAATAAGAACCAAGTACCTTGTAGCTCTTATTTTGAGAACATTTTTGATTAAACCATACTTTGGGAATAAATTAATATTAGTTAAATCACATTGAGAACATTTTAAACTCAAAATATACAGAAATTACAAATTTTTTCTGTGCAAGCAAACTTAAAACACAACAAGAAAGGACGCAAAAGTCGGTTTTCCTAACTTTCAGATATGCGATACTCATTGCCCTCTTTAAAAAAAAACACAATTTCTTGAAACTGGCCAGATTTCCAAAATTTTTAGATATCTGTATAAATATTTTTAATACAAACAACATTCTGTGTTCAGTCTGTGTGCAAAATTTGGTGGCTCTAGCTCATATGGTTCCCGAGATCTCGACGTTCGTACGGACGGACAGACAGACATTTTCAACGTTCACAGTATTTGCATACTCTTCGAATATCGCAAATTATTGGAAAATCTTGGAAGTTTGCACACAGACTTCTATATAACCCACGTAGATCACGTTTGTTTTTAAACCCGACCTTTTAACGCCCACTAACCACATTAGAAAAAAGTGGACTTAATAAATGCAAACCTCTTTTTGAGCACGGAAATAAAAATAATAATGAAAACGATGCGGATTTCAATCAAAATGTTCAAAGTGTTTGTTTTGTTTTCCTTAGTTACAAATTTTAGTGGTTTTAGTTACTATCCGAAAATCACAAAAATTCGTTGGCACAGTTGACGCGTTTTGATGCTTTCACATAAATATGTGATACCTTAAAAGCCGAAATGTAAAATTTTTATGTTTGCAAGCTGCTTTGCAAATAAGAATTGGTCAATCAGTACTTGTGTTAAATATGTATGGGGCATTCCACGCAAAATCGGCCACCAAAATTTTTTTTCCAAAAAACGTTGTTTTTTGTTACAGCACCAAAAATATTAGATACGTATTTTTCGTTTGAATGTATTACGCGGAGTTTTCGAAAAAATGAATTTTGAAGTTTAACTCATTTAAAAGTTGACATTTCAATCGCTTTACCAATGGGACATTCTTTTACAAATCGTAGGATTTGAAAAATTCCAATCTCAGAATGGGATGAAAATTTTTCAGCTTTATGGAAGAATTTATTCGACACGTGTAAAAGGATTTTACCCAAAAAAATAGTTCGTGGAAATATTATTATCCAAAATTTTGTTTTGCATTTATTTTTCTATATATGAAATATATTATCTCCGCTTCCAGTAGTCACATAATAAAAACTTTTTTTTTATTCAATAGGTATTAATGTTGCCTTTCAAGTTTTTTACTTGCAATTTCATTATTTGTTCAGAAAAAAAAATTATAAACAATTTAATTGTTTATTCTTGGTTTCAAAGCTGATCCCCACAACATATATAATTAGGAAAATTACAATTTCATTCTATACGTCATTCTTAAGAAAAAACACTTGGATTTAGAGTGGAGTCTCTATTAGGTAATAAGATATAAAATAACATTGATCGCGCTGCGGCAGCATGTGGAGCGCGCGCCGCGCGGCGACAAGTCTCAACGTGTTCAATCCTTTCTGAATGCACGAAGAGTCGTACCGCTCGCGTGGCACGAGCTGAAAATTATTTAATTTCTCTTGATCTAATGAAGACTCCACTCTAATTCCTTCCACTGTTTATTAAGCGAAACATAGGGATAATAAATTAATTTTTTTAATTAAATAAGTTGTGGGGATCGGCATTGAAATGTCGATATAATGATTAATTTGTTACTACTTCTTATAAATAAACAATTAAGTTAAAAAATGAAATTACTTTTTCAAAGCTGAATTCGTGAACTAAATAATAAAAAAAAAAATTGTAACGATACGATTAATAGAACAAGAGATAATTAATTTAACGTGTTCAAGGATGGAGAAAACCATTGATATTGTCAAAAATCATAACTTTGTAAAATAATTTTTTTAAGCAAAATACCGATACACGTGTCTTTTTATTTTGCTTCCTACACTTGAAAAAAAATTTTGACATAAATCTGAATTGTGACGCAAAAAAAGGTGTACGATTTGTAAAAGAATGTCCCCAATATGGAATGAAGTTACAAAAATTTACCCCAAATATGAAATTTCCGCCTTTCTGAGCACTTTTGACAGAAATATACGAAAATTCAATTTTCGAATTTTTCGACCAAAAAAAATAGATTTTTGGAAAAAAATTGAAATTTTTCAAAATTGGACATGATTTTTGCTTTTTTTATTTTTTATGAGTTGCCTAAACATTTTTCTAAATGCTGTCCAAATTTGAGGATGGAATTCTCAGTACTTTTGGAGTTATGAATTTTTTAATCGCGGCTCGCGATCGGTTGGTGACGGTTTGTTGGTCGGTGCGAGTCCGAACGTGTCGGAGCGCGGCTCCACGCGCCGCTGCGGTAAGCTCCGTGCGCGCTAGCAGCGATTTAAAAAATTCATAACTCCAAAAGTACTGAGAATTCCATCCTCAAATTTGGACAGCATTTAGAAAATGTTCAGGCAACTCATAAAAAATAAAAAAAGCAAAAAATCATGTCCAAATTTGAAAAATTTGCATTTTTTTCCAAAAATGTACTTTTTTTGGTCGAAAAATTCGAAAATTGAATTTTCGTATATTTCTGTCAAAAGTGTTCAGAAAGGCGGAAATTTCATATTTGTGGTAAATTTTTGTAACTTCATTCCATATTGCAGTAAAAAGCGATTGAAAATGTCAACTTTTTAAAATGAGTGAAACTTCAAAATTCATTTTTTCGAAAACTCCGCGTAATACATTCAAACGAAAAAATTCGTATCTAATATTTTTGGCTGCTGTAACGAAAAAACAAAGTTTTTTGGAAAAAAAAATTTTGGTGGCCGATTTTGCGTGGAATGCCCCGTATATTTGTTATTTGCAAAATGTGTTTGATTCAGTAGTAGTAATTGTGGCTTACCTAGCAATAATGGAAGACCGGGCGTTAACATGTTTGTATTTTACAGTACAATTTTTACTGTTCTAAAGTAAAATGGTTTTTTGTTGGATAACTGTTTAAAATCTACTGCTTTGTGTCCACATAAGAAGCACTAATATGGGTAAAACGTTCATTGCATCCAAAGACTAAATCACGCTTGAATTTTTTTAAGCAGTCTTAAGTTGAACCTCTGCTGGTGCGCAACGTACATGGACCAATGCATTAAAGACCGCTGGGTAAATAGTTTCTTTGCAACATTTAAAATAAGTATTTCCAAAAAGTAACGGAAAATTTTATTTAGCTTTTTTACATAAATTCAACTGATGCAAAGTAAAAATACCAACAGCAGCGAAAACAAGAACAGAAACAAACAGTAAGAAAAACCACAAACAATTTAAATGGATTATGTGTTTACACTCAAAATGGGTAGAATGCAAAAGCCTGAATAAAAGAACATCAGAAATGGTGTGAGAGTAAAACGGTTGTAGCGGTAGTGTTTCAAATTGATGGTAGCTCTTCGCCATCAAATGGACAAGCGGGCGCACACAAGAAGGAGGACAAACAGGCTGGCCGCTTGCCACAAGAGCCTCAGTCGAACAAACGAACTGACAAGTTCAAGGCAGTGGTGCAGATGCGGGGCAGAGTGGAGTGGTGGGCCTGGATTGAACGTTCATGTGGCATGGCTGCCCCTGGTGTCGGCGCAGCTACTATAGGGATTACGCTTTAGCACAAGCAAACATTTGTGCTCATTGCCGATGCGTATCCGTATTCCTGTTTCTGCGCGTTTACTTCGTTGTCCGTTTGTTTGTTTGTTTTTACAAACGAAGTTGTTTTTAATGAGAATTTGGACTTAAAGCATTTTGTTGAATAATTTATTCAAGGTATTTTAAAATAAATTTTAAACATTAAAACATTATTTTAATTGCGTAAAATTCATACTTTAGTATGTATGTACATTGTACGTATGTATGTATAATATAAATATATAATATTATAGCATGTAAATAGTCGTTGAACATATGGATACACAGTCATTATACAGTCTTGTACAAAAATAATAGGAATACTAGCAAATGTACATATATGAAACAAAACGAAAAGGAAGTTGAGCCGAAGGTAATATTCCTTGCAGAAAGGGGAATACAATGGTCCGATTTTGATAAGTTAAGTTCTAGATCGCATTCAATGTTTTTTTTTTACAATTTTTTTTTTATAGTAAACTTTATTTCGTAAAAGTGTTTTTTTTAATAGGTATGTAATTTTTGATGTTTTAAGATAAAAAAAAGATATTGAAAGTACGGGTGATCTAAAACTCAAAATTTAAATCAATTCTTCATAAACAATTTAGTTGTTAAAAAAAGTATTAAAAGTTAATGAATAATCATGACTGAAGTTCATCCGATAAGAGCACATCTTTAGGCAGGCTCTCACCTTGTAGGCCCGAAAAATGACACTTTTGAAAATAAAATTTTTTGAGGAAACGGTTAAAGGTACAATGCTGAAAGTTCATAACGGATAAGAAAACACATTTATTTAAGCAATACAATGTTTTAAATTGAATAAATAAAAAATGTGGGGGAGGGGGCGATGTGGGGATAGTGCTTTCATTGCTTTCATGTGCTTTCATTTGAAATGGTTTTACAACATATCCGCACCCGGCCTCATCGAAAATCAAGAAAAGTTGATTTTCGATACACTCTAATGTGCACTGTCTAACTACATTCCGAACCATTTTATGCTCCAATAAATAATAAAGAAGTTATAGAACATTTTGGTATGCCTTAAATCTAGTCTACATATGATACATACTTTACATACACTTTTGTAAAACTTTCAGTACGTGGCAACCTGGCAATAGTGGCGCTTGTTTGATGCCTTGGGTAAAATATGTAAATGTATAAAGACAAATTGTGTATACAAGTAAGTTGAAAATTTTTATTGCGCCCGAAAGTAGGCTAAATTTTTTTTTGAAAAGGCGCTAAAAATTGATTGCACTCGAAAGTAGGCTACACTTTTTTGAAGAGGGCTAGCTAGCTGTTTTTAAAGAGTGCAATGAGTATTGCAAATCTTATAGTCGGGAAACCCGACTATAGCGTTTTTTCTTGTTCTACTTGTTCTTTAAAAAAAAAAAAAAAAGTTTTCAATATTTTTGGCTGATTTTAGTTAATTTGTTAGAAAAGATCCTTACAAACATTTAAATTTAATTGGTGACGATTGGTTCATCCCAGCGCCTTCAATCACTTCCGAAAGGTCCGAAAACATGGTTCTGAGACAAACGCGTTTGTTTTCCAGGCGACGCACAGTGGGGTATTTTTCAATAAAGTGGGACTTAATTCACACAGGCTAAATAGACTCTGCCTTATATTTTTCTTGTATTAAGTTTATAAAATTAAACTACAAAAAGTTGTTTTTAGATAAGGCTAAGATAAGGCATCTCACCAGCAAATATAACTTTCAAATACGGGGATACACGTTCTTCAGCACCGATCATCCAGATGGTAAAGCACATGGCGGAACCGGCATCTTAATAAGAGACCGCATCAAACACCACTTTCACCAAAGGTTTGCAAGAAATTACTTGCAAGCTACATCGATAAAATTACAGTTGGGCAACTGCAACCTTGCCATTGCCACTGTTTACTGCCCACCCCGTTTTACAGTCTCCGAAGATCAATTCATGGACTTCTACAATTCACTTGGAGAGCGATTCATAGCAGCAGGAGATTACAACGCCAAGCACACACACTGGGGATCCCGCCTTGTGACTCCCAAAGGAAGGCAACTATATAATGCTCTCATCAAAACATGCAACAAACTGGACTACTTTCACCAGGCACCCCTACTTACTGGCCTACAGATCCTAGAAAACTACCTGATTTAATTGATTTTGCTGTGACAAAAAATATTTCTCGCAATCTAATATCTGCAAAATCGCTTTTGGATCTATCATCGGACCACTCACCAGTGCTAATAACTCTTCTTCAAAGCCCGGAACTAATCGAGCACCCTTGCTGGCTGACGTCGCATCGAACCAACTAGCTGAAGTTCAAAAAGTACGTAAGTTCCCACATTGAACTAACTCCACAGCTCAACATCAAGGAGGATATCGACTGCTATGCCGATGCACTGGAGTCTGTACTCGTCGCAGCAGCCAAAGTCTCTACACCGCAAGGGAGGGATGGGCACACACACCAACACAAAACTAACCTTGAAATCGAACAGCTTGTTTTGGAGAAAAGGCGATTGAGGCGTGCTTGGCAAACCAGCAGATCGCCATCCTTAAAACAAAGTCTTAAGGAAGCTGGTCGCAGACTTACCAGGGCCCTAAGGCACGAAGAAGTAAAAGCACAACGCCAGTACATTGAGAAACTTTTACCCACCAGCACCAAGCATCCCTTGTGAAGGGCCAGTAACAGTAATTCCCATAAGAGACTCTTCAGGCAGCTGGGCCAGAAGCGACAAAGACAGAGCTTGTACATTTGCTTTACACCTTCGAAATGTTTTCCAGCCAAACCCTGTTTCAACCAAACGAAGTTGCAAAAGTCATCAGCGAGCAATTGAAACCTAAAAAGGCCCCAGGCGGTGATTTAATAACTCCCAAAATGTTAATTGAACTTCCAAACTGTGCAGTTGAGGTCATTTGTAAACTCTTTAACGGGATTACACGACTTGGCTACTTTCCAAAAAAATGGAAAAAATCGGTAATCATAATGATCCCAAAGCCAGGAAAAGATCACACAATACCAGCTTCATACAGACCGATAAGTTTACTCTCGTGTCTGTCAAAACTGCTCGAAAAATGCCTTTTGACACGCATAATCCCATATCTGAAAGAGCACAACGTTATTCCGGCACATCAATTTGGCTTTCGAGAAAGCCATGGAACAATAGAGCAAGGCAACAGACTAACAACAGAAATACGGACTGCATTCGAATATCGGGAATACTGCAGTGCGGTATTCCTCGATCGTTGCACAGGCTTTCGATCGAGTCTGGCTTGATGGCCTTATGCATAAAATCAGAACTATTCTGCCGGAAAACACTCACAGGATACTTGAATCGTACATTTACAACAGAGAGTTCGCCGTGAGATGCAACACTACAACATCCGACGTTTACACTATAGAGGCTGGAGTTCCCCAAGGTAGCGCCCTTGGTCCAACTCTATTTCTCCTTTACACCGCAGATATTCCCACGAACGAGCGGCTAACTACTTCTACATCCGCAGACGATACCGCGATCATAAGTCGGTCCAAATGCCCAATTCAGGCAACAGCACTACTAGCTGATCATCTCGTGGTAGTGGAGAGGTGGTTATCAGAGTGGCGTATAAAAATAAATGCGCAAAAGTGTAAACACATAACGTTTACTCTTAACAGACAAACGTGTCCCCCGCTAACTCTGAATAACACGCCACTTCCACAAGCTGACGATGTTACGTACCTTGGCGTTCACCTAGACAGGAGACTTACATGGCGGAGACATATCGAAGCTAAGAAAATTCATCTAAAACTAAAATCCAATAGCCTCCATTGGCTCATAAACGCTCGCTCCCCCTCTGCCTGGACTTCAAGGTCCTGCTCTACAATTCAACGCTTAAGCCAGTCTGGACTTACGGCTCCCAGTTGTGGGGAAACGCGCAGCAGCAACATCGACATAATCCAACGAGCACAATCAAAAATCCTAAGAACTATCACTGGGGCACCTTGGTATGTTCGGAACGACAACATCCACAGAGATCTTGACATTCTACCCGTAAAAGAAAAAATATCAAAACAAAAAGCGTCCTACCACACCAAGCTAACTTCTCATCCAAACCAGCTCGCCAGGGGCCTAGCCATGGTTTCCAACCGGACCCGATTGCAACGAAATGACCTTCCAGCTCAGCAATAGTTATTAGAGCCCTTTAATCTTGCGTCAGTCATCTTGACTGTCAGATAGCTTTTTAATTTAAGATTTTATATACTTATTGTTAGTCTCAATTCAGAGAAGATCCAATAAATAAAATGCATATGTAGTAAAAAAAAAAAAAAAGTTTGTCTTTCGCTTCTCATTCGTTTTCATATGCTTCTGTGCTGCTTCTTCGGCTCTCGAAATGGAAGCAACAGTTTCTGTCGTCAACGTTAGTCTGTGCACTGGTGTGAGCGATATAGAAGGATGCAGGTGTTCGCATCAAAAGGAATAACGGAAAGTTCTCAATAGTGGTGTATTCGAGTGTGAGAGCGAGAATAGAAAAAGTAGAGAGCGACGCTGGCAAAAGGGACTCCTGCAGTTTCTAGATCATTCGTATGTGAAGAGCCGAAGTGAAAAGATCATGCCACCCGCTAGAAAACGTTTCCGTTTGGACCAGCACGAAGAGCAGCCTGAAGCGGAGGACATTTGAAGTGAATCTTCGACACATTCAACTCAATTTTAATACAATAACATTCCCAACGACGTGGAAAAGGCAAAAATTCTTCCCCTCCCAAAATCCAATACTGAATACAGACCTATATCCATCCTTCCTTTCCTAGCTAAAACTTTCGAGAACCTCATGGCCATGCAAATTCAACCGTTCCTAGAAAACAACTCTCTACTCTGTCAGAAGCAATCAGGATTCAGGAAGAAAAGGAGTTGTGGAGAGTGCGATAACAGATATTGTGGAGGACATTCGGCAAAAGCTCGATAGCAACTGGGTCACTTTTTTGACCTTGCTCGACCACAGCAAGGCATTTGACACTGTCAACCACGAAATTCTGTGCACAAAACTTAAAATCATATTTTATTTTACAGGTTCTGCAATACAACTTCTAGAATCGTATCTTTCCGGCAGGCAGCAGGCGGTAGTATCGGACGCTAATATTTCGAGTTTTAGGTTGTTAAGTAGGGGAGTTCCCCGGGGGTCAGTGTTAGATCCACTGTTGTTCTCTATGTATGTGAATGATTTACCAAATGTTTTGTCTAACTGTTTTGTCCACTTATATGCCGACGACGTCCAATTTTATGTAAGTAAACCGTTGTCCCAAGTGAATGAATGTATTTCTGTTTGCAATAGTGTTCTTTCTGTTATTGATACTTGGGCTAGGGATAATGGTCTGGGTCTTAGCCCTAAAAAAAGCAAATGTATTGTGATCGCGAAAAAGACTTTTGATACAAGCCAGCTTCAGTGCTTGGTCTTAATCAACACAACCCTAAATTATGTAGACCACGCAGTGAACCTGTAATGGAGTAAGCATATCTCGAAGGCAACTGGTCGAACGTATGGTTTTTTACGACAACTATCCACATCAAAATCATTTTTGCCGGAAAATGTAAGATTGCTGTCCTTGTTCCTACTTTGTTTTATGATGTGGAAGTTTTTGGTAATTGTGATTCTTTAGATATGCAAAAATAGTTGTTGCTTGTTATGCTATCGTCAGATACGTGTTTAGTCTTCGTCGCTCAGATCATGTTTCTCATTTATGTAAAAAGATTCTCGGCCAAAATTTGAGTCAATAGATTGATCTGAAAACTCTTTATACATACGCAAAATCATATCAACAAAGGAACCCGCATACTTATTTAACAAGCTTACTCCTGCCATGTCTCTAAGAACAAATAATTTTTGGATGCCAAGGTTCAAATGTTTAACCTCAAAAAGGCAATTTTTTATAAACGCCATTTTGCTGTGGAACAACCTACCTCATAATATAAAACCAATTAGGAGCGCAAGTCAGTTTTTTGTCAGAGTTAAAGAATTTCTCAATAATCAAACATAGAAATTAATAAGAAAACATAAAATTACCAAAATAAAACATTAATTTAAGAAAAACATCTAGAAAATCAAACAAAAAAAAAAAAACATAATAATAATATTATAATTACATAAAAAAAAACTTATAGGTATTATATAATTATGCAACTTTAAATTATAATTAGCTTACCAACACAAAACTAATTTTAGAAATTGAACAGCTTGTTTTGGAGAAAAGACGTTTGAGACGAGCTTGGCAAACCAGCAGATCGCCATCCTCAAAACAAAGTCTAAAGGAAGCTGGTCGCAGACTTACCAGGCCTCTAAGGCACGAAGAAGAAAAAGCACAACGCCAGTACATTGAGAAACTTTCACCCACCAGCACCAAGCATCCCTTGTGGAGGGCCCATCCAAATCTAAGTGCGCCGGCCGAATCAGTAATTCCCATAAGAGACTCTTCAGGCAGCTGGGCCAGAAGCGACAACGACAGAGCTTGTACATTTGCTTTACACCTTCGAAATGTTTTTCAGCCAAACCCTGCAACAAATTCATTCGCACTACCGTAGCCGTCAATTCGAATTGAAACTGAGACGGAGCCAATTCTGTTTCAACCAAACGAAGTTGCAAAAGTCATCAGCGAGCAATTGAAACCAAAAAAGGCCCCAGGCGGTGATCTAATAACTCCCGAAATGCTAATTAAACTCCCAAACTGTGCAGTTGAGGTCATTTGTAAACTCTTTAACGGGATTACACGACTTGGCTACTTTCCAAAAAAATTGACAAAATCGGTAATCATAGTGATCCCAAAGCCAGGAAAAGATCACACAATACCAGCTTCATACAGACCGACAAGTTTACTCTCGTGTCTGTCAAAACTGCCTTTTGACACGCATAATCCCATATCTGAAAGAGCACAACGTTATTCCGGCACATCAATTTGGCTTTAGAGAAAGCCATGGAACAAAGAGCAAGTCAACAGACTAACTCGAACATCGAACACGCAAAGCGTACGGACGCGTCTTTTTTTACTCCGTCGTTTTTTATCTCTGTTAAGAGAAATAATATTTACAAAATTCATCTTTGTGTATAGACTGATAAACAAACACGATCCCTACCAGTGGCAGTATAAAAGCTGCGGTTTTTATCAAAGTTTAAAACACAAAATCTATTTAATTAAATTTGCATATATACGCCGAGTGTTTTGTTTTTGCCTGTGCTTGAAAAATTCACCACACATCGAACATTTTCGTCAAACCTGCACACATATAAACATAAACACATATAAACATAAACATAAACATAAACACGGCGCCAACTTGGAGGAGGCTCAACAAAGCAAAAAACACTCAAGCAGCTGGAAAGAAAGGAGAACACAAAACGCAGCACAAAGCATAATTCACGTCGGCTCAGCCAATCTTTTACACGTACACTTTAAAAAACAAAGAACTAGAAAAACAAAACATGGTTTTGCCAGAGGGAAAGCGTTTAAAAGAAACCTCTGGCTCTAAGCGTGGGCGCCCCTCGGACGCTGCCAATGAAACTGCCTCACCAATGCTTATCGCGGCAATGAATAGCCGTTTCGATGAACAAGCCCAGTTGATTAAGTCCACCATCTGCGAGGTCGAGGAGAGGATGCTCAAGGTGCTGCAGGAACGGCTCTTGGGTGTCACCACGGAGATGAAGCAGATGGCCGATCGTATGTTGCAGCTGGAGCGGGAGGTTGAGGAGCTGCGCTCTTTAAAATCCAAAATTGGCACGGTGCAAGGAAAGCTTGACGCACAGCTTGCCGAAAGCGAGGCGTGCTCTGTACGCATGCATGGCGTTCCCTTTGTGGAAGGAGAAAAACTAAGGCCGCTCTTTAACAAGCTCTGCTTTGCGACAAATCTTGTTCCGGCGCCGAGAGTTCGCGACATTTTTAGAGTCCGAAAATCACAACGTTCCCTGGTTGACCCTCCAATTCTGATAAAATTGGAAACAACGAGGGAAAAAGTTTCACTTCTTCGCGCACTGGCTGATTTCCGACGAACAACAAAACAACAGCTGAGCATACACCTATTGGGCTTTGACTCGCCGGCCGCTCTTTACGTTAATGAGCAGCTCACGAGAGATAACTTTCTTATCTTTAAAGAGGCCATGCGTTTGAAGAAGCAGAAATCTCTTGCTGCTGTTTTTACGCGCCGTGGGATTGTTCACGTAAAATGCAGTGGGAGAGAGGACATTTACATTATCCAGCAGCTTGATGAGCTCTCAGCGATCACCGCTGCTGAGTCTGCTCTCTCCCTCTCTGGATCCGAAGGTACCCCTCGTGCTGCCCAAAATAGCTTTCGTCAATAACATCTCTTATGCAGCTGACCTCTTTATTTTTATAGTTTTTAAGAGTAATTTAGGTTTTCTATTGGTAATCTCTTTTCGTAAAAATCTAGCTTGTGCCTTCTTATTTCATATGTGCGTTTCCCAATTTACTTTATACCCTAATATTAATGCAGGTCAATTCAAATAATGCAACAGCGAGCAGTCTGCTTAGAATTCTTTGTAAACAGAAAGTGGGTTTGAAGATTGTACACATAAATGCTCAAAGCTTGGTCAGAAAAATGGATGAGTTTAGGGAACTATTTGTAGGATCAAATGTTGATGTAGTGTGTGTTTCAGAAACATGGTTTGTAAGTGGCTACAGTGACGTCCCTTTTGAATGTGATGGTTACGTATTGCATAGGTCCGATAGATTAAATCACGCAGGTGGCGTAGCGATTTTTGTAAGCAACAAATACACTTCCAAGCTTGTTAAATCAAATCCAATTGAAGGTAGAGTTGAATATTTGTTTGTAGAAGTCGTAGATCCTAGTTCCAAGTCAAAAGTGTTAATCTGTTGTATCTATAGACCCCATCGACTGACCGAATATACTGATCTTTTAGAGTCCGTATCAGAAATATCTGTGGCGTACGAAAACGTAATCCTGGCTGGAGATCTTAACAGCAACATGATTAGAGAACAAAGTGTACAAAATGACTTTAACTCACTTGGCCTAAACTTGGTAAACTGCCAACTACCTACGCATTTCACAAGTACCTGTAGCTCTTTGTTAGATGTTTTCTTTGTTAGTGAACCGTCAAAAATCCTTCTCTATGACCAGTTGTGTGTGCCAGCGTTCTCTAAACATGACTTGATATTTATGACATATGATTTTATTTCTGACAATTCAACGCGATTATTTAGCTATAGGGACTATAAATCAATCAATTTTAACAACCTACTAACCGAATTTGACAATTATGACTGGACAAACATATATGACTTGACTTCGCCACAGGAACAACTATTATTATTTAACTCCAACATTCGACGGTTATTTGAACACTGTGTTCCATTAAGAACAAAAGCACAAAAACCAGCCGTTCAGCCATGGTTTAATTTGGAAATTAAAAAACAAATTCGCCTGCGGGATAATGCCTACAAACGCTGGAAAAGATATAAAACTGAGAGCCTGCACATCATTTTTAAACAATTGAGAAACTTAGTCGCAAACTCGATCTCTTCTTCCAAACGTAGATTTTATAACAATAAATTCGCCAATGCAGAGACTCCTGGGCAAGTTTGGAAGGATTTGAGAAGCTTGGGCATAGGAAAACAAAATGCGGTGGCTAAATCGGACCTTGATGTAGACGCCCTTAATAAGAAATTTTCAGAGGTTCCTTCTGTCATTCCTACACATAACATGTACCTGAACCCAACAACATCCTGTGATATTACTTTTAGCTTTATGTGTGTACGTCCATGTGATGTCCTTGAATGTATACTCAAAGTTAAATCAAATGCAGAAGGTCTAGATAATGTTAGCCCCAAATTTATAAAAATGTTGCTCCCAAAACTAATTTGTTATATAACCCATATTTTTAATACAGTCTTTACCACGTCAATGTTTCCTGATTGCTGGAAAATTGCTAAAATTTTGCCCATCCCAAAATCAAAAAATGAATTTAGACCAATCTCCATCTTGCCTTTCTTGGCAAAGGCCTTTGAGCAATTAGTTGCCCTGCAGATGCAAACTCACCTGGAGAACAATAATCTTCTAAGTTGTAAGCAATCAGGTTTCAAAAAGCACAGAAGTTGTACAACTGCCATCTTAAAGATATCCGAAGACATTCGCCAAAAAATCGATGACAGCAAAGTAACCCTCCTAACACTTCTTGACTTTAGCAAAGCATTTGACTCGATAAATCACGAAATACTCTGCACAAAGATTCGCACACTGTACAATTTCTCTTCAAGTGCAATAAACCTCATCCGTACATATCTTACAAACAGGGTGCAGGCCGTCGTCTCCGGGTCGCTAAAATCTTCATTTTTGCCTCTCACACAAGGAGTCCCGCAAGGCTCAGTTTTAGGTCCACTGCTTTTCTCGTTATATGTAAATGATCTCCCTAAATGTATTTCTGTATGTGATGTGCACCTATATGCAGATGATGTCCAGTTATATGTTAGCCGTCCCCTGAGTCAAATTAGTGAGTGTATTAGAATTAGCAACAATGAAATTAAACAAATAAATAATTGGGCTGATGCGAACGGGTTAAGGCTCAATCCATCCAAATCAAAATGCCTACTAATTTACAAAAAACCAATTAACTTTAGCTGTCTTCCAAAGATTGAGGTAAAAAATGTTGAAATAGACTTTGTCAAGCGAGCCACAAATCTGGGAATAGAATTTAATTCCACCTTAACGTGGGATGACCATGTTAATAAAGCCACAGGAAAAGCATATGGCATGCTCAGGCAGCTGTCATTATCTAGAACCCTTATTCCACAGAATATCAGGATGCTTGTAGCGAAAACCTGCATAATTCCAACTTTGTTTTACGGAATTGAAGTCTTTGGATCCTGCGACGCCATAAGCATGCGAAGACTAAAAGTTGCCTTCAACTCAATTGCGCGATATGTTTTTAACTTAAACCGCAGGGAGCACATTACAAGCTACTCCAATAAGATTTTTGAACTAAGCTTTGAGTCATGGATTAAGTCAAAAACCCTGTTATTTCTGCACAAACTCCTGATTAAAAAAGAGCCGCAATACTTAATTGAACATGTGCAACTGGCTTCGTCAGCCAGAACAAACAACATTGTCTGCAAAAGATTAAAATTGGCGATGACGGAAAAGCACTTTTTCATACAGGCTGTTCGCTATTGGAATGACCTCCCAAACAATATAAAAAGATTACGAAACGAAACGCACTTTAAAAATGAACTTATAAACTATTTAAAAGGCACAAGCTAATTCTAATTCTTAATTAAATTTTAATTTATTATTCTTAATGTTAATTAAATAATTCATTTCTTTATTAATCTGTAAAAAATAAAATGTAATGTAACGTAATGTAATGTAATTGTACTTCTAGTATTTAAGTTTTATTGTATCAATCACAAAGTATTCATGTTTAATGTAACAATCACAGAGTGACCGATGAATCTTAAAAGACTTAGTCTTATATCGTCGGGATATAAAAACGAATAAAATTAAAATTAAAAACAACAGAAATACGGACTGCATTCGAATATCGGGAATACTGCAGTGCGGTATTCCTTATCGTTGCACAGGCTTTCGATCGAGTCTGGCTTGATGGCCTTATGCATAAAATCAGAACTATTCTGCCGGAAAACACTCACAGGATACTTGAATCGTACATTTACAACAGAGAATTCGCCGTGAGATGCAACACTACAACATCCGACGATTACACTGGAGTTCTCCAAGGTAGCCCCTTTTCTCCTATTTTTTTCCCTTTCACCCCCGAAATTTTTCCCAACGAAGGGGCGAACAACTTCTACATTCGCAGACGATACCGCGATCAAAGTCGGTCCAAATGCCCAATACAACAGCACTACAAGCCGATGATCACCGTGGTAGTGGAGAGGTGGTTATCAGAGTGGCGTATAAAAATAAATGCGCAAAGTGTAAACACAAAACGTTTACTCTTAACAGACAAACGTGTCCCCCGCTAACTCTGAATAACACGCCACTTCCACAAGCTGACGATGTTACGTACCTTGGCGTTCACCTAGACAGGAGACTTACATGGCGGAGACATATCGAAGCTAAGAAAATTCATCTAAAACTAAAATCCAATAGCCTCCATTGGCTCATAAACGCTCGCTCTCCCCTCTGCCTGGACTTCAAGGTCCTGCTCTACAGTTCAACGCTTAAGCCAGTCTGGACTTACGGTTCCCAGTTGTGGGGAAACGCAGCAACATCGACATAATCCAACGAGCACAATCAAAAATCCTAAGAACTATCACTGGGGCACCTTGGTATGTTCGGAACGACAACATCCACAGAGATCTTGACATTCTACCCGTAAAAGAAAAATATCAAAACAAAAAGCGTCCTACCACACCAAGCTAACTTCTCATCCAAACCAGCTCGCCAAGGTTTCCAATCGGACCCGATTGCAACGAAATGACCTTCCAGCTCAGCAATAGTTATTAGAACCCTTTAATCTTGCGTCAGTCATCTTGACTGTCAGATAGCTTTTTAATTTAAAATTTTATATACTTATTGTTAGTCTCAATTCAGAGAAGATCCAATAAATAAAATGCATAGGGGAACGTGGGGCAAAACGGGGCAATTTTCAGTTATGATTTTTTTAAACATATAAAATATGTTTTTTTGTGAATTTTTTTCTAGGAATCTTCATTAACTCATATTATAATGAAAAAATTTTAGAACATCAAAAATCATGTGATTGAATTATATTTTTTGACGATTTAAAAAAAAGTTTTCATCCCGTTTTGCCCCGAGCACGGGGCATAACGGGATACTTATTTCTCTTTGTTATAAAATTAATTTAAGTTGCGAATATTTGCATTAAATGTTTTTATTGTTAATAAAAAGACAGTCAGTTGTTGTCAAATTTTTTTATTATTACAAAATATAAAAAAGTGGTCAAATAGTGATAAAATAGTGATTCAACAAAAAAACTTGTATGCTTATTTGGACATTTTTCGACTTCCTTTTAGAATTTTCTTTTGCTGGTCACAAATTTTCGCTTTTTGTTTTTTAAATTTCTTTTGTAAGTTTTTAATTGTTTCTTTTATTTTCTGGAGTCTCAATTCATCGTCATAATCACATCTTGAGTTTTCTTACTGCAAAAGATTGTGCCCCGTTATGCCCCGCCCGTTTTGCCCCCGGGAACACTTTTTGATAAACCCTTATAAAAAAAGAACTAGCGCATGGAATGAAAAAAGAAATATGCGATGTAAAGCTGAAACAACATATTATAACTTGGAATGAACCCAATATTTATAAAATATAAACAAATATTATTTAATTAGATATGCAAAATCTCGAAAGTTACAATTCGACCGGAATTTACACCATATATGCTGCAAAAAATATGCTGACGCAATAATTGTGCCGGTTTCACTTTCAAAATGTCGCATATGATGTAAAACTATGTTGATGTAAATTTCAATAGTTTGCGCGACAGTGTGGGATAATTATTAATTTCATCCCGTTTTGCCCCTTGCCCCGTTATGCCCCATGTTCCCCTAGTAAAAAAAAAAAAGGCTTAGTGTAATTTTATTAAAAAAATGGTTTTTCATAAAATTTTTGATGTTGAATTTTCTGAGTTTTTTTAATTAAAAATTCATATCCTAGGAACTAATGCAGATATTTTTAAAATTTTAAATGTTTATTATAGCTAAAACTTAAGGCTTTCAAATAAGTGTTCAAAGTTCAAACGTGGTGCTGCAATCAAAGTGTGATTTTCCATAGATTTTCAAAGTTAAATTTTAAAACCTCAATAAATAAAAATTAATATTTTTTAAGTACGATTTTAAGCGGACTTGAGGTCAAAGGGGATTAGATTTATGTAATATAAATCTAATACCGGCTTTTTATGCCACACACCAAAGTTCTTGTCAAAGACAATACGCATAGCTTATAGTCTACAGCGCTGTTTCGATGTTTGCTAGACATCTCATCAGGACTATTTTTGCTAACTTTACCTTTGCTCGGGTCTGGGTTACCATCACCACGAAGCTACAACCAGTTGGGAATTGTAGTGTCGCCGCGAAGGAACAAAATACCTCGAGCTTGGAAAAGTTACTTTGGTGTGTGGACTTTAGACCTGTATCAAAATTCCATCGGAATTGGTGAATACAGCGGCAAATAAATGCCAGTTTTGCACAAAAATTTGTGCGTTTGTCTAGTAGTCTAATAATGTATATTAGCTACCGTCCGGTGTGTCTTCCGTTTTTGGTTATTTTGGCTTGTTTTTGCGACCTATTTTGCTTAAGTACGATTTTAAGCGGACTCGAGGTCAAAATAATTTAATAAAATCTAATACCGGCTTTATGCACACACCAAAGTTCTTGTCAAAGACAAGACGCAAAGCTTATAGTCTACAGCGCTGTTTCGATGTTTGCTAGACATCTCATCAGGACTATTTTTCTAAAACTTTACCTTTGCTCGGGTCTGGGTTACCATCACCACGAAGCTACAACCAGTTGGGAATTGTAGTGTCGCCGCGAAGGAACAAAATACCTCGAGCTTGGTTGTAGCTTCGTGGTGATGGTAACCCAGACCCGAGCAAAGGTAAAGTTAGCAAAAATAGTCCTGATGAGATGTCTAGCAAACATCGAAACAGCGCTGTAGACTATAAGCTTTGCGTCTTGTCTTTGACAAGAACTTTGGTGTGTGGCATAAAAAGCCGGTATTAGATTTATATTACATAAATCTAATCCGCCTTTGACCTCAAGTCCGCTTAAAATCGTACTTAAGCAAAATAGGTCGCAAAAACAAGCCAAAATAATATTTTTTTCTTGTTTTTTTTCAGTAATTTTATTTTATTTAACTAAGAATTAATTGACGTTTCATGTTTAACTTAACAAAAAAAAAAAAAAAAAAATTTCTTTAGCCATTGAAACCGTTGACTCTCACCAAAAAAAACGTTTTTCCGTCCAAGTTTAAAACTTTGATCTCAAATATCTCGCATATCGCACAAAATCGCAGGATCAAACTTTTGTAGACATATAAATGACACTTTAAAGTAAAACTAAAAAAAAAATGATCGCGTGCGGACGCGTGTGGGTCAACTATATGTCCATGCAAAGCAAAAAAATCCATACATTTTGTAGACTATTAATATATATTTTTTTTAAATCCTAAAAAAATTTTTATTTATTAATTTAAAATTACCATAAAATTAAAAAAAGTTCAAAGTAACGGAATAAAAAAACACACACACATTCTTTGAAAAATGTTAAAGATATAGCGCCTACAAAATTCACCAAAACGGAAAAAT
The DNA here is from genome assembly GCA_018150695.1 of Drosophila oshimai. NCBI lineage: Eukaryota > Metazoa > Arthropoda > Insecta > Diptera > Drosophilidae > Drosophila > Drosophila oshimai. Next base: position 833,758 of record JAECWM010000266.1, on the reverse strand, counting down.
ATGTATCTTACGCATTTACTAAAAACTAAATCTGAACTTTGAGCGTACATTGTGAAGCCCAAAAAAATTATAAAATTATAATTGAAAAAGGGTTTGATAGAGAATTTTTTATTTTTTGAATTGGTATGACTCACTTATTTGAAATCGAAAAAACACTTTTTGAATTAAGTCCCACTTTTTTGAAAAATACACCACTGTGCGACGTAGGGCGTGTAGAGTAAACTGGCAATTTTGAACTCCTGTAACTTACAAAGTACTTGGAATTCGAACATAAAATTTGAAGAACATACTCTTTAATGGTTATACTTCCGATTTATAAGATTAAAAAAAAAAAATTTTCCAACCACAAGCCCTAAGAAAGTTTCTGGAAAGTTTGAGATATATTGACACAGTAGATCGGCTGGAATCGTGGGTACCACCTTGTAAAACATGGAATCTAGAAAAGCGCGCTTAAAGTTAAAGGTAATGAAGTCCGAGCGCTTTGGAGCCTCGCATGGTAATACGTTATCGGTCACATCCTAGTCCGGACAATTTAGGCATTGAAATAGCATTACTTCCGACAGAGCTAAACTTTGGTGGAGGCCTTTGGTTTACCACAATGAACAAATTGTCAAAAGTCCCCATTCATCACAGGCGTGTTTATTGAATTATTCAAGGTCACTGGTAAGGTAAGGTAAGGCTTATCGAAAAATAGATAATGGGATAATAAGTTGTAAAGCTTGAAATGCTCTATAAAAATGATCCATATGATTTTTTCTGTAGGACCCATCATTTTCTAGATATCGCGCTTGTAAGAATCACGTTATACATAATATGCACACATACGCCACTTATACACACACGGGGGTGCCACAGAAACCGTCAACGGTTTTGGGGACGGATTTTTCGGAAATTCGGAAAAAATCGTCGGTGCTACAGAAACCGTCTCGAACTTGTTGTTGGGACTAATGATTCGGAAAAAAGACAGGGCTGACTTCTTATTTTTATTTGGCATTTATTTGTTATTATTTGCGATACTCGAAGAGTAAGCAAATACTGTAAACGATCAAATGTCTGTCTGTCCGTCCGTCCGTCCGTACGAGCTCCTAGATCTCGGGAACCATAAGAGCTAGAGCCACCAAATTTTGCACACAGAATTCTATATACCCCACGTAGATCAAGTTTGTTTCAAAACCCGACCACGCCCCTTTTAACGCCCACAAACCGCGAAACTCTGTGGTGCCCACATTTTTAATGCTAGAGAAAAGTGGCCTAAATAAATGTTGTTTGTTTTGAAAATATCTACACAGTTATCTAAAAATTTTGAAAATCTGGCCATTTTCAAAAATTGTGTATACAAGTGTGTTAAAAATTGATTGTGCCTAAAAGCAGGCTACACTTTTTTAGAGGTGGAGGTCTGGCAACTTTTTTTGTTTTTTTTTAAGAGGGCAATGAGTATCGCAAATCTTATAGGGTAAATCCGGGACAAGTGCCCCGCCGGGACAAGTGCCCCACTTTGTTTATTGTTATCATGCATCGATAAGATTGCAGCGCCATATCGGGAAAACTTGTGTTTAAGTGTCAAAATGAAAAACTTGTGTGGAAAATTCGTACTTTGGTAAGTTAACTATTCACAATTTATGAAATCCATACGCAGTAGGTCCAAAAACAGGCGAAAATTTTTTTAGCGATTCAAAAATGTTTGTTACTTCATCGTCAAAATGTCAACAGACGTCAGATGAAGTATCATAACCTTCCTATGTAGCCAGATCATTTAGCAGATAACTATTTTTACATTTACTGTTCGCCAATATTTTTTTAATTAATAATTTTCATATGCTATGCAATCGGGACAAGCGCCCCACTTGTTCTCGGGGACAAACGCCCTACTGATAATCTGGTTTGAGCACTTTATGTTGTAAACGTTTGTTATTATTTATTAACAAAAATATTCTATATGGTGTTTTTACATAATTTACAATTGTTTATTAATGTTTTTTTTGTATAAATAAAATTTTTCGTATTGTGATTCAATTTTGGTACCTCGATCGACAAATTCAGTCTTTTATTTTTATTATCTTTAAAAACCAGATCTGTTATTTTTATCATTATTATTAAGTGTTGATGTGTGTTAGAAAGTACCGTAGAATCAATGTAATGGCTTTTTTTCGCGAGTTGTTGTTTGCAAAATAATTTAAATCCTAAGCATAAAAGCGGGGCGCTTGTCCCTGAAGATGTTTGAACTAGCAAATTTGCTACTCTTTATTAATCATCCCACAGAAAGCTTGTAACGTAAAATATTGATGAATAAAATGTTGTTCTTACTTCTGGATATACTACTCGACCTACAACAATCAGAAAAGCCCTCGTAAACATATTTGTGAAACAACCATTTCGATTTTCAAAAACGTGGGGCACTTATCCCGGATTTCCTTGTTTTTCAACAAATTCAAGCCAAGTTTTACTTTTTTTTTGCAAGACAATACCAATAACTAAAAAAAACTCTACACATAAATCGTAACGAACAAAATAGTTCAACATTTTAAAATGACCGCCAAACTAAACAACAGAAGCCATCCCTGTATTACATGGCTTCTTACGAGAGGCCGCTACATAAAATCAGTCCCCCAGTGCGAATCCTTTTGCGAAATCGGCGTTTTCTAATATAAAAATGAAGAGCACGGTGGCTCGTTTGTTTTCCTATGCTTTCCCCTAAAACTAAACAACATTTAGGCAATAATATTTAAAATTTGTTGAATTCACTTGTATTTTTATACAATTTGTCTTCTTCTTCGTTGTTTTTTAAGGTTTATACCCAAGCCGGTTTTTTTGACTCACGCGGTCACACTTAACTGCAATGCAACGATTTGTATTATTAATTTCACAAGAAGTACAACTTATTTTCACTTGAAATTTTGACACGCTATAGTTATAGTTATAAACAATAGTATAGCGTACCATAACAATAATAACAATCATATTTCAAATATGAAAATCACTCCGAAATTTGGCATTTTCTATTTGGAGCAAGTTGGCATTTTGGTTTCTCGGGTGGAATTTGGCCGGAATCCCACAAGCAATTTTTGAGGTGACGGTTTTTGGAGATTGATTAATTTAAAATATAAAAAGATCAAAACATAAAAAATGTTGTATGCAGATAGCACATACAATTCATTAACGTTGTTTTAAAAAATTTTCATTATTTATAAAAAGGTGCAAGTATGCTTATTTTATAAAACTGTCGTTTAAAACACGGGGGAAATGATAGAGTTTTCTGTGGCACCGACAGTTTTGCCTTGGGTTGGAACTTGGGCGGACTTCGGGAGGAACGGTTTCTGTAGCACCGACGATTTTTTTCCGAATTTCTGAAAAATCTCTCCCCAAAACCGTCGACGGTTTCTGTGGCACCCCCGAATATTTTTTTTGGTACAACTAATTGATAATAGCAAAAATTATTTTTTTTTGATTTTTTGTCTGTTTTTTAGACCTGTTTTCATTTGTAATTTTTCCTATTAGAATGACAATGTGTGATAACATTCTGTTCACAAAGTGTCGTTTACATGTTAAACTATTTTCTCAATTCAAAAAAACTATCAAATCGTGTCTAAAAGTATAGATAAACGCCTATTTTAGCTTGATGGAAGAACTGTAACGTCCGCAACGTAACGTCCGCAACAAATTTAAATTAAGATTATTTTTATTAACGGAACTAGTTATCTTTCTTTTTTAAGCTGCATTGATATGGTCATACATTCCACTTCATTTTTAGTTATCTTACTTTTTTGGTTAACTATTCTTAATTTGCTAATAAATGTGGAAATGCACACAAACCGCAAATTTTACTTCCATTTTTTGTAACGTCCGCAACGGAACATTGAGCATGCATTACTTTCTATCAAAAACAGTTAGCCTCTTGTTTTTAAATTAGTTTAAAAGTGCACTCAAGAAACTGCATATGGCAAAAATTTCATGAAAATATACCCACGTCAACGGCAGCTGTGTCAATTCTAACAATCAAATTTGCGTACAAATGTAACGTCCGCAACGCAGGATTAGCCCATATATCATACAAAAAATATCGATATATCAGATATTTTTGGTATTTATTTATTTTAATTTATTTTATTTTAATTTTAAGCTGCATAAGCACTAACCACTAAACATTAACCCACATACGATCTAAAATTATATTTTTATAATGTTTAGTTTATATTAATTAATTAATGAAAGAAAACAATATTTATTATTTGCGATAATCAAAGAGTATGCAAAAACTGTAAACGTTGAAATGTCTGTCTATCCGTCTGTCCGCACAAACATCGAGATCTCGGGAACTATAAGAGCTAGAACCACCATATTTTGCAGACAGACATCTATAAGCAAAGCGCAGATCAAGATTGTTTCAAAACCTGACCACGCCCCTTTTTACGCCCACAAACCTCAAAACTCTGTGTTGTCCACATTTTTAATGCTAGAGATGTTGTTTGTTATGAAAATATATACCCAAATATCTAAAAGTTTGAAAATCTGGCCATTTTCAAGAAATTGTGTATACAAGTGCGTAAAAATTTTTATTGCGCTCGAAAGTAAGGTTTACTTTTTTTTTTTAATGGGCGCTAAAAATTGACTGCGCCCGAAAGTAGGATACACCTTTTTTAAGAGTGCTAACTTGCTGTTTTTAAAGAGGGCAATCAGTATCGCAAATCTTATAGTCGGGAAACCCGACTATAGCGTTCTTTCTTGTTTTTTTTTTCATAAAGTTTATTTATTTATAAAATTCAAAACAAATAGTACAAAATTTAAATTTCATTTATGCTTAAAGATAAACGTAATCAATTGTTTAATTTTTTAGCAGGCTGGAGCTATTGCCACTATTTTAAATGATTTTATCACAAGTATTGCATTTGGCAGACCCATTTTCATTTGAAAAAAAAATAAATTTTAGCGGCGCTCATTTTTTACATCTGTATTTTTTCTTTTCACGACAAAACCGCTTAAAAATAAAAAAAAAAAAAAATTTCAACAAAAATCCATGATATTTGATATTTGTTCAAACAAAAAATTTAACGATAAAAATATTTAGTTTAGTTATATTTAAACCAAAACCAACGACGTGGACGTGGTGATAAGAGTGGTATACACTGAGTGTATACGTGGCGTATGTGTGCATATTATGTATAACGTGATTCTTACAAGCGCGATATCTGCGTGGGTCCTACAGAAAATATCATATGGATCATTTTTTTAGAGCATTTCAAGATCTACAACTGTCCGCCTATCTGTTTTTCAACAAACCTTACCGTTTGTGAGAAAAACCCTAATTTTCACCTGTGAGATTGAATAATTCAATTAGCAAACCACTAAAATTTAGCTATGTCCGAATAAATGCTATTTAAACCCATTTTTATGTCTAAATTGACCGGACTATCCCGTACCCTTTGTAAGAAAAGTCGGTTTCGACCGTATTTTTAGATTTACATAGTAGGTACTAATTTGATGTGTACTAGTTTCTTCTTAACCTTAAATTGTGTAACAACCAAATTTTTCGCAAAACAAAAACATTTTGCTGATATTATATGTTGATAGATTTTGCACCAACCGAAAAACGTTAACTGAAACACAAAAATAAGTCGAAATATATGGCAGCTATAAAATATAGTCGTACACTGAGCGAAAAAGTTTACTGAAACAGAACATTATGCAAACATTTGTTTGGCAGATTTGAGATATAGTCATCCGATCGTCAAGATTTTTTAACTAGACTTGCTTAAAATTTAAAAAAGCCGATTAAAAAAGTTTTAACTTGACACGTTTCACACTGGGCAAATAAGTTTATCAGGCCTGTTCCAGTTTTCACTTCGGAGAGATTCGCACGGATTCGAATTTCCCAGACCTGTTCTAACATTCACTTCCGAAAAATCCTCACGGAAATTAATTTCCCTCCGTTAACTCTCTGTTAACTTCCGAGCGAAACCTCACGGAAACTTTCCGCCAACCGTTTGGCTGACGGATTCAGATCCGCAAGCACAAAAATTAATTGTTTAAAAATACTTTGCGATAATTAAACGTGCAAATGATATTTTTTCCTTATTCTTTGATGCTTTAAGAACATTATTGCATATTTAATATTGTTGATAACAACATATTTGACCATTTAAAAATTATTTTTCGGCTGCACCTCAAAATAGGTTCGATTCCAACCTTCAGCATTTTGACAAATCCGCCGCCTCAGTTCCAGTTTCCGAACGAATTTGGAGAGAAAATGCAAGGGTTGTCATGGTACGAAAAAAAAGGAATTTTTTGGGATTTATTTTAAGCAACCCCTTTTGTGCTCGTGTTACTATGGTTAGAAAGGTATTTTATCTAAGTTAAATTTAAATTTTTGTGCTTATTACCGCTTAATTTAATGAAATAATTGTGTAAACACGTGTGGATGGGACCTTTTTTATCGGCTTCGGCAACTCTGGTTTCACAACACTGCCACCAGAACAGCTGATCGAATAAACAAATATTTAAAACTTTGTATTTGTTGCCGCCAATGCTTGTTTCTTCTATTTTATGCGTTAAATTAGTAAACCATTTATGCCCATGGCTGATGAACACCAGCAGGCCAAAATTTAATCATCCTCAAGACAGCAAAACTCAAAGAAGTCAAACGCTCTTGTCAAAAGTGGCCAGTTGCCAGTGAGCTGATTTTGTTTGGGAACAAAAGGGAAATTCAAAGGCAAATCCCCAAATGAAGAAGGGAAATTCGACAATGTAAAAGGGAATTCTGCAAATGCTATCAAATCCACTTCCGAGTGAAAACTGGAACAGGCCTGTATAAGTTTTATGACAGTCATCCGATCGTAAAAATCTGCGGCAGCTAATAACCGTTTACTGAACCAAAAAAAAACAAGACTATCAGATTTGAGATACTCATTGAACTTAAAAAAAAACCAAACAAGAAACAACGCTTAACAACGCTTTATAAGGACACCACAGAGTTTCGCGGTTTGTGGGCGTTAAAAGGGGCGGGGTCGGGCCTTGAAACAAAATTGATCTGCGTGGGGTGTACACTGTACAGAAGTGTTGTGCGCAAAATTTGGTAACTCTAGCTCTTAGACAAGGGACGAAGGGACGGACAGACAGACATTTCTTATACTCTTCGAGTATCGAAAAGAAGAAGCAAAAGCAAATTATGCCTCAGACATTTTTGTAATACCTTAATTTGTAACAGAGTAGGGGAGACCGGGGCTAGTTGGCCGAGTTAAGACTTAGGAATTTTTTTAGTTATTGTGGTCTAACTTTTTCGGAAACGGTTTGCGCTGTCATTAAGGTTGAACCCTTGAGCACATCTGTGAATTTTTTTATGAATGAAAAACATTCAACAAAAAAGTTATTAACAAAAAACTGCGACAGGAAAAAACCGGCCAACTTACCCCAGGGCCGGCGAAATGTCCTATTTTGCCCGACAAAGGTTAGCATTTACCGAACATGAAAGCGCACTCTACGTTACATTTTCAACTCGGGTTTTTTTTTCGAAAAAATAACGATTCATAAATACAAAGTTAGGTTACCCGGAAAAAGTCACACTATTTTGTAGGGTTTTGAATACCCTTTCCAGCGGTACCAGGTTTTCGAAAATCGGAAGATAATTGTTTGTAAAGAATATTAGGAAAAATAACATGAAAAGTTTACTTACCGGCGTCGAAACAGAAAAAGTGTACTCCTGGGCAAACCGCAACACATAAATAATCCAATTAGTCGGTAACAAAACAAAAATAAGTGTAGATGTCGCCACTGCGCTTTAACGCCTTTTCAAAAAAGGCACTCGACCAACTTACCCCTTCGGCGAACTAGCCCCGGTCTCTCCTATAAAAAAAATTCTTAAAAATCTTAACTAGCTTTTAGAAGCCCAATGGATGTCTCAAATGGCAGATTATTACGTCTTCTTGAATAAAGCAAATTCATAAAGGAAAATATTTTTATTTGATTTTAAAGAGCTGTTTTTCATTTTCATTCACTTTTTGATTTACTTTTGATTTTAAAAACAAAAACACGCCCAATTTCCTTTCCAATTACTTAAGAAGGTAAATCTAAAAAGTACTTTAAGAAGACACATTAGACTTTCTTATTTTGAAAAGGACACTTAAATTGATAAACCATTATTGGAGATACAAAAAGATAAAATCGTGATTTTTTTAAATTTAAAATAGCAAAGCTGATGAACCATAAGCGTAGTGACAAAGTATGCTTAGAAAAGCCTATTCTGTCCAGATTTTCAAATTTATGTATCTGTGTAAATCTTTTGAATACAAACAACATTTATGAAGGCCACGTTTCTTTAGCATTAAAAATATGGGCACTACAGAGTTTCCCAGATGGTGGGCCTTAAAAGGGGCGTGGTCGGGGTTTGTAACAAACTTGTTCTGCGTGGGATATATAGAAGTCTGTAAGCAAAATTTTGTGGTTCTAGCTCTTGTAGGTTCCGAGATCTCGACTTTCGTGCTTAGCACAAGAAACAGAATAATTAAGACAGTCACGCAAAACCCGCGCCCTTGTAGGACTTAAGAACTGATCAAAACATGTATTTCAAAAGGTACTACTCGCATTGCGAAGGGTAGTTTCAGGGTACGTCGGGGAACATTCAACGCCAAGGAATTTTTGATTAAAACTAAAATGAACGCTATAGTCGGGTTTCCCGACTTTTAAATTTCCGATAATGAATATCTTTCTTTTAAAAAAAGTTTTGTCTGCTTTTAAGCGCAATACAATTTTAACGCACTTGTAATCACAATTAGCAAGAATTTAAATTGGGCAGATTTTTGAAATTTGGATATCAGCTTAGACATTTTTAATACAATCTACATTTATTAAGGCCACTTTTCTCTAGGCATATTTTAGGGCAGCTATAGGACATACATATTTATCCAATCAATGAGATTGTCAAACTTGATCTGCCTGGACATACAAAAGAACGATTAGGAAAGTTTTTTTTGTTGAAATAACAATAAGCGAAAAAATTGGACTGAAACAGAACATTATCATTTGTATGGCAGCTATGGAATATAGGTATCCGATTATCAAGTTATTCATACTCTATTTTCTTGACCTTAAAAAAAGAGGATTGGAAAAGTTTAAAGTTAATACGTAGCACTAAGTAGTACCGAAAAAAGTTTTGTGAGAAGGAGTGGAATTCCTTGCGTGAATTACCCCCAGTAAATCCGTTCCGAAATAATGACACCACGAGTGAACGTTAAGTTCAGGAAACTATAACTATTAGGGGTGCTACGGCAAACACCGGCGATTTTGAATTCAGCTTTTTGTCAAATCGCTGATAAATTTCCTGGGTGCCACGGAACTTCGAGCAATTTCATATTTTTAGCTGCGTGGGCAACAGGCGATAAAAGAAACCATAGAGCGAAGACGCTTAAGAGACTCTTTGAACCCATTTTCCAAATCTGACGAAACGTTTGTTTTCGGTATTGTTTATGGTCGTTTATGTATGTAATTTAGCTGTGTTCTGTTTTTCTTTCTTCCCCTTCCTAAACATCAGCTGACATTTTCAATCGTTGCCACACTACCAACATAAAATATGTTTGCGCTTTTCGAACTTAACTAGGTGGCACCAGTGAAATGCTATTTCGCTATGTTTGACAAATTTTACAAGCCAGTTTCTAAGCAATTTGCTAAAAACATTATTAAAAATAATAATTGCTTGCAAAATGTAATTATTTTAATGCCGAATTATCAGAAATTGAACCAGCTTTTCTGTGATGTATGGCTGTATTATTGTATTATTAGCTGTATTTACCCAAATAGCTGACACATTTGCTAGCTGTTTTAAAACAGCTAAACACAGGTGAATTGAGGCTTCGTAGCACCCAGGTATATTTTCTAATAAGCCGTGTCTCTTCTTTTCACGGTGAAGTACAATGTCGGTGTGAGTGAAGTGACCAGTTGGTTACTTTGTAAATAAAACTCCGCGCCCTCAAAGTAACCATATATAAATTAATTGTTACAAGTGACGCCTAGCCAAGAAATACAATTCGAATGCTTTAAACTACTAAGCCCTTTGGTCATGACATCAGCTGGCATCTTATCGGTTTGCATATACTCTATATCGATGTCACCACTCTTGTGCATATCCTGTATAAAATGATGACGTACGTCTATGTGTTCCGTGCGTGGATGGAAACCGAAGCCTTTTGCCAATCTCTGAGCACTTTGGTTGTCGTTTAAATCTTAACAGTCTCGCAAGTCCAGCCTATACTATTGAGAAGTGCCTTTAAATATACAGCTTTCTTGGCCGCGCTAGGCATTGCCAGATATTCAGACTCCGTGCTGGATAGTGCCACGGTCCTTTGCTTGCGTGCCTCCCCAGCTCACAGCCGCACCTGCTAGGATAAACGCCTGGCCCGACTATGAGCGCCGATCGGTTAAGTTTGCGCCCCAGTCTGCGTCGACAACGCCATACAATTCTTCGCCTGTGCGTTGAAAACTAAGTCCAAGATTCCTCGATCCGCTTAGATATCGAAGAACTCGCTTAGCTGCTTTTCAGTGGTTAGCATCGTAACTCGAGTTGAACTGACTTAAGAAGTTCACTGCGTAGGCGATGTCTGGTCCAGTCATAACTGAAATAAACATTAAAGTGCCAATTAAACTTTGATATGGATACCTTTCCATTTCATTTTCGTTGGGTTGCTCCGGTTGTTTAAGTGAGCACTTCGCCTCGATTGGAGTTGCAGCAGGTTTGCAATCAACCATTCCGAATCTCTTCAAAGTTATATCATTGTACTTTTGCTGTGACATTGAAACTGTACGCTTTTGCAAGTTTTGCTCAATTCCAATACCCAAACAGTTTTTAACAGGGCCAATATCTTTCATTTTAAACGCCTTGCTTAAATGAGTTTTCGCTTGAATAACCCATTTTTGGGTGATTTGTGGCTAACAATAAATCGTCAACATAAATAGTGATTAACAAAATTTTCTGCCCTTCTCTCTTTGCGAAAAAACATGGATCCTGTTTGGTTGGTTCGCATCCAATTTCTTTAAGTTTTTCGGTAAACTTGCAATACCAGCGCAATCCTGATTGCCGTTATCCATAAAGCGCCTCTTTAATTAGGCATGTGGGATTTGTGGCTCTCTTTTCTACACCGGTCATCTCATTTGCCATAGCCACCATTTTGGGATCAGCTGCAATCTGTTTGGATCCGATGGGTCCACCTGCTTTTAACCGCCGCGCAAACTCCATGAAGTCGTCGGGAACACTCATGTACACCTTTTCTTCTAGCTCGCCGTTTAGGTAAGCAGTGACGACATCCATCTGATGGATTTGCATATCAAATTCTGCTTCTAGAGCTGCCAATAGCCTTATTGACGGAGATCGCACCACCGGGGAAAACGATTCCTGAAAATCCTCTCCAGGACGCTGCGAGCAGCCCTTGGCTACTAGTCAAACTTTCTTCTTTCCTGTATTGGAGCCATCGTCTTTGGTAAGAAACACTAGTTTGTTTCCGAAAACCTTTCTATCACTTGGCCGATCAACTATCTCCCCAGTTTTGTTGATAATGTACGCCATGTATCCTGCGTTGGATGATACATTTTCCGCGGTCTACCGGGTTTCTCATTTCTTTCTATTTTGGGACGTCCTCCACCATGTTTCGGCGCATTTGGTTGCACCATTTCGTCGCTTGATGAGTCATCATCGTGGTCTTCCGGATGAAAGCTTCTTCAGCTTCTTGGTTTGTTTGGATTTCAACGCCGATTTCTTGCTCGTCATCGTAGAACTCGGAGTGAACGCTGTTAAACCCTGGAATATTCAAAAATGTAACATTTTTGCTTACGGAAGTCACTCGCCTCTTCGGCGAATACAAAAGATACGCTTTGGACTCTGAGTCATATCCAACCAGAACGCACTCTTCTGACCTTGATTCAAACTTGCCTTGATTTTTGCCTTTAATAAGTGCATACGCTTTTGTACCGAAAATACGCAGATGCCATACAGTCGGTATTTTACCTGTCCACTGGGTATAAGGAATTCCGCCATCTAAGGCCTTTGTAGGACATCTGTTTCGGATGTAGCTTGCCGTGTTTACCGCTTCTGCCCAAAACGATGGTGGCGCCCCAGACTGCCTGATCATGCAGCGGGCCATCTCGACTAACGTACGGTTGTGCCGCTCCGCAATCCCATTTTGTTGTGAAGTGTGCGGTGTAGTTAGTCGTCTCCTTATTCCTTGTGTCTTGAAAAAATCCTCCATTGCCTCATTGCAATACTCGGTGCCGTTGTCCGATTGAAGAGCCTTAATCTTCCTGCCTGTAAAGTTTCCGCCGAGGCTGTATAGGCCTTGAAAGCCTCGAATACATCAGATTTCTGCTTAAGAAAATGTGTCCCACAATAGCGGCTGTAATCATCTATAAAGGTCACAAAATATTTGCGGCCACCATTTGATTTTGTTCGCATTGGACCGCACACGTCGGATGGTTTTAAGTTCTCACCAAGCTCCAAACCATGCACTTTTCCTGATCTTGCCATACTAATTAGATCACCTCTATTTAAGTGACATAATCTGCGATGCCACAAATCAAAATCGTTTTGATTTTCTGTCATGGCCTGATTTGCCTGATGCACCTTCGTTTCCAAATAGTAGAGATTTCCAAAACGTTTAGCAATTAACCACTCTTTCCCGTTGCTTAAAACGGCTGCATAATTTTTCCGAAAATGCACCTCAAAGCCTTTGTCTGTCATTTTCGACACAGATAATAAATTTTGGCGTAGATCAGGTACATACAAAACTTCTCTCAGTGTTACTTCGCTCTCTCGTTCTACGTCGTTTGTTTTGATTTTCACGTTTATATTGCCGACGTTTTTCACTAATACGGCTCGCATTTTTAGTTTTCACGTGTCGTAGTTTTCTGCGTTAAGCGCCTTGATTTTGATGAACGCACCCGCCATTTTTGATTTCGCGATTTGGTTCTTCCGTACAAGATTAAGAAAAATCTTACTGGGTTCTCTTGGTTAGCCTGGGCTAATTCCTTCCGTGAAATACCCCCAGAAAATCCGTTCTGAAAAAATGACACCACGAGTGAACGTTAAGTTCATGAAACTTTAACTATATTTTCTAATAAGCCGTGTCTCTTCTTTTCACGGTGAAGTACAATGTCGGTGTGATTGTGACCAGTAGTTTTTTTTTTTTTTTTTTTTTTTTTTTTTTTTTTTTTTTTTTTTTTTTTTTTTTTTTTTCTTTTTTTTTTTTTTTTTTTTTTTTTTTTCTTTTTTTTTTTTTTTTTTTTATTTTTTTTTTTTTTTTTTTTTTTTTTTTTTTTCATTTTTTTTTTTTTTTTTTAAATTTTTTTTTTTTTTTTTTTTTATTTTATTTAATCTTTTTAATTTTGAAAATGCATTTGTTTAAACAATTGTTGTTAAAAATTATGTTAAATTAAACATTAAATTTTTTAACTATTTTTTTTTAAGACAAAACGATTCTTTTACCTTCAAAAAAGTTTTGTCGATATATGTTAAACCGTTCAAGAGTTATGAAATTGTCTCCAAAACCTTAAAAATACATTTTTCGAACTTTGAAGCTCAAAATATCGAAAACGGTGCGGAATTTCGAAAAACTGTTAAAAGTGTTTTAAGGTACTGTCCTAAGCTAAAAATTTTTATAGGTTTTGTTCAATTCCAGAAAATGACTAGGTACAGTTGACATGGCCTGACCCTTTGTAAATAAAACTCCAAATTACAACAAGTTTAACCCCTTCTCTGGGCGGAAGATTTTTTATACGTTGTTGAGCGGAAGACACAATTTTGTGCATCGTGTTTGAACCGCGTATACCTTAAAAACTTTTATTCAGAAAAATTTGAAAAATCATTAAATTTAAAATTGAAATTTTTAAATAAAGCCTACACTAACAAAAATTTTCAAGTTTTACCTTCCAAAAAAAAAATTGCATGTGAGGTTAATTACGTAAAACTCGCAAACTGATCAAACAATTGAAAAACGTGATATATCATACTACGTTATAGGGCTATTGGGAAAGTTTATGTTCATAGGTGGTCACGCAAAACATGCGCATACTTTTGAAAGGCAGTGTTGAGCAGAAGTTTCTCCAGATGTATTTTAGGTAGTGGACAAAAAATTGGTAATTTCACAAAAGTTTGAGGAAAGAAAATCTAAAATTTTATCTAGTTTTGCGCCAACAGGGATAATATTAGTCGTTTAAGGATCGGCAGAGAGTCAGAATTTGATTAACGAAAAGTTTTATTGCGCTCAAAAAAAAAAAAAAAAATTAAACGCCAAATGCTCAAACAAATTTTTTAAAGCATCTTTAGTAAAATAAAAGTTATTCTTGTTTCTTATTTATGATTTTTTTATTGTCTATCTCAGAAATAAATAAAGCTTTTTTATGTATGTATTTCATTTAAAATTATTATAAAAATTATAATCTTACGATGTCGAGTACAATTATAACTCTTTTGTGCCAACTTGCCCCAGGTACGGGGTAAGTTTGAACCTTGTGCGGGGCGAGTTAGGCCCTTTAAAAAAAAAATACTTTTTCTTTGGATAAATCGTGTTTATTACTGTACTTTGGTCAGAAATACGTTAATAAGGGATAAAACTATAAATTTCATTATGGGTTCTTCGGTTCCTCTATTTGTTTCTTTTTGTAAGGTTTCATCAGCAAAACCAGTTTGGTAAGTTTGTATTACACGAAATTTTAGTTTCAAAAATAGTAAAAGAGTGTAATTAATGTGAATCGGGATAAATTTTTGTTTGTTCACACAAAATTAATTGACTGGCACACGCCAAGAAATAAATCTAGGGGCCAACTAACCCCATTAAAAAAGTTCCAACTAGCCCCGTTGATTTTTTTAATCTATATTGGTTGATTTTTTAACCTATATTGGTTCATAATTAATATTCCAATTATCGGACGAACTAAAGTGTGGGCTATTTTTATAGCTTACAGACACACGTAATAATGGTGAATTTACCTTTGAGAAAAAACAACATTAAATGGTGGAAAAAACACACTTTTAACTTTTGTTTGTCATCATTAATATTAAAAGTATAGGACCAATGTGGACCATCCTCTGCTGAAGAATTCGCGGTTTCAACTTTTTTTTGTCATCATTAATATAAAAAGTATACGACCAATGTGGACCATCCTCTGCTGAAGAATTCGCGGTTTCAACTTTTGTTTGTCATCATTAATATTAAAAGTAAAGGTCCAGTGGGGGCCATCCTCTGCTGAAGAATTCGCGGTTTCAACTTTTTTTTGTCATCATTAATATTAAAAGTAAAGGACCAATGTGGACCATCCTCTGCTGAAGAATTCGCGGTTTCAACTTTTTTTTGTCATCATTGATATTAATAGTATAGGACCAATGTGGACCATCCTCTGCTGAAGAATTCGCGGTTTCAACTTTTGTTTGTCATCATTGATATTAAAAGTAAAGGACCAATGTGGACCATCCTCTGCTGAAGAATTCGCGGTTTCAACTTTTGTTTGTCATCATTGATATTAAAAGTATAGGACCAATGTGGACCATCCTCTGCTGAAGAATTCGCGGTTTCAACTTTTTTTGTCATCATTGATATTAAAAGTAAAGGACCAATGTGGACCATCCTCTGCTGAAGAATTCGCGGTTTCAACTTTTTTTTGTCATCATTGATATTAAAAGTAAAGGACCAATGTGGACCATCCTCTGCTGAAGAATTCGCGGTTTCAACTTTTTTTTGTCATCATTGATATTAAAAGTAAAGGACCAATGTGGACCATCCTCTGCTGAAGAATTCGCGGTTTCAACTTTTGTTTGTCATCATTGATATTAATAGTATAGGACCAATGTGGACCATCCTCTGCTGAAGAATTCGCGGTTTCAACTTTTTTTTGTCATCATTGATATTAAAGGTAAAGGACCAATGTGGACCATCCTCTGCTGAAGAATTCGCGGTTTCAACTTTTGTTTGTCATCATTGATATTAATAGTATAGGACCAATGTGGACCATCCTCTGCTGAAGAATTCGCGGTTTCAACTTTTTTTGTTATCATTGATATTAAAAGTAAAGGACCAATGTGGACCATCCTCTGCTGAAGAATTCGCGGTTTCAACTTTTTTTTGTCATCATTGATATTAAAAGTAAAGGACCAATGTGGACCATCCTCTGCTGAAGAATTCGCGGTTTCAACTTTTTTTTGTCATCATTGATATTAAAGGTAAAGGACCAATGTGGACCATCCTCTGCTGAAGAATTCGCGGTTTTAACTTTTTTTTTGTCATCATTGATATTAAAAGTAAAGGACCAATGTGGACCATCCTCTGCTGAAGAATTCGCGGTTTCAACTTTTGTTTGTCATCATTGATATTAAAGGTAAAGGACTAATGTGGACCATCTTCTGCTGAAGAATTCGCGGTTTTACCTTTTTTTTTGTTATCATTGACATTAAAAGTAAAGGACCAATGTGGACCATCCTTTGCTGAAGAATTCGCGGTTTCAACTTTTGTTTGTCTTTATTGATATTAAAAGTAAAGGACCAATGTGGACCATCCTCTGCTGAAGAATTCGCGGTTTTAACTTTTTTTTTGTCATCATTGATATTAAAAGTATAGGACCAATGTGGACCATCCTCTGCTGAAGAATTCGCGGTTTCAACTTTTGTTTGTCATCATTGATATTAAAGGTAAAGGACCAATGTGGACCATCCTCTGCTGAAGAATTTGCGGTTTTAACTTTTTTTGTTATCATTGATATAAAAGGTATAGGACCAATGTGGACCATCCTTTGCTAAAGAATTCGCGGTTTTAACTTTTTTTTATCATTGATTTGATCAAGAACTGCAACGTGAACAAGAGTATGATCCTGAACTTGAATGTTCCCAAATTAAATGACCATCAAAAACGTGGATTACCGTTAATAATTTTGAAAAACAATGCATTCATTTTATAAAAAAAATTTAGAACATTTCATTTTTATTTTGGTTGGTTGCAACGAAGTGCATTTGGGCCCGCTAGTTTACTATAAAAACACAGACAATCTTTTATACTCGTCGAAATAACGGTGCCATTTTTTTTTCTCATCTTCTTCCATTGACTCCGTAACATCTAAGGTTGGCTTACCTATTAAAAAGTGACCGGGAGTTCAGGACTTCATTATCATCAAGATCTTCCCCTGTAGTGTATAAGGGCCTTGAATTGAGAACCGCTTCAATTTGACATAGTAAAATTGACATTTCTTCGTAAGTCAAAATATTATCTCCAATCACTCTTTTTAAATACCTCCGAAGTGAGGTCCTGCCGGCGGGATAAAATGCCAAAAAAAAAAAAAAGAAACTTTGTGTGTGAGTTGGTATTCACAGTACACATACACCATAAAAAGCTGAAAGCTTTAGAGTAATTTAAAGTAATTAAAAATGCATTTTTTCTACTTACTCCAGGGACCAACTAGCCCCGGTTTCCCCTATTTGGTAGTCGGAGAAAAGCTGATCTACCTTATTTTTATTCATGATCTTTGAGTCTTAAAACGAAGAATATATCTGTAGTATCTGTGGCAGAGTTGTTTGCTAGGATTTCTAAAGGTGTGACATCGCATGGTATTTAGGGCTTGTTATGGTGCGATACGCAGAGCGCCGCTTAAGAAAAGTAAAATGATAGTTGTACCACTTCTAAATTATATTTAAAACAATTGAACACATAAAAATAACATAATTTACTTATTTAGCATTTATTTTTAGGTCAATATTGTTAAGAAATTGAAGAGCAAAAAGACGACAATATGAGCACACAAAGATGCGATACCCATAAATAAAAGTTTTGGGATCCCATCAACTAGTTAGAATTTAAATACATTGTACCTGAAAATGATTGGAAATATAAAAATTCTAACATTTAATAAGAAGACTGTTGCGATGGTTCAATTTAAATTGTGCCAAGGAGCATTTGCTTGTGGCTTCATGCTTTTCTTACTTATCGAGGCGATCAGCATTGTTGGAAGTCACGCCGTGCCTCAAAATCATGGTAAGTATAATACAATATGTACAATACAACAAATATTTAAATATATCATATAAGAATAGTATTACAACGCAAGTTCAATTCTAAAAAAGAAAGGACACTATAGTCGGGTTTCCCGACTATCCAACTCCTATTGTTCAGTAACTAAAAACTTCCCTAATTGTTTTGTAATCAAAACAATTTTTTTTTAAAATAACGCAACCTTTTGGCTTGTAGACAAAAATACGCCATCTGCGGTGTCTGTGCAAAACGCGGTTGTTTTTACGGACAGACGGATAAACTGACAATTCCAACGTTAACAGTATTTTCTTGTACTCTACGAGTAACGAGAATAAAAAGAGTTAACACATATGAGTGTACTATAGAAAAAATGTTCTACATTTTAGAAAATCGCCTTAAAAAAATATTTGCCCTTAAACTGAGGGCATTTTTCTATTTTTCAGACAAATTTGCCATAAATTCAAGGCAACGCACCCTTAATTCAAGGGCGACGCACCATCAACAATTTTTTTTGTAAAATGAAGGGTGATTTTCTAAAATTACGGGCGGTTTGTTTCGTTGGCGCTTGTCTTAAATTCAAGGGCAAATCGCCAGGGATTTGTGGGTAAAACTTTTCTAAATCCACGGGCAATTTGCCTTAAAACTAAGGTTTTATTTGTCAAACACAGTAGCGCAGGGGGTAAATACACCGAACTGGAATTCGGAAGTTGAACTCGTGGGTTCAATCCCTGGCTGACGCCAAGGTATTTTTTTTTTTTTTTTTTTTAGTTTTTTATGTAGGGGAGAAGGGGGGGGGCATAGTTTTGTTTTGGCTTATAATTACCGAACTAGTCATATTATTTGGACATATGGGTATCTGTGTAAAGCTAGAGACCTAAACTAACCAATTATGAAGAAATATACTTGATTTCGTCATGCGAAAAATTTTATATGTACTTTTGTAAAACCCTAATTTTCAGCTACCATTTTTTTTTTTGGGGGTTGGGGCACCCTGGGAAAAAATGCTGCAAATGGAAAAATATGGAAAAAACCGCAACCAATATCAACATAACGAACATTTATTTATTTAAAAGACTACATAGGAGTTACTCATCGTCGGAAACACAATTTGACATGTTAATGACTCCCGTATGTCCACACATTTCAGACGAAAAGCTCGACAAAATTACAAATTTGTGATAACCCCCCCCGCGGGAGAGGACCTTTCCAAGAGCCTAAGATTTCACAAGAATGTTCTAGAGGGTTCCTAACAAATTTTGAAAACAATTTTACAAGAAATTGTAGGTTATAAACAAATTTGCCAAGAAAAACGGGGCCCACAACCCCCCAATTTTGGTGCCCACAACCAACTTTAGCAGGCATTTTAAGAAGTAATTAAAAATGTGTTTGCATACATTTTTGGTTCAAATCGATATTGTTCCATTTAGTATAATACTTTGACTAAATAAAAATGTATCACACTTACCTTCTTAATCGATTCACTTTAATTAATACACTATTGAAAATTTTTGAAAAAACTTCACCACCTTTCCAAGCACAAAAAAACCAATTGTTCATTTCAAAAGAAAACGCGTTCGATTACTTTGATATTTGGCATAAATCATACATAAGTTAATTGCTTGCGAATGACATCACCAAAAAAGTCAATCTTCATTTTGTGAAAAGATACGTAGCGGTGCCCACAACCCCCCCACTTCTCCCCTACGCATTTTATTATTAAAATTTTTAATTAACTAAATTAATAAATAATAAATTAATTCCTTAAAAAAAACTATTATGTGCTTTATGATTATTAGCTAAGGTAGCTTTTTGCATAACCTAGATCGAAATTTTAAAAATGGGGCAAGTGTTTTTTACTTGTTGACATATGTATCTTTGTCAACAAGCTAGTTTATGCACGGAGTAATACTATGATGTGTGGTGCAATGTGTAGGACATGCGTCTCTGGTTCCAAACGGCCTTGGTTCGAGTCACAGTTGAAGCAATGTGAATAATCATAAGTTTTTTCAAATTTTATTACGTTTACTTAATACAAAAATCTAAGAATCTAAACAGCATTGCTCTGCTTTAAGGGGGGACATCTGAGTAACTGAAAAAAAAAATCGGATTTTCTGAAATTTTTTTTGGCCAAACGAAAAAGCCAATCGAAAATTTTTAAAGTAGGTTTTATAAAATTAGGTGCGAAGTACAAAATAAAATTTTTTTGGAACAAATCAAAAACAAAATGGCGGCTGTGCAGCATTTTCTCAAAACCACTTTTTTAAGGTGGCCGGAAACATAACTCGAACAAATCTTAACCGATCGATCTGAAATTTTGACAGTATATTCAAAATACCTATGTCTATCGACACACGTAGGATTTTCTCGATATTTTGATTTTTTGCAAAATGGTGAGTGATTGAAAAAAAAATTATAATTTTCACGAATAAAAACGTCACAAAATAGTTAATGATGTAAGTAAAATACCTTTGTCAGTACAATTGTGTCCAAGGAAGGTCACTTCGTGTCTGAAAAATGTGCACTTCTCTGGGTGCAGTTTAAGGTTGTTTTTTCTATATAGAGTAGAATGGGGTTAAACAACCACTTTGGGTTTGGCACTCTGTAAAAACTTTGTTTATGATGATAATTTAAAAATTCCAACTGTCCCTGGTTCGTTAAACAATTGGCTACAAAATTCCCAGCAAAAATTTATTTTGTAACTCGCATTGTTTTTTTTGGTATTCGAGTTTGAACAAAAAGTGTACTCCACCAAGTGGGGTAAAACAACCAAAATTGATTTTTATGATTAAAGTGAACAGCGTTGTTATTTTAATGGTTTTTATTTCTTGTTAAGTTACAGAGATGTTTACACAGTGTTTATGGAGCTTCATCCATCGCTGGCGTTATTTTCTGCGGCGTGAACAGCTTTTTTCGGTCGACCTCTCTTTGAGCGACGATTTTCGTTACTGGCCGCCGTGCCTTGGTTTTTATTTGAAAATTTCTTTAAAACTTTTTTTTCAGATTTTACCATTGTCGCCAATGCTTGTTCTTGCTTCTTTTTGGCCACATTTTCCTGCTCCTCTCGCAAAGACTTCAACATAGTTTTGTCAGTCAAAACCGCGGATTTTCTTTTTTTCCGGCCTCGAGTGGTTGTTTTTCTCGGTGCTGCTTTGGGAGGGGCTCGAAGATTCTCCAAAGTTGCTTCCGCACTAAGGTTTTGCTTATCGTCATGTGTTTCATTATTGTATGAAATCTCCTCTTAATCCCCGAATGCTTCCGGCACAGGCCAAATGTACTCCTTGTACTTCACTGACTTGTTGTATTTCGAACTTTTGTTGTCTGAAAATATTTTGGCGAGGACGCCTGAAAACTTTCTTTCGTCAGAACTCAGGTTATAACGAAACCTTTTACCAAAGTTGCGTAGTACCCAACACTATTTATTTTATTGGCGGTCTTTCGATTTGACTTTTTTGAAAAAAGTTAGAGGCAATTGGTTGTTTAACCTCTTGGCGATTTAACCCCATTCTACCCTAGATCAAAAACGTTTGTAAGATTTTTAATCATGTGTTTTTCTGAACAACCGATGATAATTAGGTCATCCATATACAAGAATGCCTGGAAAGGTTCGATACCTGAAAATGCAATTGTCATCATTCTTTGGAAAGAATTTGGCGCTATTTTTAAACCATAAGGTAATCGTGTGAAACGATAGGAGCCATTGCTCGTGGAAAAGGAGGTTATATTTCTAGACTTATCTTCGAGTTCTATTTGATGAAATCCTGACATTAGATCTAGACATGAAAAGTATTTAGCTCTACCTAATTGATTAAGAATATCGTCTATTTTTGGTAGTGGAAATTTATCTGATACGATTTTTTTGTTCATTTGGCGGTAATCAATTACAAAACGCCGTCTTTTTGTAATTAGGTAATGATTTTTTTTGGTACTATTAATAATGGACTGTTGTATTCTGAAACTGATGGTTCTACTATTTTATCTTTAATTAGTTATTCTACTTGTTTTTCTACTTATTCTTTTTGACTGTGGGGGATTCTATAATTCTTTATGTATACTGGTTCATCATCTTTCATTCTTATTTTTATTTGCGATACTCGAAGAGTAAGCAAATACTGTAAACGATCAAATGTCTGTCTGTCCGTCCGTCCGTACAAACGTCGAGATCTCGGGAACTATAAAAGCTAGAACCACCAAATTTTGGGCACAGACTTCTAGAAACAAAGCGCAGATCAAGTTTGTTTCAAAACTTGACCACGCCCCTTTTATCGTTACGGTTTTAAAAGAAATATAATGATATGTGCACTGTCTTACTACATTCCGAACCATTTTGTGCTCTAATAAATAATAAAGAAGTTATAGAACATTTTGCTATCCCTTAAATCTAGTCTACATACATATTTTACATACACGTGTGTGTGAACGTAAAATCTGCAAATGTAGTTAATGTAGCCCAATAGGTGGCGACTCTATCGTTTTTTTTTCGTTTTGTTTTTTTAAAGAGGGCAAATGAGTATCGCAAATCTTATAGTCGGGAAAACCGACTATAGCGTTCTTTCTTGTTTGTTTATAGAAATTATTAGTTGATATTGGTTCGGTATTCCAAATATATCAGTGTATTTTGTGCATAGTTCTTTAAGTATTATTTTAAATTGAGGTGGACAATTTTTTTTTAAGTTTTTCTAAGATTTCTTCTTTGTTTGTATTTTTACTTGTATTAGGTTTAATAATATTTTAGTTATCTAATGGTTCGACTTTAAGTGTATTTAATTGAAGGATTGCTGTTTTGTTTGTTGTTTTTAGAATTCGGACAAAGGTGTTTTTAGAATCTGCTCTGGAATTTGCAATGAATACTCCATTTTGGATTTCTTGGTTTGGTATTAATATATACCTGATAGAAGTTCTATTGCTGCTAAACCTTTTGAATTTGTTGTTCCTTCGCCAACGCCTGATATTTGCGTAATATTTTTATAGTCAACATTGTTAAATGAGTCTGAAGATTTTTTGATTAAAGAGATGTCTGCACTAGGGTGTCCCTTATTTTTCATGTTCGATATATTTTTACGCATACATTCTTAAAACTTTCATAATAACCCAATATGGTCTAGAAAAAAATATTAGCCCGTTGCATGCAAGAGAACCCGTGCCGACTTGCAATTTAAGCTTGTCCGTACATGTTGCTGCGACTATGGACTACGTTTCATTCGTTATTTCATTTGTAAGTTTTGGTGTTATTGCTGCACTATTGTTTGTTGAGTAAAGATGATAGTGACATTTCAAAGTAAATAAACCTTGCTCCTCCACAGGCAGTTCATTATTTATTTCAAAAATTAGCAAATATCTGCCAATATAAAGCCTAACCGCCACCTTCGCCCGAATTTAGGAGTTATTTTTAAAGATATGCTCCGACTCACATCAAGTGGGCGGAGGCAAGGATAGGTGACTTAAAATATTTGTTACATTAAAGTTCACGGAACATTCACAAAACAACAAAAAATACAATTCATTCTATTGAGTACACAAAACACGAAAAGGATCGTGCGATTCAAAATTAGTCCTGCAGATTTTCAGAGCAATAGGCCGATAGTAGCGGGATGCTCTTACGGGGACCGAAAACCGTATTTGGCCGAGCAGGTAACTAGAATTAACAAGTCCAGTGATTAACTTGTGTAGGAGCATCACTCCGTGGCAGGTCCGACGATCCTTTAGCGAGGGCAGGCTCAAAAGACGCAGTCTATCGACGTAAGATGGTAGGTGACGTTGTGGTTCCCAGTTTAACCAACGTAAAGCAAACAAAAGGAACTGTTTCTGTACCGATTCGATTAGGTCCTGGTATTTAGCATACTGAGGAGACCATACGCACGAGCAGTATTCAAGAATTGGTCGAACAAGAGAAATGTAAAGGTGCTTTGTGGTGTGGGATCCTCAAATTCCTTTGACCAGCGCTTCACAAATGCAAAAACCGCTTTTGCTTTGCTGACAATGATGCCGATGTGATTGGTAAAGTTTAAGTTGTGGCTAAATAAAACTCCAAGATCTGTTACGGAATTAATACGTTCAAGATCGCTCGTCCCAATGGAATAACTAGCGAGGAAAAGCCTCTTCCGATAAAAAGACATGAAGCTACACTTAGAATTATTTAAGAATAGCAGGTTCTGGAGGCACCATGATTGCAGATTGTTGATGTCCGCTTGCAGGAGTACATGAGAATCAACGTTTGTTAAAGGCATACAAAGTTTTACATCATCGGCGTACATCATCACGTGGGAAGAGAGAATTACTTGAGGCAAGTCATTTATAAAAATTCCGAACAGAAGTGGTTCAAGGTGACTGCCTTGAGGAACACCAGAAGTCACGTCGACGAGGTTTGTGATAGACTTTTTTAATAATACTCTCTGAGTCCGGTTCAATAAGTATGAAGAAATCCACTTCGTCAAAGAGATCGGGAATTCCAAAAGTGTTGGTTTTTTTAACAGCAACAGATGGTTCACAGAATCGAAAGCCTTACTGAAATCTGTAAAAATTACATCAGTTTGGATGTTAGTTTTGAACGCGTTTCTAATAACTGTGGTTAACTCCAGAAGGTTGGTTGACGTTGATCTACGTTTCATAAAGCCATGCTGTGTTGGGGACATTATTGAGCTGCATTGGTGCTGTAGCTGAGCAGTAATTAACTGTATAAGGAATTTGGGAATAGCACTGAGTTTCGCAATCCCACGGTAGTTGTTTATGTCCGATTTACTTCCTTTTTTATGAAGCGGAATTATAAAAGATTCCTTCCAAACTTCTGGAAAAAATGAATGCTGCAATGATAACTGAAATAGTTTTGACAGTGGCTCACACAATGCCCCAGCACAATATTTTAAAACACAGCTTGGTACAAGATCAGGACCAGAAAAGAAGGAGGTGATAAAGAAAATTTGTTTCTTATCGGGCTACCTAGTCATCAAATCACTGGTGCAAAGTTACCATCAAATCGCCAGGTTCTCTCCGTTTTACTTTATAATATTCGGCAAGTCAAGCTAACTCTCAGTGAAACAGCAAATCTTGTGACTAAGATTAATAAATAAAAAATTTATTTTAATATTTAAATGTTTTTGTTTTTTATATTAGTTTAAATATTTTTGTTATAATTTTATTATTTTTATTTTCCTAAAAAAAAAATTCCAATTAAAAAAACATTAAAAAAAATTTTTTTAAAAATAAAAATAATAAAATTAAAATACAAAAAAATTATATAAACTAATAAAAAAAAAAAAAAACACTACAAAAATATATAAAAAATACTAAATACAAAACAAAAAAATTTAAA
Organism: Drosophila oshimai; assembly: GCA_018150695.1. Taxonomy (NCBI): domain Eukaryota; kingdom Metazoa; phylum Arthropoda; class Insecta; order Diptera; family Drosophilidae; genus Drosophila; species Drosophila oshimai. The sequence continues at coordinate 808,474 of JAECWM010000266.1, read as the reverse complement.
AAGGACCATCTATCACCACGTCCTTGTCCAGGCAAGCAAGAGTGATATTGATGTGGATTTGTTAGTACATATGATAGTAGGAATACAAACATTTTATACATACCATTGTTTCATTTTAAAAAAAAAAGTTTGTGTTGTGAGCCTGCACAAATACTACGAAGCAAGATCTGTAGGCAAAGTAAAGATCAGTTTATGGTAGGATAATGGTACAAACATCCAAATCGGCCACACAACCCGAGAAAAAAACTTTAAACATTTTTTCTTAAACTAAAAATCTTAAAAAATGCTAAAAATTTTATTTTATTTTCCAATGTAGATAATTAACTCTACTAGAAAAATTTTCGGGCCGGCAATGTTTTTTTTTTGAATTTAGTCTGTAAAAAACATTACAAATCTCGCGAAACCGATCATAGTTCTGGGGACAACGAACCAAGACCACGTTAGTTTCGTCACCATTTCATCAAACCGACCTCTGGGGCCACTGTGAGGGAGTGTTTAATATTTTGGGAAAAAGCAAGAATTCCCACAAGGGCATTGCCTAACTGCGCAAAGAAATTTATTGATTTATACCATGCTGGGAGAGAGCTGCAAAAAAATTGTAAAAAAAACTCTAGCCATTTTCAAGGACCGAGAAAAGAATTTGAAAATAAGCCTTGATAACTTATTTGATATTGCACATGCTGATGCCTTGAAAATAATAAAAATAGAGGAAGACAAACTATTTTTGAATAATCAAAGAGAACCAGGTACACAAGGATATTTAGCTGGTGTAGACAAAAAATTGACGGAGAAAGAAGAAAGAGCTAGGCAAAGACGATTGAAAGAAGAGGAAAAGCATTAAAAGCAAAGAGAGCTGTCGGCTGTTGCACCTACTTCTATACCAAGCAACTTACAGTATTCGGAAGAATCGGACGAGGAACTTATAAACCCTGAACTAGTTTTGCTAGACGTTGCCTGCTCTGAAAAAATTAAAAATAGAGGTAGAAAGAATCTAATCACAACTAAACTTGTCGCAGCTTTAGATCGATGCCAGTTGAGTATAAGAGACTCCGTATATATTCTTCAGGCGGTAGTAGAAGCGCTTGATATGAGCAGCGAGGATTTTCCTATCAACAAATCAGCGAATTCGTACTGAGACTAGAAAATCAAGGGCAGAAGCAATTAAAAATTAATTTCAAAACAATATACCTGACATCGTCACAATCCATTGGGATGGAAAACTATTACCCGGATTGGATGTTCGAAGTTCAAAAGAAGAACGCTTGCCAATCATTGTTTTATTGGATGGTAGAGAACAGCTTCTTGCAGTACCAAAACTTGATAGTTCTTCTGGAAAAGATCAGGCCAAAACAATCTCAACTACTTTGTTTGACTGGAACCTACACAATAAGGTACAAATAATGTGCTGCGACACAACTGCATCAAATACTGGTCGTTTCAATGGAGCTTCTGCTATTTTGAAACAGACCTTTAAAAGAAACGGTTTTATAAGAGACGATTACCGCGAGTTGGTTGAATTATGCGTAGTATTTTTGGGAGGAGACACGCAAAATAAATTAAAACTCAAACCCCCAGGAGCTATGCATCAGGCTCGATGGATGGCGGGAGCGATATACTCATTAAAAATATGTTTGATTCATTCACAACTCAAAATAACTAAAAAGGATAAAAATGCCCTACAGGACGTGTGCTTATTTATTGTCACTTTATACGTTAAACCTTGGCTAGAATGCATGTCGCAACAAAAGCACCAAATCAAGATTTATGCTTCTTGAAGGCATTAAAAGAGTATGAAAAAGTTGACGCAACCATCTCTAAAGCTTCTTTAAAAAAATTACGCCATCACTTGTGGTATTTTTGTGAAAAGAAAGTCATACTATGACTGAAAATTATTGCCAGCTTAAGGGGAGGTTCTAGTGGCCTTCTCGGTTTCCGATTTTTAAAAAACACTTCCTTTTTAGAAAAAACAATCTTTTTTGCCTTGTTTTTTTTTGTTTTCACGTTAAAAAAATAATAAAAAATAAAAAATAAAAAAAAACGCTTCGAGAAGGCCCCCTAAATTGAATAAACTTTAATTAGAGCCGCCAAACGTCGAAATCGGTGTAGCCGTTGAAGCGGAATCACGCCCCGCGCGCAAAAAAAAAGGTGTTTCGAGAAAAACGCGTTTAAAGTTTGACGAAGACCTGTTTTTCGGCCGACGCGCTCTCTCGTCTATAGGCTATAACTCGTAAAATCAATTAGATAGGGAAATATCCTTTTGCCTAAACATTTTTAGGACCAAATAGATAAAAACAAAGCAATAAAAAAATAAAAAAAAAATTTTGTCGCTTGTGACTAGAACCTCCCCTTAAACAGGGACAAATGTTTAAACTTTGGAAAACGCTATATTCCATCAAGGGAAGAATAATCGCAAGAGTTGTTTGGTAAGATATTTTTGTAGGTATAATTATTATATTTTTCTTGTTATTTAACTTGTTTTTTTCTTTCAGATAAAACGCTCGATGATTTTGTTTCAGATCGACTGCAGATCGACGACAGCTTTCTTCAAGAAGATGTTTCTTTTTGGAATGAAAATGCAGCTTTTCTTGAAGCTAAAAAAAGAACTAGTCATTTAAAGGTGGTAAATGACCCTACTAAAAGGGCTGTTAAATTAGTACACAATTTTAACGGGCTTATCACGGTCGAAGAAGAATAAAAACAGTTTTTGCTGCGCTGTGTTCAAGAACACACACACACACACACAAATTTGTTTCTTCATATAAGGGACACCCTACGGCTCGACCGATTGCCATACAATTTTTAGGGAAGGTGCAGGGAGTGATGATGGTTAGTTCATTTTGATATTCTAAATTGGTCCAGCCATTCTCCAATTATGATTGGAAAAAAAAAGTTTACATTTCGGTTCGACCTAACGAAAAAAAATCTTTCCAACCTATCAAGCATACAAATGTCGAACAGATGAACATGTTTACCAACCACTTTCATTCACTCCTAGATTCTGATACAGCCGGTCATACATCCGCTGCTTTCTAATTGGAATTTTATTACAAGTAATTTTTTTTTTTTAGTTTCATAAATATTGGTAAATATTTTCATAAATATCATAAATATTGATAATTTAAAAGGTGATTTTAAGTGTGTTCAGTGCAAAAAATCTGTTTGGATTCAATTAAACATAGTGATTTTATTCCATAATTTCATCATCATAATCTTCAACCGCTCTGTACTTTCAAAGTGAAGGGCCGTGTTTTATTCTGCGCTCCGATTTTTACCTATTTATCGTGTAAACCCAACGGTGGGAATAAATAAAAACATATAAATTGCCTTTTTAATTAATATACTTTAATATTCCGTTAGCTTCGCGAGTGAATTTATTCTATTCTGTGCATAACAATAAATAAACAATTTAAACTTTTAGTTTCTCTTGTGTTTTTGTTGTTGCGTTCTATTTTGTCTTTCTTTTGTGCTTTATCCGTCCCACGCAGTGCCAATCGTTGTTGCTGTTTTTGCATGCACATCAACTGCATTGACTGCGCTCTCTCGCTCCTTATCTCGCTCTCTATATCGAAACTTCTAATCGGGTAGTTATCTGCGCTCGCTCTTGCGGTAATTTTAGCTGCTCGCTTAAAAGTTTCGATTTCATTTCATTTGGTACAGTGGTCCGATTAGTCAAAATTATGGACACATTTTTTGTCTGTGTTGATAAAAAATGCCAGAAGGCAATCAAGGCTGACCAGCCTAAAATGACTTGTTGGCTATGTGAAAAAATGGTGCACACCAAGTGCGCTGGTTTTGCTGGCCGAACAAGTGATGACCTAAGTAAGGGTAAAAATTTGCAGTTTTGTTGTGACGCCTGTCTCGAGGTTGCGAACGAGATGAAATTGTTCATGCGCCAAACTAAAGGCGGCTTGAAGGGGCTGATCACCTGTTTTGCCGGAGCTAGAGATAGTTTTCGCAAGGCAGATGATCTGCTCCAAGCTCTGGACACTCAATTTAATAGTATAAAACTATTAGAGGAGTCTCCAAAGCGCAAAAAAGCCGCTGGTGGTAGGCCAAAGGGGAACACCCCGCAGCCACCGTCAGGTGACCAGCAGAGCACTCCCGTGGATCAGCAGCCGAACTCAGCAACCGCTCAAATGTTGCTAAGATCGGCAGCCAAAAAAGAGTCGGAGCCCGATCAATCCACAGCGGAGTGTATGCAAATAGGAGATCCTGAAAATTCCGATTTGTCCGTAGTGGTTTCACAGTTGGTGAATCCACCTAACCTAGTTAACACGCCGCCACAAGGGAATATTGAGTCCGGATTACCGGGCACAGGTGGTTCTGGAGACGCACAACTTGCACCACTTAAAGCTCTTTCAGTGGTTCCACCAAAGAAACAAATATTTGTTTCTCGGCTCTCCCCTGATCAAACATCTTCTGATGTACTGTCTTATATACAAGACAAAACAAAAGCCGAAAACGTTAAGGTGGAAAAATTTAACTTCTCTTTTTTTTTTTTTTTTTTTTTTTTTTTTTTTCTTTCCCCCTTCCCCCGGGGGCGCTTGGGGGGGTTGGTTGGTGGGGTTGTGGGGGGGTTGGGGGGGGGTTTTATTTTAGAATAAAAGGGAAAAGTGAAAGGTAGGTTTAATTTTTTTTTTTTTTTTTTTTTTTTTTTTTTTTTTTTTTTTTAGGGGGGGGGTTTTTAAATTTTTTTTTTTTTTTTTTTTTTTTTTTTTTATTTTATATTTAATTTTTTTAAATGTTTTTTTTTTTTATTTTTTTTTTTAATATTTTTTTTTTAAGGTTTTTTTATTTTTTTTTTATTTTTTTTGCACAGAAAAGTTAAGCCACCTACCAAGTCGGCCCTGTCAATATCACCACGAATAAGATTATAAATAAAAATAGTATGCTAGGGATATTTCATCTTTCAAGATCACTGTCCCACCCGAGTACTTTGCTACCATAAGCTCTGCCAAATTCTGGCCGGACAATTTGGTGGTAAAGGAGTTCGAAGCTAAGAAAAAAAGAAAGGGGGCCCACGGGAAAAGACTTCCCAGTCGAGGCCAGACCATTGTGCCATCTTCCTCTTCTACTTTTTCTTCAAAAAACTAACTAAAAACCTCCTTCTTTCCTGTCAAAATGCAAGAGGCTTGCGTAGCAAGCTAACTAAATTGTATTCTGATAGCTTTTCATTTGCATCCCATGTTATTGTGTTTACAGAAACCTGGTTAAAGCCGGAGATTTTAAGCTCCGAAGTTTTTCCCGGTAAGTACATAGTATAAAGGCTTGACCGTCTTTCCAAACGGGGAGGTGGAGTCTTAATTGACGTGGACTCCAACCTCACGTCGGAAGAGGTATGTGTTGAGGAATTTAATAATATTGAATTTATTTGTACAAAGCTGACCCTTCAGGGAAAGTTTATATATATCACTTGCTCCTATGTTCCGCCGTCTTCTGAACTCCAAGAATACTTAAATCATCTTTCTGTGATATAGTCCGTTTCAAACAGGCTGTCCGATAGGGATCAGTTATTAGTTCTAGGTGATTTTAACATACCTGGAGCTACGTGGTCCACAGATGAAAAATCAAATGTCTTACTACCTAATGCACAACATGACTTTATTGACGGCTTGCTTGGCATATCTTTGAGTCAAGTAAACCATGTTCGAAACTCACTAGGCCGCTTACTAGATTTGTGCTTTGTTTTAAATCCTGAGGGCGTGTTTCTATCCAGGGTACCACCACTTACGCAACCTGAAGATCCATGTCATCCTACTTTCGATGTGACAGTCGACACGGGTATCATGATAGAAGGAAAATCAGAAAGGTCAACTAAACGAATACATTGTTTTCGTAAGGCAGACTTTTCTAGGCTTAATTACTTTATATCTGGCTTTAATTGGTCCGATCTCTACTCATGCAATAACATGGCTGATGCCATAAATATTTTTTATACTGCAATTAAATCATTTTTTTAACCTTGTGTTCCGATTTACTATCCGTCAATCTCCAGTAAACCACCTTGGTTTAGTAAAGAGTTGTCACACCTAAGAAATGTTAAGTCCAGACTTTACAGGAAATATAAAAACTCCGGTTCTGAATCTGTTTTTTCAAACTATCTAAGTGCTCGGTCAAGATTTACCGTGCTTAACGCGCAGTGCTATAAAAATTATTTAAATCGTTGTAAGGTCCAGTTCTCGCAGGACCCGAAACAGTTTTATAACTTTGTTAACACCAAGCGTAAATCTACTTCTTATCCTTCCTCGCTATATTTTGAAAACATGACGGCAACCACAGATCAGGCAATAGCCGATCTTTATGCCCAGTTTTTTCAAACAACTTATTATACAATAGAGCCTTATTTTTATACCATGTCCACGTCGAACCTTATATTCAGTCCTACTATAAACGAAAGCTCTTTATTTTTGGATCTTCAACGTGTTAAGCCAGTTTACTCTCCAGGTCCCGACGGAATTCCTGGCTGCGTGCTTAGGAATTGCGCAGAAGCCCTAAGCCAGAAGCCAGAACCCCTTCTCAAATTGTTCACCTTATCTTTAGAAACCTCCCAATTTCCCCTTATTTGGAAGGAGTCATTTGTCATTCCTCTCCACAAAAAAGGTAACAAACTTGTTTGGGTTTCCAATTGATCTTCTTAGATGGATTTCAAGTTATCTGAATGGCAGGAAACAAAGAGTCCTTTTTAAAAATTCTCTTTCTGGTCTTCTCCGAGTTACTTCCGGCGTCCCACAAGGTCACCTTGGTCCGCTTCTTTTTACTTTATTTATAAACGACCTTCCATTAATTATAAATCATTCTCGCGTACTTATGTACGCAGATGATGTTAAGTTATGCCTGCAGTATAAGGATATTTCCAGCCATTCTGACTTACAATCCGATCTAAATAATTTTCAAAACTGGTGCCGTGATAATTTACTAAATTTAAACGGGTCTAAGTGCAAGCTGATGGCTTTTTGCCGAGTCAATCCAAAACTTGCAACTTACTCACTAAGTGGGAAATCTTTGGATAGAATGACTAAGGTTGACGATCTTGGCGACCTTTTGGACCCAAAACTTAAGTTTACTGATCACATTTCGTCCATGGTTAATAAAGCCAGGGGAGTGCTTGGTTTCATTAAATGATTTGACGATCCCTACGTCACTAAGACCTTATTTACTTCGCTAGTCCGTCCGATTCTTGTGTATGGGTCTCCCGTCTGGAGTCCCCAATACGGAGTACATATAGATCGCATTGAATCTGTACAGAAAAACTTTTTAAGTTTTGCTTAACTTACCTTAACTTACCTTCTTATTCTATCAGATTACTTTTAGTTAATTTACCCTCCCTAGCTAACCGTATAACGATGCTTGGTACTATTTTTATTTATAATCTTATTCATGGTGATATTGACAGTGTCGACTTGGTTGGTCGGCTTAACTTTTCTGTGCCAAGTAGATTAACTAGAAATTATATACCCTTAATATTAAACCATTGTAGATCTAACTATGACTTGCATGAGCCTTTCAGAGTATTATGTTCTGACTATAATAGACTTTATCCTATAATCTCAAATTCTGACTCTCTGCCGCTCTTAAAACGACTTATACTAACCTCGTTAGCACAAAATTAGATCCTACTATTTTCCTCGGACTTTGCCTATACTTTCATTAAATAAAATTCTACCTATAGATTTAATCAAAGGATATCGCAAAGTGTAAAGCAACACTCACAACAAAATCAAGTACAACAATTACTAAACGCACGTCGTCATAAATTAGCAGATTCACTTCCATTAAATCAAGCATCGAGACGAACGACACGACTTTCACGTCGTGCTGTGCAAGAAATCGCTTACAATTAAGTCAAGCCAATTCAACTGTACCTAAAATTTTTTTCATTAAAAAAAATGATACAAATTTGTAGCTTAGGACAGAACTTTAAAGCACTTTTAACAGTTAAAAAATTAGTTTTTAAGGCTTTGGAGAAAAATTCATAGCTCTCGAACGGTTTGCATATATCGACGAAGCTTTTTTTTTGATTGTAAGAGAATCACATTGTAAAAAAAAATTAACATAATTTTTAACAACAATTGTTTAATCAAATTGGTTTTCAATCGTGTTCTGAGGCAGTTTTTGCTTAGAAACTTTCGCACAATTATCGTCAAACTATTATTTATAAAGTTGCAAAAAAAAAATGTTTGCACTTTTGCCTTGAACAGTCAGAATTGCATTTTTGTGCCCCGAAAGTTAGCAAAGAGTGAGTTTTGCGGTTTGTGGGCGTAAAAAGGGGCGTGGTCGGGTTTTGAAACAAACTTGATCTACGTGGAAAATTTGGTGGCTCTAGCTCTCTTATGGTTTCCGAGATCTAGGATTTGTTTTTCATCTAGTGGAGATACAAATTTCAAATTTTTTTTAAAGTTCTATACAAATTTAACAAAAAATATAAACAATCAAAAAATTGTTCATATTTAACCCACTCCTTCAGTTACACCCCCGGTGCTAAATCCCCATACAAAAAACAAGATCAACTGCACTCCGGGAGTGCAGGCAGAAGTGAAAACTTGAACTTATGGCGCTTGGGCCCCTTTTTGGGTGAGCATTTTTAGGTGCGCTCGCGACATGAGAAATTGTACATAAAAAATCAAGTTTATCAAAGCAAAGCACTGGGAAGTGGTTTTATTTGAATGAGTAAATTTTAAATTACAATTACAAATAAAATACAAAATTTATTAATTCTCATCCATAATTTCAACAACTCTTACATCATCATTATTAGCATTTACATCATTATTACCAGGATTTTCATCAAATTCTAAAACTGAAACAATAGGTTTATGGTAACTAAAGAATGAAATGAAAAATTTTGATTTAAATCTATTTATATGTCTTGTGAATACTGCATCAATAATAGTTTTGTATTTTGTTGTGCTAAGATTGCGATTATTGGACATCGTTAAATCAAATTCTTCATGTAAAAATTCAATTAATGATTGATTTTTGACATCTGCAAAGTTTTTGTTGAAATCTCCACTCAAAATCATAGGATAATGATTAAATCTTCTATTCATTTTCATCATAAATAGTGTGGAAGCAGCGATTTGAGATGAACGTATTACTGTTGGAGGTACATAAGGCACATCTATGGACCAACGATTTGAGGAGGTACACTTTGTTGTGCAAACGTTTGGTCAGTTGATAATAAATCTAATGTTTTTCGTTTATCTCTGTATCGTTTACAGTAATCTTTGTTCGCTTGTTTCGCCAAGTCTGACTTATCTGGGTGTTTTTTTCTGTATTGATTATCATATTCTTTTCTTTGTTGTTTTGGTTTTTTTAATTCATCCTCATAAGTGGAGTCATCTATCGAGATTTTCCTTTGTCGAGAATCATTTGAATCATCCGCATCCATATTGAAGACAAATCTATAATGAAAAATCAAAATGTTTATGTACGTATCATGTACGTAACAAAATTTACCAAATAAAATAATAATGTAGGTACTTACGTGATGACGAGCAGAAGTTGTAATAATGTATACAAAAGATGTAGTAACACTGTAGTAAACAAAAGCACTGCAATAATTATGTATGTATCAGATCTTTGCTGTTCAAGACTAGTAGTGCTGCAAACTCAGCTTTTTTCTGGCTTTTTTTGAAGACCATTGCTAGAACAATTTGAAAACAGTGTTAAGCGGGAATTCTGTCTTTTTATTTGCGATACTCGAAGAGTTAGCAAATACTGTAAACGTTGAAATGTCTGTCTGTCCGTCTGTCCGTCCGTCCGTCCGTACAAACGTGGAGATCTCGGGAACTATAAGAGCTAGAACCACCAAATTTTGCACACAGTGTGAGGAGTTCAATAACTCCTCACAAATAAGAGTGAATGATCACGCAAGGAGATGCCTGCCAGTTGCCAGATACGCGGCGAATTCGCCCGTAGTAACGGCAATGCAAGTGGAGAGAGAGTGGAGAGCGAGAGGGCAAGATAAGAGAGAGACGGAAGGATCAGAGAGAGTCAGCGTGCTGGGGTGCCGTGCGCAGAGGGCGAAAGGGTGAACGGTAATCGTGGACCGTGGACCCAAGAAAAGGAGACGCCGAGGACCAACGGTGTAAGGTCAGCCTATATAATGAGGTCGAAAGCCAGAAGCGGGACTCAGTAGGTGCAAGCGCGCCGAAGCGTAAGAAAGTGAACAAGGAACGAGTTAACAAGGAGCAGCTGCAAGCCAGACCAACAGAGCTACCAGCAGGACAAACAGGATCTGCTGGGACACACAGGATCTGCCAGCAGGACCCCCAGGATCTGCTAGGACACACAGAATCTGCCAGCAGGACACACAGGATCTGCTAGGACACACAGGGTCTGCCAACAGGACACACAGGATCGGCTGATATACACAGGATCTCCCAGCAGGACACACAGGACCGGCTGATACACACAGGATCGGCGAGGATTTGAGCGGAGACGCAAGTGGTGAGGATCGTGGTTAAGTTGGGAGCCTGACTCCAGCGCCTATCGGAACTAGACCCTGGCGTACGCCTGGCGCGTTCGATAGTGCCTGAACAGGCGTTAGTTCCCTCGAAGAGAAACCGTGGCAAAGGGCTCTAGAACCAGGTTCCTTACCATCACGCCTATTTCGACAAGACCCTGGCGTATGCCTGGCGCGTCGGATGGTACAGAAGTGATCGTATCCTGGCGCGGCCATCCTAGATAACGGCCACGGATCAGATCCAGATTCCTCACTGCGTAAAGCCCATGCGAGCCAGTCCATCGAACGCAGCCAGGACCAGCAGCCAGGACCAGCAGCCAGCCCTACCAGGATATCAAGCACAGCCAGGATCAACAGGACAGGATGTCAAACACAGACAGGACCCACAATCAGCCAAGGACAGCGAGCACAGGCAGGATCACCAGTCAGCCAGCCAGTCCACCAGCCAGAAGCGGCGTGATCAACGAGCAAGCGAGCACCAGTGAAGATCTAGATACACAAGTTATAAGAAAAAAACCATGGAATAAATACCCTTTAACCAGAATTCTGTGCGTTATCACTAATTAGTTGGGCAATCACGTTTATATAAATTTGGTGGGACGAACACACAAACTCTACTGAGCTAGCCGCACAAATAAGTAGCGAGCAGAAGGTAAAAAATATCAGTTCGTTACAACAGACTTGTATTAGCAAAGCGCAGATTAAGTTTGACCACGCCCATTTTTACGCCTACAAACCGCGAAACTCTGTGGTGTCCACATTTTTGATGCTAGAGAAAAGTGGCCCTTATAAATGTGGCTTGTATATCTACCCAAATATCTAAAAATCTGGCCATTTTCAAAAAATTGTGTATACAAGTGCGCTAAACATTTTTATTGCGCCCGAAAGTAGGCAAACCTTTTTTTTTGAAGAGGGCGCTAAAAATTGATTGGGCTTGAAATTAGGCTACACTTTAGCTGTTTTTAAAGAGGACAATGAGTATCGCAAATCTTATAGTCGGGAAACCCGACTATAGCGTTCTTTCTTGTTTAAAATGTATTTCGCTTTTTTACGCTTTTTCTGTTTACGAAGAAACATAAAAAACAAAGAAGACATACACACACACACACACACACACACACACACACACACACACACACACACACACACACACACACACACACACACGCACACGCGCACACACACACACACACACACACACACACGCACACACGCACACACACACACACACACACACTCGCCTGAAAATGCTCACCCACAAAATGGCCCAACGCGCCATAAGAAGTCTTCACTTCAAAAAAAATAACGATTTTATTGTAATTTGAACAGTTACATGTCGGAGAACTAAAGTCATCCCCTTGTAATTCGTCATTGTTGTTTATTGGATCGTTCGGTTCCTGGTTGTCTGAGCCCACTTCTGGTGAATGCAGCGTTCGTTGCCTTTGTTGCTCATGATTGTCTCTTTTAATCACACACGCGTCTATCTCACGCCACGCTTAAAACCAGAAGTAAAAAGAGAGAGACCAGACCTAGCAACGCAAACGAAGCCACACTCGGACTTGGTTCGCAAACTGAGTCCCCATTCTACCAAAACCAATATCTAGTATATCTAGCACACCAGCACAACCCATGGTCATACCTGTCGAGATGCTGCACTGCATACTCTCCGACATACATATGTAATTAGATTATTATTGTATTATTCTAACAGATCATAAACATATTCAGTAAAAACGGATTTATTTTTGGGTGGTTACTTTCGTTGTCCCGTTATGAAAGGATCCTATGAAAGGAGTAGACGATTGAGTAGGTCTTCATTTGTTGCTACTGCACAAATTTTTCTGGTATGCTGCAGACGAAATGTTTGTATATTTTTATTCCTTGACTCAGCAGTTCCCTCCGATCATTCCCCAATCGACATCAGATCGTTTTGAGTTATGGATGGTCCATGACTTAAAATACTATAAATGGAAGTCGGAAAGTAATAGCACCAATATGTCCTTGTCAGATCAATGGCTACTTGGAGTGCAACTGTCTTAAACTTTTCAACATTAATGTTGTATCCCAAACAGAGAGCTTGCAATATTGTGGCACATATATCAATAAGGTCTTTATCTAGGCCTGTAATTTCCGAAAAATTCCCAGGATAACTGAAGAATCGTGGATAATGTCAATGTTGCTGCTGCTCGCGTTTCCCCATTATTGGGAGCCGTAAGTCCTGACTGGTTTAAGCGTTGAACTGTAGAGCAGGACCTTGAAGTCCAGGGAGAGGAAGGGGCGAGCGTTTATGAGCCTATGGAGGCTATTGGATGTTAGTTTTAAATGAATTTCTTTAGCTTCGATATGTCTCCGCCATGTTAGTCTACTGTCTAGGTGTCATCGTCAGCTTGTGAAATTGGCGTGTTATTCAGAGTTAGCGGCGGACACGTTTGTCTGTTAAGAGTAAACGTTATGTGTTTACACTTTTCCGAATTTATTTTTATACGCCAGTCTGATAACCACCTCTCAACTAACACGTGATGATCAGCTTGTAGTGCTGTTGCCTGAATTGGGCATTTGGACCGACTTATGTTCGCGGTATCGTCTGCGAATGTATAAGTAGTTAGCCGCTCGTTCGTGGGAATATCTGCGGTGTAAAAGAGAAAAAGAGTTGGACCAAGGGCGCTACCTTGGGGAACTCCAGCCTCTATTGTGTAATCGTCGTGAGTGTTTTCCGGCAGAATAGTTCTGATTTTATGCATAAGGCCATCAAGCCAGACTCAGTCGAAAGCCTGTGCAACGTCAAGGAATACCGCACTGCAGTATTCCCGAAACTCGAATGCAGTTCGTATTTCTGTTGTTAATCTGTTGACTTGCTCTATTGTTCCATGGCTTTCTCGAAAGCCAAATTAATGTGCCGGAATAACGTTGTGCTCTTTCAGATATGGGATTATGCGTGTCAAAAGGCATTTTTCGAGCAGTTTTGACAGACACGAGAGTAATCTTATCGGTCTGTATGAAGCTGGTATTGTGTTATCTTTTCCTGGCTTTGGGATCATTATGATTACCGATTTTTTCCATTTCTTTGGAAAGTAGCCAAGTCGTGTAATCCCGTTGAAGAATTTACAAATGACCTCAACTGCACAGTTTGGGAGTTCAATTAACTGATCACCGCCTGGGGCCCTTTTTTGGTTTCAATTGCTCGCTGATGACTTTGGCAACTTCGTTTGGTTGAAACAGAATTGGCTCCGTCTCAGTTTCAATTCGAATTGACGGCGACGGTAGTGCGAAAGAATTAGTTGCAGGGTTTGGCTGTAAAACATCTGTCTTTGTCGCTTCTGGCCCATCTGCCTGAAGAGTGTCTTATGGGAATTACTGATTCGGACGGCGCACTTAGATTTGGGTGGGCCCTCCACAAGGGATGCTTGGTGCTGGTGGGTGAAAGTTTCTCAATGTACTGGCGTTGTGCTTTTTCTTCTTCGTGCCTTAGAGGCCTGGTAAGTCTGTGACCAGCTTCCTTTAGACTTTGTTTTGAGGATAGCGATCTGCTGGTTTGCCAAGCACGCCTCAATCGCCTTTTCTCCAAAACAAGCTGTTCGATTTCAAGGTTAGTTTTGTGTTGGGGAGTGTGCCCATCCCTCTCTTGCGGTGTAGAGACTTTGGCATAGCAGTCGATGTTCTCCTTGATGTTGAGCTGTGGAGATAGTTCAATGTGGGAACTTAGGTACTTTTTTAATTCAAGACGTCAGCCTGCGACGGTGCTCGACTTATTCCGGGCTTTAAAAAAAAGTTATTAGCACTGGTGAGTGGTCGGTTAATAGATTGCGAGAAACAGCAGCCAGCCCTACCAGGATATCAAGCACAGCCAGGATCAACAGGACAGGATGTCAAACACAGACAGGACCCACAATCAGCCAAGGACAGCGAGCACAGGCAGGATCACCAGTCAGCCAGCCAGTCCACCAGCCAGAAGCGGCGTGATCAACGAGCAAGCGAGCACCAGCGAAGATCTAGATACACAAGTTATAAGAAAAAAACCATGGAATAAATACCCTTTAACCAGAATTCTGTGCGTTATCACTAATTAGTTGGGCAATCACGTTTATATAAATTTGGTGGGACGAACACACAAACTCTACTGAGCTAGCCGCACAAATAAGTAGCGAGCAGAAGGTAAAAAATATCAGTTCGTTACAACAGACTTGTATTAGCAAAGCGCAGATTAAGTTTGACCACGCCCATTTTTACGCCTACAAACCGCGAAACTCTGTGGTGTCCACATTTTTGATGCTAGAGAAAAGTGGCCCTTATAAATGTGGCTTGTATATCTACCCAAATATCTAAAAATCTGGCCATTTTCAAAAATTGTGTATACAAGTGCGCTAAACATTTTTATTGCGCCCGAAAGTAGGCAAACCTTTTTTTTTGAAGAGGGCGCTAAAAATTGATTGGGCTTGAAATTAGGCTACACTTTAGCTGTTTTTAAAGAGGACAATGAGTATCGCAAATCTTATAGTCGGGAAACCCGACTATAGCGTTCTTTCTTGTTTAAAATGTATTTCGCTTTTTTACGCTTTTTCTGTTTACGAAGAAACATAAAAAACAAAGAAGACATACACACACACACACACACACACACACACACACACACACACACACACACACACACACACACACACACACACACACACACACACACACACACACACACACACACACACACGCACACACACACACACACACACACACACGCACACACGCACACACAAACACACACACTCGCCTGAAAATGCTCACCCACAAAATGGCCCAACGCGCCATAAGAAGTCTTCACTTCAAAAAAAATAACGATTTTATTGTAATTTGAACAGTTACATGTCGGAGAACTAAAGTCATCCCCTTGTAATTCGTCATTGTTGTTTATTGGATCGTTCGGTTCCTGGTTGTCTGAGCCCACTTCTGGTGAATGCAGCGTTCGTTGCCTTTGTTGCTCATGATTGTCTCTTTTAATCACACACGCGTCTATCTCACGCCACGCTTAAAACCAGAAGTAAAAAGAGAGAGACCAGACCTAGCAACGCAAACGAAGCCACACTCGGACTTGGTTCGCAAACTGAGTCCCCATTCTACCAAAACCAATATCTAGTATATCTAGCACACCAGCACAACCCATGGTCATACCTGTCGAGATGCTGCACTGCATACTCTCCGACATACATATGTAATTAGATTATTATTGTATTATTCTAACAGATCATAAACATATTCAGTAAAAACGGATTTATTTTTGGGTGGTTACTTTCGTTGTCCCGTTATGAAAGGATCCTATGAAAGGAGTAGACGATTGAGTAGGTCTTCATTTGTTGCTACTGCACAAATTTTTCTGGTATGCTGCAGACGAAATGTTTGTATATTTTTATTCCTTGACTCAGCAGTTCCCTCCGATCATTCCCCAATCGACATCAGATCGTTTTGAGTTATGGATGGTCCATGACTTAAAATACTATAAATGGAAGTCGGAAAGTAATAGCACCAATATGTCCTTGTCAGATCAATGGCTACTTGGAGTGCAACTGTCTTAAACTTTTCAACATTAATGTTGTATCCCAAACAGAGAGCTTGCAATATTGTGGCACATATATCAATAAGGTCTTTATCTAGGCCTGTAATTTCCGAAAAATTCCCAGGATAACTGAAGAATCGTGGATAATGTCAATGTTGCTGCTGCTCGCGTTTCCCCATAACTGGGAGCCGTAAGTCCTGACTGGCTTAATCGTTGAACTGTAGAGCAGGACCTTGAAGTCCAGGGAGAGGAAGGGGCGAGCGTTTATGAGCCTATGGAGGCTATTGGATGTTAGTTTTAAATGAATTTCTTTAGCTTCGATATGTCTCCGCCATGTAAGTCTACTGTCTAGGTGTCATCGTCAGCTTGTGAAATTGGCGTGTTATTCAGAGTTAGCGGCGGACACGTTTGTCTGTTAAGAGTAAACGTTATGTGTTTACACTTTTGCGAATTTATTTTTATACGCCAGTCTGATAACCACCTCTCAACTAACACGTGATGATCAGCTAGTAGTGCTGTTGCCTGAATTGGGCATTTGGACCGACTTATGTTCGCGGTATCGTCTGCGAATGTAGAAGTAGTTAGCCGCTCGTTCGTGGGAATATCTGCGGTGTAAAAGAGAAAAAGAGTTGGACCAAGGGCGCTACCTTGGGGAACTCCAGCCTCTATTGTGTAATCGTCGTGAGTGTTTTCCGGCAGAATAGTTCTGATTTTATGCATAAGGCCATCAAGCCAGACTCAGTCGAAAGCCTGTGCAACGTCAAGGAATACCGCACTGCAGTATTCCCGAAACTCGAATGCAGTTCGTATTTCTGTTGTTAATCTGTTGACTTGCTCTATTGTTCCATGGCTTTCTCGAAAGCCAAATTAATGTGCCGGAATAACGTTGTGCTCTTTCAGATATGGGATTATGCGTGTCAAAAGGCATTTTTCGAGCAGTTTTGACAGACACGAGAGTAATCTTATCGGTCTGTATGAAGCTGGTATTGTGTTATCTTTTCCTGGCTTTGGGATCATTATGATTACCGATTTTTTCCATTTCTTTGGAAAGTAGCCAAGTCGTGTAATCCCGTTGAAGAATTTACAAATGACCTCAACTGCACAACTTGGGAGTTCAATTAGCATTTCGGGAGTTATTAGATCACCGCCTGGGGCCTTTTTTGGTTTCAATTGCTCGCTGATGACTTTTGCAACTTCGTTTGGTTGAAACAGAATTGGCTCCGTCTCAGTTTCAATTCGAATTGACGGCGACGGTAGTGCGAAAGAATTAGTTGCAGGGTTTGGCTGTAAAACATCTGTCTTTGTCGCTTCTGGCCCATCTGCCTGAAGAGTGTCTTATGGGAATTACTGATTCGGACGGCGCACTTAGATTTGGGTGGGCCCTCCACAAGGGATGCTTGGTGCTGGTGGGTGAAAGTTTCTCAATGTACTGGTGTTGTGCTTTTTCTTCTTCGCGCCTTAGAGGCCTGGTAAGTCTGTGACCAGCTTCCTTTAGACTTTGTTTTGAGGATAGCGATCTGCTGGTTTGCCAAGCACGCCTCAATCGCCTTTTCTCCAAAACAAGCTGTTCGATTTCAAGGTTAGTTTTGTGTTGGTGAGTGTGCCCATCCCTCTCTTGCGGTGTAGAGACTTTGGCATAGCAGTCGATGTTCTCCTTGATGTTGAGCTGTGGAGATAGTTCAATGTGGGAACTTAGGTACTTTTTTAATTCAAGCCAGTTGGTTCGTTGCGACGTCAGCCTGCGACGGTGCTCGACTTATTCCGGGCTTTAAAAAAAGTTATTAGCACTGGTGAGTGGTCGGTTAATAGATTGCGAGAAATATTTTTTGTCGCAAAATCAATGAAATCAGGTAGTTTTCTAGGATCTGTAGGCCAGTATGTAGGGAAGAGTGCATCGAAAATCAATTTTTTTTTTATTTTCGATGACGGCGGGCGCGGAAAAGTTCTAAAACCATGTCAAATGAAAGCACAACAAAATTTCAGCCCGAAAGGATAATATTTACTATCCCCGCAACGTCCTCGAACGTCCTCAAACGTCATTCGAACGTCATTCGAAATTTCACGACGTTGCGGGGATAGTAAATATTATCCTAAAAAATTTTGTTGTGCTTTCAATTGACATGGTTTTACAACTTTTCCGCACCCAGCGTCATCGAAAATCAAAAAAAGTTAATTTTTGATACACTCTAATGTAGGGCTGCCTGGTGAAATGTAGTCCAGTTTGTTGCATGTTTTGATGAGTGCATTATATAGTTGCCTTTCTTTGGGGACACAAGGCGAGATCCCCAGTGCGTGTGCTTGACGTTGTAATCTTCTGCTGCTATGAATCGCTCTCCAAGTGAATTGTAGAAGTCCATGAGTTGGACTGTAATGCGGAGTGGGCAGTAGACAGCTGCAATGGCAAGGTTGCAATTTCCCAACTGTAATTTTATCGATATTATATTATTTGTATGACAAATTAATTTAATTTCGTTTTTCATTTAACGCTACAAGAAAAGACTTATATTTATTAAAATCGAAAATAATTATTTAAATGAACAAAATAAAATTAATAACGCTAAAAGTAAAGACTTATATTTATTTTAATCGAATAAAATTATTAAAATTAATAAAATAAAATAAATAAAAAAATCTTCGTCGTAACAAGATTTTTAATTTTGTCTTTAAAGTATTTTTCCTCCATGATGCTCAATTAAGTTGATTCTTTTTTAAATTGAAATCGCAAAGGTCGACAATATCGTTTTCCCAAATAATTTTGTAAGTATCTTCAGTTGCTAATAGGGCAAGCGGAACATTCTCGTATGACGTGAGAAACAAGTGGCTGTCTTCCAAATAACTGTTTTCCACTTTTTGCTTTCTTCGCTGTATCCAGAACTTCCGTTGAAACCCCATTTCCCTATAAGTTTTAGGGTGCGTGTTTTAGGCTTGCGTTTTGCGTTTCTGCGTTGCGAACGAAACGCAGTTTTTTTTTACATAGGTTTATTACATAGGTTTGTCGCCTGAAACGCAGAAACGCAAAACGCAAGCCTAGTGTACACGCACCCTTAGGTTGTAAACCGGATCATCATGTACTATATAATCCTACACTCGATAATGCGCTAATGATAACAGTTATGATTTCCGGATAAAATTGTGTGTTTTTTTTATTTTAAAAGACTATCATAGCTGCAAAAAGGGCTCTCTGGAAATTTTACTACGAGGGCGGTTTGATTAGTCAGTGACCTTTTGAATAAAACTAATTTTTTTAGGCAAATAAACTTTTTTATTTTTCTGCATAATTACCTTTGAGCTTTATACATTTAGTCCAGCGTTTTTCTAACTTTATTTTTTCCTTACGCGTTTGTTTCGGTAATGACTTCTTCATTCGACTGTTGCGGTTTCTTTTTACCACAAATGCCTCTTGGTAGCACGCTAAATTAATTAATTAAATTTAAACAACCACGTTTAAACTCATCAAGAACAAAAATCACTAATTTTTATGTAGACTTATTCGAATTAATTCAGAAAAAAGGCAAATCACACATTAATCTTTAATCAGTACGTGATGTTTGATCTTTTTTTTTTATTGTGCAAGAAAAAGATACAGTACAATGTATATCTAAAATAGAATACATTTTTTAATTCAAGGATTTCGGGGGCCCGGGCCTCTCTATTTTCGTTTAAAAAGATTGACATATACATTCATACTTTGGATCTTGACTGGACTTGTACCTGTCTCGGAACACCACTTATTATAAATATAAATTCGCATTCAAAGCACCTATACATAAAATAAAGAATAATAAAAATTGAAAATAAAAACACATGTATAACAAATAAGGTAAAATTACAGTCACAAAAAAAAACAACAAAACAAACAAAGACAAAGACGTATCACAGTAACACATACGAAAAAATGCTAGAAAAAAGGCGAGACCACGTTGTTACTCGTAGAGTAACTTCCGTCCGTACAAAAGTCGAGATTTTGGAAACTATAAGAGCTAGTCCCTCCAAGTTTTGCACACAGACTTCTATAAGCAAATCGCGGATCAGGTTTGTCAAAACCTGACCACGCCCTTTTAGCACCCACAAACCGCGAAAATCTGTGCCGCTCTCATTTTTAATGCAATCAAAACGCATTTGAAAGAAATATAAAATAATAATGCACAGTGTAACCATTAACCTAACCACTTTTGGGTCAAATAATAATAAAGAAGTTATAGAACTTTTAACGTGGCCGCCTATATTGTCTACCAGCGTATTTTTGTCTACTAGACAACAGGTGGCGCTACAAAAGCAAATTTTTGGCTGTTTATTTAATATAAAGTAGTTTTATTATGAGCTGTAAGTTTCACAAGCGTCAGTCTTAAAGTGCATATGTATTAGTATCAAGCTGCCATCTTATTCTACTATCGAACTGACAACTCTTCAGGAGTTCCGATTTCTGGCGGTAGGCTGTGGTTAATGGTTGCCACAGTACTCCCCTCTAGACGAGCCTAGGATTTCAGGTCGATCTTGCGTATGTTTTTTGCTGAGGAGCATTGGCCCGTAAAGCATGGTCTTCAGAACAGGTAGCATCATAATTAGCTAGAAATGCTTGTTTTAGTCTATCAATTGATAAAGCTGCATTTTTTCCGTTAATACGAATAACGAATACCCGATCTGGTGGCTTGGATATAACTTGATATAGCTCTGAGGCTCCAAAGTTTGTTTGACGGCGTCAGTTCTGACGAAGACATGAGAACAGATGTTAATTTCTTTGTGCAAAAAGAGATTTGGTTTGTTGTGATGAGATGCTGGAGTTGGTCTTATAGCTTGCATCTGGGTCTTGAACTGACTGACAAACGCACATGTGCTTGACGGTTCATCCAGGTCATAAAAATATTCATTCGCAAGGCGAAGGGTACAGCATTTCAGCAGCCGAAGATGCAATTTTCTGCTTAAAACAGGTTCGAAGTCCTAGCATCACACTTGGCAGCAACTTGATCCATGGTATGCCCGGGGTGCACAATAAAGCAGCTTTCATTGATCTTTGCTAACGCTCGATCATGCCGTTTGATTGAGGGTGGTACGGCGTTGTGTGAATATGATCGCTTCCCAGTAAATTCGTTAGCGACTTGAAGAGGGCGGATTCAAACTGACTTCCTTGATCCGTATAAATAGTAACAGGACAACCATAATGCGATATCCAGTATGTCCACAGAGCATCACAAATTGTTTCAGCAGTCATTTTTTAACGGAACCGCTACCGGCGCGAGAGAATCGGTCGATCATTGTAAGGCAGTACCTGTATCCATTTACACCTGTATCCATTTACAAAGGCCACGATGTCAAGGTGAATGTGTTCGAATCTATGGTCCGGCACAGTGATTTTGTTTGGTTTTATTGAGTTGTGCTTGTGGATTTTTGCTCGTTGGCAATGCAAACAATTCCTCGACCACTCTAAAATGTTTTTCCGCATCGACGGCCAAACATACTTGTGGCTGATTTGTTTAAAAGAAGACCATCCGCTGTGGTGGGACAATCCATGAATGTTGGAAAACACGGCCAGCCTCAACGACTCTAGAACAAAGGGTCTACGTTTTCCTGTTATAACATCACAGAAGATTTTATGCGAAGTCGAACCGTTGAGAATGATTACCATTTCGGTATCCGTAGCTTGGGCGGCTTCAATAGTTCTTGCATCCAGAGTTGTTGGCTTCGTAATTGCATTGATCCTTGAAAGCGCATCGGCTACAACGTAGTCATTGCCGCTCACATGCATGATAGCTGTAGAGTGCGGGTTTTTGGACAAACGCACACGTCAGTGGTTTAATTTTTTGATTTATTTTTATTTATACACGCGCGTAGTCGCACGGCCCACATACCCGCCCAACCGACCGGGGGGCGCAGCCGTGTACGGCACGATTCGCGAGAAGATAGACGCGAGTTATGAAAGTATAGGCAAAAGTCCGAGGAAAAAAGTAGGATCTAATTTTGTGCTACCGAAGTTAGTATAAGTCGTTTTAGGAGCGGCAGAGAGTCAGAATTTGCGATTATAGGATAAAGTCTATTATAGTCAGAACATAATACTCTGAAAGGCTCATGCAAGTCATAGTTAGATTTACAATGGTTTAATATTAAGGGTATATAATTTCTAGTTAATCTATTTGGCACAGAAAAGTTAAGCCGACCTACCAAGTCGGCACTGTCAATATCACCACGAATAAGATTATAAATAAAAATAGTATCAAGCATCGTTCTATGGTTAGCTAGGGAGGGTAAATTAACTAAAAGTAATCTGCTAGAATAAGAAGGTAAATTAAGGTTTGCACCCCAGTTGAGGCGCCGTAGAGCAAAAATTAAAAGATACCTTTATAATTGCTGGCATCCAATTTGTTACCTTTTTTGTGGAGAGGAATAACAAATGACGCCTTCCAAATAAGGGCCCAATTTCCCCTTTCTAAAGATAAGGTTGTGAGGAGTTGAATAACTCCTCACAAATAAGAGTGAATGATCAAGCAAGGAGGTGCCTGCCAGTTGCCAGATACGCGGCGAATTCGCCCGTACTAACGGCAGTGCAAGTGGAGAGAGAGTGGAGAGCGAGAGGACAAGATAAGAGAGAGACGGAAGGATCAGAGAGAGTCAGCGTGCTGTGGTGCCGTGCGCAGAGGGCGAAAGGTTGAACGGTAATCGTGGACCTTGGACCCAAGAAAAGGAGACGCCGAGGACCAACTGTGTAAGGTCAGCCTATATAAGGAGGCCGAACGCCAGAAGCGGGACTCAGTAGGTGCACGCGCGCCGAAGCGTAAGGAAGTGAACAAAGAACGAGTTTACAAGGAGCAGCTGCAAGCCAGACACCCAGGATCGGCCAGCAGGACACACCGGATCTGCTGGGACACACAGGATCGGCCAGCAAGACACACAGGATCTACCAGCAGGACACACAGGATCTGCCAGCGGGACACACAGGATCTACCAGAAGGACACACAGGATTTGCCAGCAGGACACACACAGGATCTGCCAGCGGGACACACAGGATCTGCCAGGATACACAGGAGCGGACAGAAGGCCACTCAGGATCGGCCAGGACTTGAGCGGAGACGCAAGGGGTGAGGATCGCGGCTTAGCCTATCGGAACTAGACCCAGGCGTACGCCTGGCGCGTTCGGTAGTGCCTGAACAGGCGTGGCAAAGGGCTCGAGAACCAGGTTCCTTACGAATACGCCTATTTCGACAAGACCCTGTCGTATGCCCGGCGCGTCCAATAGAGTGTAAGTAAGCGAATCCTGGCGCGAGCGGGGCATACTCAGGTACCTTGCAACTGCATCTTATTCGACTAGACCCCGGCGTATGCCTGGCGCGTCGGATAGATCGTAGACAAGCGTATCCTGGCGCGACCCGTGTTCTAGAACTAGGTGCCTCACCGACGCATATTGCGACTAGACCCTGGCGTATGCCTGGCGCATCGGGAAGTGCAGAAGTGATCGTATCCTGGCGCAGCCATTCTAAAAAACGGCCACGGATCGGGTCCCGATACCTCATTGCGTAAAGTCCCTGCGCATCAAGTCAAGGACCAGCAGCCATAGGGTATCAAGCGCAGTCAGGACCCACAAGCAGTCAGGAACAGCAAGCGCAGCAGGATCAGTCAGCCAGTCCACGAGTTAAGAACAGCAAGCGCAGCAGGATCAGTCAGCCAGTCCACGAGCCAGATGCAGCGCGATCGACGAGCAAGCGAGCACAAGTGAGAAGTCTGCGAGCGCAGGAGGCAATCGAGATACACAAGCAAATTTATGAGAGAAAGGCCATAGAACAAATACACTTTAATCTAATTTCTGTGCGTTATCACTAATTAGTGGCGCATTCACAATTATATAAATTTGGTGGGATGAACGCACAAATTCTACTAGGCTAGCCGCACAAATAAATAGCGAGCAGAAAGTGAAAATATCAGTTTGTTACATCATATTAAAGCACACAAAAGCCAATATCTTAAGAAAGCTGTAAATTAAAAAATGCATAAAAAGCTTATTTAAAGTAAAAAACGTGTGTGGTTTTTTTAGCAAACGCCGTGGACACATTGCGTCGTTCGCTACGTGTTGCACTCTAAATTTTTTTATCGTTTTATTTTTGTGTTGTTTTCTATCATTTCTATACGACAGGATAGTTTTTATTCTCGTTACTCGAAGAGTAAACGGAGAATACTGTGATCGTCTGTCTGTCCGTCCGTATATACGTCCATATCTCGGGAAGCATAGGAGCTAGAACCATCGAATTTGGCACACAGACTTCTTTAAACAATGAAAACGCCCCTTTTAACGCCCACAAACCGCGAAACTCTTTTAATTATAGAGAAAAGTGTTGAAGACCGAAAAGTTATTTGTATTAAAATATATACATAGATATCCAAAAACTTTTAAAACCAAAAGATTTTTAAAACCTGTCCTTTTTATTTTAATCTACCTGCCCGTGTTTCCTGCTGACCCGTCTGCGTCCATCTTCCTTTGGTCGACGAGTCCCAGCTGGTCTGCGAGTTGCGAAGTGTCGCTTCTCGACCCTGCCGTCTTGTCTGCGCCACGTCTCAGACGCCTTGTTGCCGTATTGGCATGGCGCCATTCCTGCGATCACCAGCACTGCGTCATCCGAAATCCTGCAAAATGCGCAGGCAACCCTTATTGCACCCAACCTGTAGACCGATTCCATGTCTCGCCCGTTTGAGGTTATGCTCATGGCGCCTGCCCAGACTGGGGCAGCGTAGAGCTACGCTCATAACGACACTCCTTTAGCCTGTCGGGGGCCTCTGGTGTCTAACAGGATCTTGGAGAGTCCACGTACGATGCCCGCTGCCTTATAGTGCGCGTACGTGGCCCGTGCGGTCTCCATTACCTTACGGCAACCTATTAGCACCGCGGGCCCAGCTCGAGCCCTGCCAGAGACAGCCAGTTCTCAACGGATTTAATGCTGTTGTTGGCTGCGCTTTCCGTCAGCGAATCCAACGGCAGTGGTTTCCTCCTCCAGTGTTAAGCGAAGCAGTGTTCTACAGGAGCAGTCCTAGAACAGATCCCAGCGGAACACCAGCCGAGACTTTGTGCGGTCTGATGCCGTCGCTCGTCTCATACATTATGACTCTATTGCGGTACGCTCTTCCGATGCGCTGCGGTGATCTGATTGCTGTTGGGCGTAATGCTACCCATCCTTACAGCAAACAAAGAAAGCCATATATGTTTTGTACGGCGCCTTTCCGCAAATACGATAGGACGTCAGAAATGGACCACATAGGTCGACTACAAAGACAGCAAATGGTTTTGTGAGCGGTCTGCAGAAAGTGAACCCATGATCTGGTTCAGCAAACGATGCTTCTAGTGGTAGCAGTGGACACAGTTGCGCACCACTTTGCTAACCAGTCGACGAGAGTTAATGATCCATACTTGGAGGCGTGAGAGTCCGATTGGAGCCTTCGGCCCTGCGTGCATGTAAGTTTGGTGAAGAAATTCGACGAATATATATATTATGTGAGGGTGTGATCTTGTGGCAGTAAAAGCGGGTACTTGGCTTCTACTGGTATTTGCGCATTTTCTAGACGCCCGCCAACGCGAATGAGTGTCACCTTGCGACTTCCGATAGCTGATTCCGACAGAAAGGGTGTCAGCCTTTGAAGTTCTGGGCTGAGGACTTTACCCTTCTTTAAACAATCAATTTCCCTCAAATACGTTTGATGCTGAATTAGTCCTATAATAAAAAGAAACTCAGTTGCTGGCATGGCAACTGCGACACGCTGACGTTTTTGCTTGCAGGAATCTTGTTAAACTCTCGCAAAATGTAAGCTGTGACTCGAAGTACACAATGATACGAATTTGGTTGAGAATGCTTTCTTCAGAACCGGTGCATTTGAACGGAGACGCTTTTCCTTTCTCCAGATCCGCTTCTTTGATTTCGATGTTGTCGAACGACTGCGGCCAGAGATGTTTTTCCAACTTGAGAAAGGTTGGTTCTGTGAACCAAATTGTATTTTAAAGTTCGTTGGCCTTGCATCCACGAGATATGATGTCAGCAGGATTTTCTTTTCATGACACATGACGCCAAGAAAAGTTCGATGATTTAGTTTGAATTCCTGAGAACCGATTAGCTACACAGCAATTTAATTGGGAAGAGTGCATAGTGAGCCAGTGCAAGACGAATCTGAAGTCTGTCCAGAAAACTACTTTTGTATGTTTCTGAACTTAAGCTTTGTTTTGGTCCACGTATCGCCAAGAACTGATGCAGCACAGAGCTCTAATTGTGGAAGAGAAAGGGGCAACTTTTGACTTCGCTATGAGTAAATGATATTCTACTGATCCATTTTGAATTGAGCGCAGATGTATACAGCAACCATATGCACGCTGTGAAGCATCTGCGCATCCATGTATTTTGGGTATAGTTCTACATTTCAAGGTTGGCGATTTGGCTCAAATTGTGCAGGTCAGGATATATAGATTGCCAACGATCTATTTATTGTTAAGGCAGTGTTTCGTCCCAATCCAGATGACTTACCCACAACTGTCGGTCCAACCATTCAAATATTATTTAATGATAAACCTGACGACAACTTCGCTGATGCGTCAAAAGCTAGACGCAACTTTGTTGCTAAGCTGTCTGGACGCAGTACAGCGTGATGCGGGATTACATAGTGTGCCTGATTTGAGTCGAAATTGTCCACAGGCTGCAAGTGTCCCAGATCAACATATTCTTGCATGAAACTACAATACATTTGTGTCTGATGCGGTAATCGTTGTAAACGACGCTCTATTTGCCAAAATCGTTGATTGGCGATTTTCAACGAATTTCAGAGTTGTTTGGAGAAATGAAGTCGAACTTGAACTAGCCCAATTTCGAGAAAAACTGAGTTTTCATAAAAATGGCGATCACACTCATCCTCTTCAGTTGTGTTGTAAGGAATCGATAAGATCCCTTACAAAACGCAGTAGGAAAGGTTGATTGGAAACGGGATCGCATCATAAGAGATTTGAGTGAGAGCTTTTGACATAGCGGGCAGTCAGCAAGTAACGGGACGCGCTGAACAGAGAGTGTTGAGCGAGAGAGCGGGCTGCTGAATGAAAGCAGAGCCGCAGTAGGCGGACAGTTAGAGCATAGCGGGAAACGGACGCGCTGCACAAGAAGTTTTGGCGGGAGAGAGGAATTGCTGAATGCAGAGAGGACTGCTGAATAGAAGTAGCAGCAATGTTAGAGGGGTATAAAAGAGTGGGGTAGGACTGCAGTCTGGGGCTGTGAAGTTGATAGTTGAGTGCGAGGTGACCTGAGCGTTAGGGGACAAGTGCCGTGGTAGGCAGTGGCCCATATTAGCGCGAGGGATAGTGCATCCTTGGGAAACGAGCAAAGGATCACTACAGGACTGCACAGGGGCGTTGACAGTGACCAGTGCAAGTGCGAGAGATAGTGCTTCCTTGGGAAACGAGCCAAGGATAACTGCAGGAGAACACAGGGTCGGTGACAGTGACCAGTCTAAGTGCAAGTGATAGTAAAGTGACAGATAGTGAACCCTTGGGAAACGAGCCAACGATCACCACAGGAAAAACACAGAGCAGAACATGTTCTTAGCAGCACAGTAAGTCAGTCGGGAGGATTCCCTTGAACCAGAAACCCAGTCCAGTCTCAGCAGGCGTGCAGCCTACTTTAACTAAGTAATTTAAGTGCTGTAACGAATAACGTTGGCTGGGCAAGGTGGTAAAATATAATCAGACACAACGCACGCTATTTAACATCGGCTGCAACTCGTCGGCTTGAGGGGGGGTGTTATTTCGTTGTGCTGATTTGCCCTTAACAATATTATCCTACTTTAAAATTTAGCGTGCTGCGACAAAGAAAAGATACATTTACACAGTAACACAAAACACGTACTGACAAATGAATCGGACAACCGGAGAGAAACGAAAACGAACTGCAAACTCACATAACTAATACACATACACTAAAAGTGACCACTGCTGTTTGTGTGGATCACCTGCCCACCCTACCTTGGTCGTTATGATCCCATCTTTCAACGACCCCTTCACACTTACAGGCGCTGTATCAGCCCGAGTTCAACTTTAAAATCTTTAAGCAAACATTATAATTTATTTACTAAAACTATTAAAAATAAAATTGATAAACATTAAAGTGTATTTAAATGAAAAAAAATAAACATAAAATAAATTAACATTAAACAAGCAAAAAAGACTTCAAATATAAAAGACAGCAAATGGTTTTGTGTCGCTGAACGACTAAATTAGGGTTTGGACAAAGATAACTACATGCCAAAATAAATGCCAAATTAAATGAACGTAAACATAAAACGAGCGCGTAAGCAAAACAGAACCTCAGCCTGAAGTACAAGGTGCACTGCTGGGCGCGCAGGCGCGGTAAAAAGATGCGCTGCGGACGCTTATCTTTGCATAGCTCGAATGGAGCAAAGAGAGGGAGAAGGAAAGAACATAAGCGGTGATTGGGTTATGCCTTCATCCGCAAGTTTCAGTTTTCGCTAATTTTTGGCCGGTGCACATTCGCAAACTTGCTGCTGCGCGAAATTGTTTTAATGTTTTTTTTCGGGCCTTAAATACAAATAATAAAAGTGCTCACTTACTTCATTGTCGACTCCGCGGTGAAAGCGCTTCCAACGAGGTTGCCGCTGTAAGGGTGAAAATTCAGAAAATATGCATTCCTGCCTAAAAAGCCCTGCGAAAAAAAGTTCTTCCTTTCTTTTGAGTTATGTTTGTTCTGTTTTCTATGATCTCTTTTGCTATTCGCGCATTATGTTTTCGCTGTTATGTGACTTTACTTAAAATTAAATTGTTGTGTGTTTAAATATATAAATAAAACTACGAAAAAATAAAATAAATTAAGTTAAAATTTAAATCTAAACATGTTTGTTTTGCTCTCCTTCTTGCTGCGGATTTTCCGCTGGCCTTATCTGCCTTTTCTGGCTGGGACGCTGTGTTTGTTGTTCTTATTCGCTCAACCAAAAATCGGAAAAGTGTCTTAGAAAAGTGTGGGCTGCGCTTTAGCGCTATGTAACCGCTTGGCTTGGCTCGGATTGGTTGCTTGGATTGGATTTCTCAGATTGGTTTGGCTTAGCTTGGATTAAACTTTAAAAACCATTGAAAATTTTATTCGGTCGCGGCGCTTAAAAGCGCCGATTTTTCTGAGGTCCTCGCGCAGCAAACTGCCGCCTGCCTGGATTTCCCGCTGCAATAGACGATGCCTCCTCCAGCGCTTTTCGAAGAAATGGTCTCGCGGCAGGGTCGCCCAAGCTGCCTGCGCAATCAAACCAAAAAAACGGCTTAGCCCTCTCGCCTGGCCAAAACTCATTTGAGGCAACTCACCCTTTGTTCTGCCACTGCTGCACAGTGCCAATAAGAGTAATGACAGCGAAAGGATTTAGATCGCACAACTGGTGAAAAAACACAATTTAACTTTGGCTTTGGCCAACTAAATCCGCACATACTTTTTTTCAGATTTCTCCTCACTCACTGAGAAACTGACTTTTCACCTTTGATGCTTTTGCCACCCGGGCCCGGTCTTATATAGCCCTGTGGCCGCCGCGGATCCCAACTCCACCACTCCGCCATTTGGGGTCAGGAGAGGCGCCAAAACGCTTGATCTAATTTTCCCCTTTTCTCGCCACACACACAGTCTCAGTTTTCCCTGGGTAGCAGCAAGGGATCATGTTGCCAGGCTTAATGTTGCGAGACATGTTTCGCAACCAGTCGATGTTGACAACAAAAAAAAAATGTGTCTAAGCATCTTTGCTTTTGTTTTGCTGGCACAAGCGCTACTACAAATCCCCCCTACCAAAATCAGACTGGGGATCGCATTGCGAGAAACAGGCCTGATACCGCTTGTAGCCAGTACTACTGCCTTATGTCCTTTGCATGATATTTTCCCAAGAATTTGCCCTGCATATCTTCCAGATCGTAGTAAGCGCTACCCAACTTTTTCCTGACTCGAGCTTTTAGAAACCTGGGTCCAAACTTGGCGTTGTAGCCCTCAGCGAAGTTGCTCTGTTTGAAATTCCTTCGGAAAACCTCTTGACCCTCTACAAAGTTTGCCTCTCTCGCACGAAGGTTATACTGCCGCTCATTCTTCTCATGCTGTTGCTGCATTATTTCACTGGCTCGGCTGCGTATAATTTCTAGGGAGTCCTTTTGATTTATGTTAACCGAGCGGTCTTCTAGCAGGTTTAACTTTCGCAACAGCGAGTAAGTGGAGCCAGAAGTAATCATCTGCTGGCCAAACACCATATAGTACGGGCTTGTTCCTATACTGGAATGTACCGCTGACCTTAAGGCACAACATATGTGAGAGAGATATTTGTCCCAATCCTTTTGTTCGCAATTTACATAGGAACGGATGGCCGCCACTACTGATCGATTTACTCGCTCAGCCGCATTTCCTTGGGGCGCATGAACCGGAGTAAAAAAATGTGCTATGCCGTACTGGCTTAAAAGTTTGCTTAATGTTTCTGAGCGAAACTGCGAACCATTGTCTGAAACAATAGTTTCAGGAACCCCAAACAGATGAAACAACTCAGTCTCCAGATACTTTATGACAACATCTGCCGTGATTTTCTTCACCGGATGCAGAAATACGTATTTTGTCAGATGGTCAAGAACTATAAATATTCCAACATTTCCGCTACGAGATCTAGGGTAGGGCCCAAGGAAGTCTATGTAAAGTCTCTGGAAAAATCTTTCTGAGTCTATGGCCTTCGATAAGGGAGGCCTGAGGGCAAAATTTGGTGCCTTTGAGGACTTGCATACTTCGCAGGAATTTACATATTTTTTTATGTCAGAAACAAGACCTTGCCAGAAATAAAATTGTCGAACCCGCTCAATCGTTTTGTGAATTCCACCGTGAGCCGATAATGGGTGATCGTGCGCTTTGTAAAGGGCTTCCGGAACTAACTCTTTTGGTAGCCACAGCTTCCAATTGTATTTATCATAAACTGGCTCTCCAACTGAATGTTCAGCTCTCCTGTAAACCCTAACATCAGTGACCTTGACATCCGGCAACTGGTCTTTGGAACCCTCCACGCGAACGATCAAGTCCAAGTACTCAGGCGAACTGAAATGATCTGAGTCCACATCTATTATTTGTTCGTTTTCACAGTCCAGTTCAGCCACGTCTGCCTCATGCACTCTTGAAAGAACATCGGGAACCGCGTTTAACTTGCCTCTCCTATGCTCAATCTTAAACGAGTAAGCTTGTAGTTTCAAAGCCCATCTTGCCAATCTCGAGCTTAAATCCGTCTGTGACATGAGCCATTTTAAGGAAGCGTGGTCCGTTATTATAGTGAAATCATGTCCTTCTACGTAGGCCCTAAAATTCTTCAAGCACACAATGGCAGCCAGACATTCTTGCTCTGTTACCGAGTAATTTTGTTGTGCCTTGTTTAATTTTTTTGAAACAAATGCTATCGGACACTCATCACCTTCTTCAGACAGCTGAACTAAAACTCCTCCAACTCCTGTCTTGCTGGCATCACAATGTATATAAAATGGCTTGGAAAAATCTGCACTTTTAAGAATAGGTGCTTCGCTCAACTTCTTCTTTAAATCTTCGAAGGCTTTTGATGCATCTGGTGTAAAAACGAACTTCCGTTTTGTGGAAAGTAAGTCCGTGAGTGGTGCTGTCACTGCTGCGAAATTTCCTATGAATTTTCGATACCAGCCACATAAGCCTAAAAAGCTTCTCAAGGATCTGAGAGATTTCGGCACGGGAAACTCAGTTATGGCTGCAATTTTGTCTGGATCCATGCGTATTCCTCCATCTCCAACTATGTGCCCTAGATACTTAACACGCCAGGAGCAGAACTTGCTTTTTCCAATATTAATTGTTAATCCAGCTCGTTTTATGTGGAAAGCCACTTCGCGCAAAACCTCGAGATGTCTCTCCAAAGTATCCGAAACTATGAGCAGGTCATCCAAGTAAACAAATACTTCGTTACGAAGTTGTGGAGGTATGACCTTGTCCATAAGTCTAGACATAGTTTGCGTGGCGTTACATAGGCCAAAAGGCATGACTTTGAAGTGATAGAGCGGACGGCCTGGTACCGTAAAAGCTGTCTTGTCCCTAGAAGCTACATCTAATGGGACTTGCCAGTAGGCATCTTTTAAATCCAGACTAGTGATGAATTCGGCCTTGGGTAAACGACTCAATATCCCGCTAATTTGCGGAAGTGGATACGCATCCTTTTCTGTGAGTGCATTTACTTTTCGGCTGTCCAAACACAACCGAAATTTCCCTGGCTTCTGAACTATTACCAAAGGAGAGGACCACGAACTATCAGACTCTTCTATAACTCCTAGCTCAATCATTCCGTCAATTTCAGCATAAATTAACTTTTCCATGGCGGGAGAAACAGAATAGTGTCGCTGCTTCACAGGTTTAGCCTGACCAACATCAATCGAGTGAGATATTAAATTTGTTTTTCCAAGTCCTTGCTGCTTGAATGATGGAAATAAGTTAACCACATTCACTAACTGCGTTTTTTTGAACCTCAGATAACTCGTGCTCGACTGATTTTAAGTCTATCTCTGATACATTTGGCAGATTTGGCAACAGGTCAAATTTGCGCCAGAAATCGATTCCCAAATACAAATCTTGTTTCAATGTGGGGACAACATATATTTCTATTTCTTCGCACTTTTGATCGTATACCACTGGAAGAGTGACTTTTCCCACTATTTCTTGCCCATTTCAATCAGCCGTGCTGATCCTAGATTTTATTCTTTTGTACTGAATGTCCTCTTCCAAAAACTGCTGAGCCAACTTCCCACCTATGCAACTAACAGTTGCTCCGGAGTCTAAAAGCTCTTTTACGAGACGATGTAGCAATTGTACTGCCACAAATGGCCGCGGATCTTGTGAACTATCTCCCATGGAATTAATTTCTCTCAGGTGGCCTTTTAGTTTTCTCACTTCTTGCCAAAATTCTTTCATTCTCTGTGTGCTACGAGATACTGAGTTGTGGTCTTCGTTGTCTTGTTCTGATATTTGACTTAACGACAACAAAGGATCACAAGGGACTTATTTTGTAATTAAGCTGGTGATTGGGGCTGAGTTGAAGTTGCCAACGGGTTCTGAGCACGCAAAGACCTCGGTTTGAGTGGTGGCATCTGCGTGCTCCCTGAGCGTTTTTTTGCCATGCACTTTGCACAATTGGTTTTGTAAATATTTGGCAAACCGCATCCGAAGCAAAACACGCGCTGTTTGTCCAATAGACATTGCCTGTAACCGTGCCCTTCTTTGTGACAGTTCCAACAGCTCACTGCCAGCGCCTCTATTCCAATTTCTAAATCGACTTCGCTGACTGCCTCATCTTCCAAAGGTCCGCTTAACTCTTGTGCTATTTCTGCTACATCTTTCTTAAAAGGAATTCGCTTGGCGTCCTCCAGAAAAGTTTCCCTTCCCTTCCCATACCTCACGCAAATGCGATACACAAGTTATATCTACGTTGAGAATTTCGTGCCGTATTTCTGGTCTCAGGTTATTTTTTAAAATTCGCACTAACTTGTTGTTTGACAAAGGCTTCTCCATTTGGTCGAGGAAAACATTAACCGCATTAAAGAAATTATCAAAACTTTCATTGCTTTCCTGTTTTCTTTGCCTGATAAGTTCTTCAATGTCTCCATCATCCCTGTCATCTTTGTATTGCTGTCGCAAGGCTGAACACAAGGCTTCCCACTTAATTTCCTTCACGGCTTTGTGGTGCCTCCAAAAGAAATCTTTCGCCTTTCCCTCAAAAAGTGAGCTAACATTCTTGCACAACAACTCAAAATTCCCATCCAGAGTTTACTTTGTCATGGCTTCAACCTGATAAATAAAATTGTCTACGGACAACCCAGTCCCTGAAAACTTTAACTTCCAGCCATTCATGATCGGGCCAACCTTATCTGGTCGCCTCGACAGCTCGGAAGATAGGCTTCCGGAATTCCTTCTCATGGTTAGATGGTCAGAATTGTTGTCCTGCCACCCCTCATTCTCCCCATGACCTTCTGAATGCACTGAGTGAGCGCCATGGCTCAAAGGTGCCTGATTGAGGCGTTGAAAACAACTCTGCACGTTGGTCTCAATTAACTGAGCCATTTTCTCCGTCAGCGCTGTTAAAATGGTATTTTGCATGATTTGCATTTGCTTTGTAATGTCGACTTGACTCGTGCTACCCTGAGACGGATTGGAAGGACCTGGTGTTTCCCTTTCTGGTCCTGGTGACCTGTTTTCCTCATTCTGACTTGGAGGTTTGCCCAACGCCCTTGTGACGCAGACAAAGTTGCATGTGGGACACCTCGGATTTGCAGAAAAATGAGTCCGTATATGAAAAACGTGACTGCAAGGGGTTTTATAGGCTTCCTCTTCTGCTTTAATGGAACTGCTACATAAGGAGCAAGTGCCTTTTCCTGACCCTGCAGCGTTATTATCGTCCCGTTCTAGACCCATATTTTTAAAATTTCTAAAGCCTAACAATAAATATCAGAAAATATGCAAAAGTAATATAAAGATGGTATATAAATTATAAGTACGTATGAAATAAATGTTTTCTTTTTGGACAACAATAAAACGAAAATAAAATCAAAAATCAAAACATAAATTAAGTTGAACTCGTAGCCTAGCTTTGCAACCTGCAAATGTGTATTAATGTATGCGTAAATATGTGAGATGGAAAATTGTATGAGTAAAGCGGTCAGCTTGCGGTCAGTCATCAACCGTAGACAATTGCTTCCGTTAAACATTGCACTTTACCCGATTTTAGTCTTTATGTGGTTTGTCCCAGTTCGAAAACATAAGACAAAATTCCACGCCACTTAGCCTTTTTGACGGCTACCGTGCTGCTCTGGAAAGGGTGGTTGGAAACAGTTCTGGGACTTATTTCCAAATTCCAACCATCTCCATAACAGTACGAGAACTGTCATTAGGTACTTGTAGCTGAGTTTGCTAGGTACTGCTTAAACCCAGGGGTTTTTGACGCAGTTGTTCCAGGCAAAACAAAAACTAATAAGGCTAAAAAGAATTAGAGGTCAGTTAAAAATTCGGAAATTTATTAATCTGCATTCCAATAAGTCTCCTGCCATATTAAAAATTTTAAAGAGAGAAAAAAAGAAAAAATAGAAAGTTAAAACAGTTTGTAATTTCGTTAGTGAGTCCCATCTAAAATATATTTAATAAATGAGGCCTTAACGTTGGGCGCCAAAAATAAGATAATAATAATATTTGTAACGATAACGTTGGCTGGGCAAGGTGGTAAAATATAATCAGACACAACGCACGCTATTTAACATCGGCTGCAACTCGTCGGCTTGAGGGGGGGTGTTATTTAGTTGTGCTGATTTGCCCTTAACAATATTATCCTACTTTAAAATTTAGCGTGCTGCGACAAAGAAAAGATACATTTACACAGTAACACAAAACACGTACTGACAAACGAATCGGACAACCGGAGAGAAACGAAAACGAACTGCAAACTCACATAACTAATACACATACACTAAAAGTGACCACTGCTGTTTGTGTGGATCACCTGCCCACCCTACCTTGGTCGTTATGATCCCATCTTTCAACGACCCCTTCACACTTACAGGCGCTGCATCAGCCCGAGTTCAACTTTTAAATCTTTAAGCAAACATTATAATTTATTTACTAAAACTATTAAAAATAAAATTGATAAACATTAAAGTGTATTTAAATGAAAAAAATAAACATAAAATAAATTAACATTAAACAAGCAAAAAAGACTTCAAATATAAAAGACAGCAAATGGTTTTGTGTCGCTGAACGACTAAATTAGGGTTTGGACAAAGATAACTACATGCCAAAATAAATGCCAAATTAAATGAACGTAAACATAAAACGAGCGCGTAAGCAAAACAGAACCTCAGCCTGAAGTACAAGGTGCACTGCTGGGCGCGCAGGCGCGGTAAAAAGATGCGCTGCGGACGCTTATCTTTGCATAGCTCGAATGGAGCAAAGAGAGGGAGAAGGAAAGAACATAAGCGGTGATTGGGTTATGCCTTCATCCGCAAGTTTCAGTTTTCGCTAATTTTTTGGCCGGTGCACATTCGCAAACTTGCTGCTGCGCAAAATTGTTTTAATGTTTTTTTTCGGGCCTTAAATACAAATAATAAAAGTGCTCACTTACTTCATTGTCGACTCCGCGGTGAAAGCGCTTCCAACGAGGTTGCCGCTGTAAGGGTGAAAATTCAGAAAATATGCATTCCTGCCTAAAAGCCCTGCGAAAAAAAGTTCTTCCTTTCTTTTGAGTTATGTTTGTTCTGTTTTCTATGATCTCTTTTGCTATTCGCGCATTATGTTTTTGCTGTTATGTGACTTTACTTAAAATTAAATTGTTGTGTGTTTAAATATATAAATAAAACTACAAAAAAAATAAAATAAATTAAGTTAAAATGTAAATCTAAACATGTTTGTTTTGCTCTCCTTCTTGCTGCGGATTTTCCGCTGGCCTTATCTGCCTTTTCTGGCTGGGACGCTGTGTTTGTTGTTCTTATTCGCTCAACCAAAAATCGGAAAAGTGTCTTAGAAAAGTGTGGGCTGCGCTTTAGCGCTATGTAACCGCTTGGCTTGGCTCGGATTGGTTGCTTGGATTGGATTTCTAGATTGGTTTGGCTTAGCTTGGATTAAACTTTAAAAACCATTGAAAATTTTATTCGGTCGCGGCGCTTAAAAGCGCCGATTTTTCTGAGGTCCTCGCGCAGCAAACTGCCCTGCCTGGATTTCCCGCTGCAATAGACGATGCCTCCTCCAGCGCTTTTCGAAGAAATGGTCTCGCGGCAGGGTCGCCCAAGCTGCCTGCGCAATCAAACCAAAAAAAAAACGGCTTAGCCCTCTCGCCTGGCCAAAACTCATTTGAGGCAACTCACCCTTTGTTCTGCCACTGCTGCACAGTGCCAATAAGAGTAATGACAGCGGAAGGATTTAGATCGCACAACTGGTGAAAAAACACAATTTAACTTTGGCTTTGGCCAACTAAATCCGCACATACTTTTTTCAGATTTCTCCTCACTCACTGAGAAACTGACTTTTCACCTTTGATGCTTTTTGCCACCCGGGCCCGGTCTTATATAGCCCTGTGGCCGCCGCGGATCCCAACTCCACCACTCCGCCATTTGGGGTCAGGAGAGGCGCCAAAACGCTTGATCTAATTTTCCCCTTTTCTCGCCACACACACAGTCTCAGTTTTCCCTGGGTAGCAGCAAGGGATCATGTTGCCAGGCTTAATGTTGCGAGACATGTTTCGCAACCAGTCGATGTTGACAACAAAAAAAAAATGTGTCTAAGCATCTTTGCTTTTGTTTTGCTGGCACAAGCGCCACTACAGTGCCCAGGCGACGGTGAATTGCCAGCGCGTTAGCTAGCAGGAGCATCCGAGTGCGTGTAGCCCGGAGTGAAAATCTAGCGGAGCGTGAGCTTAACTGGAGTATCCATGTGCGTGTAGCGCCGGAGTATCTAGCGGAGCGTGAGCTAAGCGGGAGTTTTCCGAGTGCGTGGAGCCCGGAGTGTATATCTAGCGGAGCGTGAGCTTAACTGGAGTATCCATGTGCGTGTAGCGCCGGAGTATCTAGCGGGGCGTGAGCTTAGCGGGAGTTTTCCGAGTGCGTGTAGCCCGGAGTGTTTAGCAAAGCGTAAGCGCGGCGTGATCACCTAGCCGGCGTGATCACCTAGCCGGCGAGTCGGGCTTGTAACTATTGTTAGAGAGAGGGCGTATTGTGCCCCGTTTAAGTTAGGTGTGGTGCGAAAAGAAGGTGAAAGACCCGGACGCAGTATAATATATATATATTTATATTGCTAAAAACTACAACCCCTGGTGTTCTTATTTGGCGCAGCGCCAACAAATATAAATTTCTTGCAGCGGATCCTGGACGAGGCTAAGCTACCCCGGCAAGATCGTTACAGTGTATTGATTTTGAGAAGGTTCTGGAAACGATTCGATTTCCCAAAACCTTTTAGGGTTTTCATTCAGCTGTTGGGACTGAGAAATATTGCACATTATAAATTGGCTTTTGCCCTAGAATGCGAATTGTCAGCGACTTGTCCACCAACAATACATCCGAGTGAAGTGTTTAGTAGGCATGGCAACCCAGGGCCAAGTGATAATTTTCCGCCAGTGAGTTATTTTAAGAATTCCTGGGTGCTTAGTAAAATATCAATTTTTTGTGGTTTGAAAAACAACGGGTCAGACAAATCTATTCCGTTGGGTATCGACCACTTTGATGACTCGATACGAGTGGCGGGTTGAGTAAACGCTTTTGTTTTGGTAAAAGCAAATTGCAATAGCCATTCGTCAGCAGACAAACGTGAGCGTATGGTCGTCGAGACTAAGAATTGAAGTTTTGCTCTAACATCTCCTATACCAGAAACTTCAAATTGTTGACGTTTTCGCTGAAGTTGTAATTTGTTGGCCAAAGAATCGGTGATAAAGTTAATTTCCGATCCGGAATCAAGCCAGGCTCTTGCCGGGTGGAACAATTTGTATTTGTCCTGGATGAGAACTAGAGCGGTCGGGATAAGAGCTAGATTCGACTGGCGAAAAGGCATGCAACTACCTGTGTAGAGCTACGCGGTTGTTCGTTCCTTTGTTGTAAATTTGATTGAGAAGTTTCCTGTGGTGCAACCAACGACAAGTCCTACAGCGAAATTTCGAAGGACAGTCCTTTATGAAGACAATTCAAAAATAGAGCTGCCTGTCTGACCCAAGCATGTCGCTGCTCATTTGGGAGTGCACGATCCTATATTGTGATCGAAGGAACTGACACAGGCGACCTATGATGATGTAGAAATTATCCCAAGTTGGAAACTGCTCATAGTTCGATCATGAGCATGTTTTGACCTTTTGCAAAACGAGCTGAATTAAAATGGCTTCAAAGGCATTTTGTTCGGTGCCAAGAAAGAGAAGCGAACCACGCAACGCTGAAACTGTATCTAAAATTTCTCGAAGGGACGAAGGTTCAAATTTTTTCATATGAGAAATGGCGAAAATGCAGGACCAAAAAGACAGCCGAGTAGATACGTGAACTTGTCAATGTCTGAGAGTGAGATATTATCATGAACCATATGATTAAAGGTTGCAATGAAACGATTGTACTCGCCATATTTTCCGTCGAATTGAGGGAGTTTGAGAGAAGGTAGTCGATTATGGGAATTAACTGTAGATGGAATTTATGAAGACTGAGTCCTCAGGGTCATTACGCCTGTTACCAGTTAGACGTTTTAAAAACGTAGATTTTGTTACTATAAATTCTGCCTTAAAATGATCGCGAGCTAAATCTAGTTCCTCGATTTGCTGTTGAACTTGGCACAATTGCCTAAAGTGCGATTCCAAAAGGGCCATGTGACACTCTGCCGATGCAGCATCCTGTAACGAACTGATTTTCTATATCTGCTCGCAACTGAATTGTGCGGCTAGCTCAGAAGTTTGTGTGTTCGTCCCACCAAATTTATAAAGAAACGTGACCCCTGACCAGAGAAAACGCACAGAATTTCAGGGTATCTTTTCCGATTTATTCTACTATGGCCGTTGGCCACGAGCTATACAATTATTCCGCCGCTCTTGCTCCGCTACCTTGTCGCTCTGGGCTCGACCACTGTCGGCCGCAGGCGCTCCTCGTAGTCCTCGACGCCTCGCTGTTGGCCCTGCGAGATCCTTGTCTCGCCTTGCCGCTGATCCCGGTTGCTCACGGGCCTCAGCCTCGTATGCCTGCTCGTCCTGGCCGCTCTCGATGTCCTCGCCGTGCCTCGTCGCACGTCCTGGGGCTTCTCGAGGTCCTTGCGCCTTATCTGCTCTCGTCCCGGCCGCTCTCGATGTCCTCGCCGTGCCTCGTCGCACGTTCTGGGATCTCTCGAGGTCCTTGCGCCTTCTCTGCTCTCGTCCTGGCCGCTCTCGATGTCCTCGCCGTGCCTCGTCGCACGTCCTGGGGCTTCTCGAGGTCCTTGCCGCTCTAGGACTCTCGGTGGTCAGCCTTTGGCTTCCAAAGCATACGCCTTTCGCCTTGTGCCTTTGCCTTCACGTCCTTCTTGACCATCCACACCTAGATCGCCTCAAGCCCGTAAGTCTCTGGGGCCGATCTGGTTCAAGGATTCGCTTCGTCGAGCTTTACCTTTCCAACTACGGAACATCCGCACCAGGATCGCCTCAAGCCCGTGAGTCTTTGAGGTCGATCGCTGATTCTAGGATTTAATCCTTATAGTCCCTGATCACTTCTGTCTGCTGCCTGTTGTTCCTGTGCTCCTGCTGCTCCCTCTGCACGGGTACTGGTCCCTTCTGTCTGGGCTGGGCCTCCTTTTATAGGCCGATCTTGTCCTGTTAATCCTCGGCGTCTCCCTTTCATCAGGTCCAAGGTCCACGTTTTACCGTAAGTCCTTGTTTGACCTCTGCGCACGGCACCACACATTTCCATCCTGGTACCGTTATTTCTCGGCGCCTCCTTATGCCTGGGTCCAAGGTCCATGCCCCTACCGTTAATTAGCGGCGCCTCCTTACGGCCGTATCTTCGGCCTGAATTCGCCGCATATCCGGTATCTGGGTTCTCCCGGTGTGAACAGCGCATTTTGTTTGTGAGGAGGGTCAGGCCATGTCAACTGAGACAAAAATTTTGGGTCGATTTTTTTGATTCGAAAAAAAACTATAAAAATGTGTACATTAGGACAGTACCTAAAAACACTTTTAACAGTTTTTCGAAATTCTGCAGTTTTCGATATTTTTGGGCTTCAAAGTTCGAAAAATTGTTTTTTAGGTTTTGGCGAAAAACGTATAACTCAGGAACGGCTTGACATATATCGACGACATTTTTTAGGGTGCAAGAGAATCGTTTTACCCTTAAAAAAAAATATTTAAAAAATTTAATTTATAAATTAACTTAATTTTTTAAGAACAATTGTTTAAACAAATTAATTTTAAAAAGTGTTCTGGAGCAAGTATTGAAATGAAATTTTTACACAATAATCTTCGAACTCTTATTAATGTGTTCCCAAAGAAAAAATTTGTATATTTGCCTCGGACAGTAGATATCGAATTTTTTGTCCCGCCGCGCAAGGTTCCCCATGCAAAACGCGAGCTAGCAGTACAGGGGTCGGGGTAGACGCCGGCAGCGCAGTCGGCGTCAACGACGGTCAACGACGACGCCTGTGCTTCTTGCTCGCGTTTTGCATGGGGGAACCTCACGGCGGGACAAAAATTCGATATCTACTGTCCGAGGCAAATATACAAATTTTTTCTTTTGGGAACACATTAATAAGAGTTCGAAGATTATTGTGTAAAAATTTCATTTCAATACTTGCTCCAGAACACTTTTAAAATTAATTTGTTTAAACAATTGTTCTTAAAAATTAAGTTAATTAATAAATTAAATTTTTTAAATATTTTTTTAAGGGTAAAACGATTCTCTTGCACCCTAAAAAAATGTCGTCGATATATGTCAAGCCGTTCCTGAGTTATACGTTTTTCGCCAAAACCCTAAAAACAATTTTTCGAACTTTGAAGCCCAAAATATCGAAAACGGTGCAGAATTTCGAAAACTGTTAAAAGTGTTTTAGGTACTGTCCTAATGTACACATTTTTATAGTTTTTTTTCGAATCAAAAAAATCGACCCAAAATTTTTGTCTCAGTTGACATGGCCTGACCCAGGAGCTATTTAACTCCTCACAATCCGTTGCTGTGTCTGCAACCGCTCGCTACGATGCTCGTTGCATGTTTCGTTGTAGCAGATTCTCTTGCGCGGAAGTTAAGCTAGCTGGTCATCTACAGGTCGTTTGGTCATGTTTTCAAAGTGATCAAAGATCAGCTAAAACGCGAATGAGGGGCTTTGAAAAGGTTTAAAGCCTCTGCAACAGTTTCAGAGTAACTGTGAAGCCTTTCAATGTCAAACTGGGGTGCAGCAAACTCCCGTGTTCTGAGAAGCATTTACGAAATAGGTTGAATAAATCTAAACTATTTGACAAGATTTAACCAAGCTTTTCTTTATATTTGTATTATTTGACCGTCAGATCAAATTAAATAAATCTGCTGATCTCAAAGCATACGTGCTGCAGGTATTTTTAAAAAGTGTACCGGTGCCGAAGAAGTCCAAGCTAAGAAAATTTTCCAATTGATCCGGTTGAGTTGTTGCTGCTACTAAATCCCTTGTGATCCCTCCCAGTCAATTGTTAATGTTCAGGACAGCAGTCCTGTCACGGTCGCCAATGTTTGTGCGCTGCCTATTG
The DNA here is from genome assembly GCA_018150695.1 of Drosophila oshimai. Classification (NCBI taxonomy): domain Eukaryota; kingdom Metazoa; phylum Arthropoda; class Insecta; order Diptera; family Drosophilidae; genus Drosophila; species Drosophila oshimai. The sequence continues at coordinate 766,267 of JAECWM010000266.1, read as the reverse complement.
GGAGACAGCCAAGAGTAATATTTGCCCTTGTGCAAATGTCAGTGTGGTTGTTGTTGTTGTTATGATTTACCGTTTTCAATGCGGATCATAGTATTTACTTTTCAATAGAGGGTGACAGTTTAGCATACAACATCAAATAAAATAAAGAGGCAAGCGCGACAGACATTTGCAACGTCCACAGTTTTTACGTTTTGCTTCGATTAACGGAAATAACTATAATACCCTGCAAGGGTATAATATAAAAGAACAAAGATATAAATTAACTTTGACGTTTTTCTTGTTTTTTATTATTTTTTAAAGGAAATAGCGACCCCGATGAAACTGGTCCCATGTTTTTGGCCCAGCTGAGCAACATAACAGTGCCCCTAGGACGAGACATATCATTCACCTGCGTTGTTGACAACTTAGGTCAATATCGGGTAAGTTTTGAACTATTAAATATTTTACTAAGGGAAGGTGAATGTTGCAATAGGAATTTAGATTGATTTAAGTAGTTACCGTAGACGCGGAAAGGCATGTTATGCATATCACTTCATTTGTGTTATAAAAATAGTGTATTAAACTCTGAATTTAATCGCGAAAAGACGCTCAGGGTGAGCATAAGTGCTTGTGCTTAGGTTGAGTATACTATAATTGTCAATTTACTACTTTATTTAGATGCCAATACGTGGAAGCGCAATCTCTGTAAGCCACAGCGAAAAAATGAGTCAAAGTCGCGCGTGACAACAACAACAGCAAGACAAACGTCTCGCCCCGACTCTTTTACCAATAATCTGCTGATACCAGCAACGGTAAAACAGCGAAATTTTTTTCATTAATGTTTCCCCCTTTTATAGGACTGACATTGAATGTTTTTTCTCCATTTTTGGCAGTAAGGTTCTGTTCCATGCAGTTGTGGTGACGTACGTAAATCGGTGTGAGGCTTCGACTGTTTCGGTTTGGATGGGCTGATTATCATCGTCATCCTCATTACGAAGGATCCCAAATCTTTTGTTTTCCAGTTTGTTGTTTACCTCCGACTTTTCAACCGTTTTTGCTGTTTTTGGTGCGCTATATTTCTTCGCTGCCTGTGGCTATAAATAAAAATGAAGTCCATCCAATATACAAGCTACAAACGGAAAGGCCCTGTCCAATGTACAAATTGCAAAGAGTACGGACATACAAAAACGTACTGCATACTACGCGCAGTCTGTGTAGTTTGCGGAGATCTGCTCCTGACAAAGGCTTGTCTGGCAAACAAAGAAGATCCAACCATTGAAAAATGTAGCAGCTGTGGAGGCAACCACTCTGCAAACTATAGAGGATGCCCAGTATGTAAGGATCTAAAAAATCGAGGAAGCCAACTGAAATTTGCAGAAATGAACAAGGGCACTCAACCAAGCACCCCTTTTTATATAACGATCCCAGGAGTTTCCTTTGCCAATGTTTTGAATAATAACAACCTGATAAATGGCCCAGCGGGGCCACGTTCAATCCCTGCAGGAGTTCAACGGACCCTGCAATCATTTCAGCTGACTGTTGTAACGACCCTGTTTCGGGTTGCAAGGGATAGCTCGCCGTGTCCGGGGTTCGTGACAGAAATTTCTATCTTCGGGCCCCTCTTTCCAATATTTCCGAATCCCCTGCCCAGATAAGAACGCTAATATGGGTTGACATGGAGTGGGGCGGAGTGTGGATACAATCTTGCTGGGGGGCTGAGCTGCGGGTGCTGGATCGGCCGTAGAAATTTCCCTCGGGTAGTTGTGGTGTAGAAAGAATGGAGACGAAGGTTTTCTTTTTGCACTTCACTTTTTATTTTCAAACTTTGAACTTGACTCGTACATAGGTTGCTTAGAATTAACATAGTATTACGGGGGTGGATGCTTCCAGAGCGGTTTGGAAAGCGGAGTGAAGACCCTTAACAGAGCGAGAGAGGGAGATTCGAGCGATCTGGAAGAAACTGCTCTCACGACTGCTAAGACTCCAGGGCCGCTTGGAAGGGAACAAGGAGGGCCGTTTAAAGGCAAACTGGAAGCGCCCCCCCATGCGAGGGCGAGCGCAGCAAATAACGTCGGGAAATGGATGCTCAGGAAAGCGTTGGATACGCTGAGCGCTCGTTGATATGCAGAAGAGTGTGGTGGTCCTGTCCACACGTCTGGCAGCGATGGCCACTGCGGCAAGATCCTCCGGAATGTTGGTGGGCCAAACAATTGGCGCAATAATTGTTGTTGTGTACTGCCTGGAGCCGTGCCTCTGCGCTTAGCCGCAGGAAACGTGGCATTTTCTTAGTGGATGATTTCCCTGGCAGACTCGGCATTGGTAGGACAAAATACCTCGGGAACGTCTGCTTTGCGCGGCGGGATATAAAACCCAATAGTTGGACGGATGGGGCGCGTTAGAAACTCGCGCAGAGAAGTTTGAAATATTGCTTTTGACTGTGGCGGATGATTGCCTTGAAGGATCAGGATAGATCGGTACACTGGAGGAAGAATTGCCTGGATGCAACAACGTGTGATGTCGACTCCGGCAAGTGAAACAGCTGTGGGCGCTAGTGCACTTCTGAAGCGTATGGCCTTTTGCAAAGCAATTAAGGCACAACTGCTTGCTTTGGATATAGGATGACCGATCGGTTGCATCCATCTGTAGGAAGCGTGGACATATGCGTACTGGATGGTTCTCTTTGGAACACAAATCGCAGCTTTTAGGAACCATTGAAATAATCTTCGTAGTAAAAGAATTTATTCTTGGCGCTGGCAAGTAGGAATTCGATTCTTTTGACTGACTCTTTGGAAGTGTACATATTTTTTAAGGCTGAATAGAGTCTATGGCCTCTAAGGTTCGATGGCGCTCAGAAAGGAAGAATTAAGGTCTAGCCATTTGGGAATTGCGGTTTTATTTTGTATGGATTGATCCCATAATGAGAGCGTGATTTTTGGAAGCTTCGTGGAGCATTAATAAACCAGGAGACAATCCCAACTCTCAGAGGTAATGCCGGACATGTTTAGAGAGGTTAAACAAGTTTGAATAGTACTTTGAAGCTCCTTCAAGGACGACGCAGATTCTTGCGCTTGGATTGTAAATATAACAATTTTTTCAGTTGGCTGTTTACCAGGGATCGCTTATTTTCGAAACGCTCAGTAAGGTTATCCCAAGCTGAGCGAAAGCCATCGTTGGTGAGAGGCGAATTGGAAACTATTGCATGAGCTTCGCCCCTTGTCTTGGCATTTAAATGGAACAGCTTTTTAACAGGAGTCAGCCTTGGATTGTCTATATAGACGGCTGTGAAAAGGTCCTGGAAAGTCGGCCAGCGAAGATAATCGCCCGAGAAAACTTCCGTATCGCGTGGAGGAAGTCGACAGCCAGACGAAATGTAATTTTGGGAGGGACTCCCCGAGTACGGCGGCACACTTTTCGTAGACTGAGTAGCAGTATTCGTGTTTTGCCCGCAGAGTAGGCAACTTGTCCGTCGCACCCTCAACACCAACTGAAACAAGCTCGGAGCAGGTTTCGAATTCTTTTTCGACCTTATCCCATAGAAGTCGGACTTGGTCGCGACGAACTTTGCACGTGTACACGGATGGATCTGATGCTGCTGGAGTGCTGATGCTGACCACAAATTGGCACACACGTTCAGTGGAGGATATTAATTTGTTAAAAGCGGCATTTGGCACAGTTGAAGCCGTTTTGTGTGCGGAAAAATGTGATTTGGTATTTGAACTTGGTGTTTTCGGCGTAGCAGGCTTCACCCCAATTTTGGGAACGCTCTTGCTGTTTTTCGATGTCAGCGGTGTAAGCGTGGACTTTGATTTGTCCATGGGTGAAGCTGAAACGTTCTTTTTGTTCTCAACAGGCATGATTAAACAAAGAAACGAATGTATATAAGATAAATTCTGAACTGAATTGTTTAAGCGGAACGATATTTAATTATAATCGTGAATTGGAATGATTGGTATGGAATTACGATAATTTATATTTAAATGTTCTTCGCAAAATAGAAAATATTTTTTAGTGCAAAAAATATTAAATAGGCCACGGAGGTTAATAATTTAATCGACTTTTATCGGTAATCGGATTTTGATGGTGGAAATATTGTATTTGGAGGAGGTTTATTTGGACACAACCCAGTCGGAAGTTTTGGTAAAAAATTCATGCTGGATGCAACCCAAATCATCACTCCCCTATAGCTTCTTTTAGAAGGCAAAAAGGGAGCGGTCCGTGCAATCGTAGCTTCTCTTACGACGCAGCCGAACCCTTGCCGAAACCCGAACGCTTGCCGATCGTTCGTTTTTTTTTTTCGATCGGTGCAATTATAGCTTCCATCGGAATGCATCCGGAATGCATCCATTGGCATGCAAAATATGAAATGAAAGTCTATAAAACGGTGGTCTTAAAAAACAAATGAGAAGAACAAAAGAGATATTGCAAGAACGCGCGCGGCTTTTTCGTTTCTTATGCATTTCTTTTTCACTTGCTTTTTGGAATTTGACCAGTTAAGTGTAATTTTTTTTTTTCGGTTAAACCATTTTTAGTCGTTTGTTTGTTTTTAGTTCTTTAAAATCAAACCTTTGTGCTTTTCTGTGCCAAGTAAGTATAATGCGGTGATAAGTGAAAATAAAAAATTAACAATAATACCTCTAAACGAGGTAAAATAACAATAACCAAATAAAAACAAGAAATAACGCTATAGTCGGGTTTCCCGACTATAAGATTTGCGATACTCATTGCCCTCTTTAAAAACAGCTAGCTTGCCTTCTTCAAAAAAGTTTAGCCTACTTTCGGGCGCAATCAATTTTTAGCGCCCTCTTCAAATATGTCTTGCCTACTTTCGAGCGCAATAAAAATTTTCAACGCACTTGTATACGCAATTTCTTGAAAATGGTCAGATTTTCAAAATTTTTTGATATTTGGGTAGATATTTTCAATACAAACAACATTTATTAGGGCCACTTTTCTCTAGCATTAAAAATGTGGACACCACAGAGTTTTTTCCGGCTTGTAGGCGTAAAAAGGGGCGTGGTCAGGTTTTGAAACAAACTTGATCTGCGCTTTGCTTATAGAAGTTGTAATGGTTTCATACACTTAGAAAAAAAAATAGTATAAATTTCTTCTCAGTGTAGAAACTTAATCAAACAGACGGACAGCGGAGCGGGACCCATGTCTTTCCTAGCTCTTTCGGGATTGGGGGGGTAGTTGCTGACCCACTGCCTGACATTACATTAAGAATAAATTGAGAGTCCCTGCCTGAACCTAAATAACCACACGATCATGGCCGAAATACACAAATGTTACCTGTACTAGGTAACCAGTCCACGTAAACACTAATTCGAGTGTAACTAAAAAAAATGCAAAACAAAATAAGGGTTCCGAAGCCAGGTATATCGGTGACGTCTTAGATGATGTTTGACTCACACGAATTCGCTACCCACCCTACCAATGTCTTTTACTTGTATGTGTGTATTAAAGACCCCAAATTGTAGCTGATCAACTATTTACATTCCCAGGTCGCGAAAAATTAAGAACTCTACTCACTCATGATTTTCAATAGAAACATAAGAAGTAAACAATTTTATTCATTGATGATTTGTTCAGGAAAATAAAGTAAAATTTAGTAAACATTTTCATATTTTAATATAATTATTCATTATTGATTTTTCTAAGTGTATAACTAATGAGAAAGAGAATCAAAAATATGCATAGGCCAAACTAAGTTTTATAATCGCTTTTGTTTACTTTCGGCTATCCGCTTTCGGTATGATAAAACCGCAATACTAGCACAAAACACACACACTAGCTGTAAAGTTTTAGAAAATATGCATGTTCAAATATAATACAATTAAATGAAGATCAAAACAAACGAGAAAATTGTCAACGGAAGTTGTACCATTCTGGGGCTCTACATTCGTATGCCGGCTCGCGATAAGAAATGTTTGGCAATAATCAAAACAAACGAACAAATTAGCAAACAGGGCTCAAGTGCCCAATAACAACAAACTCCGACGGTTTGGTTGGCATTACTCGAAGGGAACTTTAGATAATTTCAATTAAATTGGTGTATTAAATATACACATTTGCACTTACCCACATCCGATCCTCGTTGAAGGCCTTCACGATGACATGGATGACGAGCTGCTTGAGCTCGTGCTTTAGGGGGGGGAAATTTGTATTTATTTAGTTGAAATTATTAGTTCCTTTTATGTTTATCTTTTGGATTTGATTTATGTCTTCCAGTTGTTTAATTCCTCATGTTTAGGTACTTTTTAACGATCGTAGCTTTCTACGAGCTAGTTTTGTGCGTTTAGGCTACTAGATATTCGCTGATTATTTCACTTTATTTGGGCTAAATGCTGTTAGATGCTTAGGCCCGATTGCCTTATGGGCTTAATTTATGAAAATTGATTAAAAATTGAATGGAAAAAAAATGAATTTAGCTGCTACTAAATATTAAACATAATTAATTTAATTTTAATTGTATGCCTTTAATGATATTTTATTTTGCATGAGCAGGGGGCACGTGATGGCGAAGTCGACTATAGCTGATATGTACTGTAGGTTAAAGTTGCATGTGCATGATTTTAGGTTAAAGTTGAGAATGTATGCGTTTAGGTTATAGTTGCATGTGCATGATTTTGGTTATGTTGAGAATGTATGAGTTTACATAGGTGATAGTTGCATGTGTATGATTTTTTGGTTATGTATGATTTTCGGTTATAGGTTAATTTTTTCACTGTCTCATTATTTGGTTTTTTTTCTGCACTTTTTAATTTGCGGGTTCGTTAAAACGTTGGAAGGGTTTAGGCGTCTTCTTTAGTGGGACCTCCTGTACTACGGCGACTGTCTGGCTGATGCAGCGGGGGTGCTCCGCAAGTTTGGCGACAGCCAAAGAAGAGAAAAAGGCGAGATAAGGTGCCAGCACCTCTGCAAAAACACAGGCGTGAGTGAGGAACTGGGGGACCGATTTAATAATGCCATATTTACCTTTGGATGGCTGGCACAAATGATCAGTTTAAGATGATTGACTTTGGCCGTTCTATTTTTGAACAGAATGCGGGCCTTGGACATTCCGTTTTAACTTTATATAAAAAAAACACGAGGCTTGATAGCCGACTTGAGGTTAATGTTAGAACTATTAAGTGGTAGAAAAACACGTCTAGTCGGTGGGAGAGATTGGCAGCAAAAGTAAAGTGGACTCGGCTCAAAACGGAAACTTAGCATAAATCTTTCGATACCCGATCTGCCAACTATGTCCGCTGGGTGGTATTACCTAGTATCGAATAGGGATGGAGACTCGGTTTGAATATCGTAAGGCGCGTAAGCTTACAAATTTAAATGTGAGCCTAATAACCTTGCCGAATATTACCCCTTATTTTGCAACCATTACACCACAGATAATCTGTCGAGTAACCGCAGACACGATTAGCTGGAATTAAGTTCGTATGTCTTTAGCGTGATACGTACCAATTTCTTTTCCCGCTAATGTCTCTAATAAGTAAAACGCACTTCCCAGTTTCTTTTTAATTCTGCACTTAGAAAATTGATGATCCAACTTTTTATTATAATTTTGGCTAAAATTACTAAGGTGAAAATTACGCTTAAAAACTTCTTGTCCATCTCTATAGACTACTGGCTTAGATCTTAGATTGTATTGCCTAACATTGGTTTCATATGCTTTACGACTATTCTTTTTGATTTCCTCCCGTAAAATAGCTAACTGATCAACTCTATCCAAGCGAGTTGATTCTTCTAACAACGATAATTTTTTTAACAAATTATAATCCGACCCATGGTTAATCATGTTAAAGCCAAAAAGGGCCTTGTAAGGAGAACAACCTAGCGATTGATGCAATGCTGAGCGAAGTGCCGATGAAATGCTGGTCAAATTAAGATCCCAATCTGTCTGATCTTTCCGAATATACGACCGTATAGCTGCTAATAAAGAACGATTGACCCTTTCAGCCGCATTACTTTGTGGGGAATACAGGGCAGTAAAATTATGACGAATACCCCATTTGGTTAACATAGCTTCAAATTCCTTGGCCTTAAACTGCGATCCGTTGTCACTGATGATTGTTTCTGGGACCCCGAATTCACAAAATATTCGCTCACAAAGAAAATTGTTGATGACTGCCGTAGTAAACTTTTTAAGCGGACAAAGCCAATGATATCGGCTGAAATGGTCTAGGACTATCAGCAAACCCGTATATCCTCGTTTACTGCGTGGATAAGGTCCAAGAATATCAATGTATAAACGTTGAAATGGTCTCAGAGACACACTTTGCTCACCCATAGGTGGTCGCAAAATTTTGTTGGGAGCTTTCGTTTGTTTACACATTGCACACTCACTAACATAATTCCGAACTTCTTTAGACAAACCTGGCCAGAAAAGATTTCGTCGTAGCCGCTCAATGGTTTTTGTATACCACCATGCGCAGAAACGACACTATCATGAGCCTGCCAAATTGCAGCGGCTCGAAGAGTTTCGGGAACCCAGAGTTTCCAACTGTCAGCTTCTTGTTCTGTATTTCCCAGAGAATGGTCAGTCCGTATGTATACAAATTTTCCATGAACTCGTAAATCTGGGAATTTATCGACATTTTCTTCTATACGCCTTTTCAGTTCCACATAATCAGCCTCAAGAAACGCATCCGACTCTAAATTAATTTCTGGTCCAACAACTTCTATACTCTCGATTTGATCTTCACACATCCTAGATAATGCATCGGGTACAATATTATCCTTCCCTTTTCGATGAGATATAGAGAACTTAAATCCTTGCAACCGAAAGATCCATCTAGCTAAACGACCAGACACATTTTGTTGCCTCATGAGCCAAACAAGACTGGAGTGATCTGTAATTACCTCGAATTCTTGCAGCTCCAAGTAGCAGCGGAATTTTTCGATAGACAAAATCACGGCCAAGCATTCTCGTTCGGTGACACTATAATTCCTTTGTGACTTAGAAAGTTTCTTAGACATAAATGCTATGGGCCTTTCTTCTCCTGACACTGATAGTTGTACCAAAACGGAACCTATACCAAAATCACTCGCATCACAGTGGAGAAAGAATTTCTGCGAAAAATCAGGATTATGAAGTACTGGGGCAGAGGTTAGCTTAGTTTTAAGCGTATCCATAGCTTCCTGTGCTTCCTGCGTCCACTTGAAAGTCTTACTTTTAACTAACAGTTCCGTTATGGGAAACGTTAGCTCAGCAAAATTGGAAATAAAACGGCGATACCAGCCGCATACACCTAAAAATCCTCTAACTTGTTTTATATTTCGTGGAGCCGGCCAGTTTAAAATACAGGATATCTTGGCAGGGTCCGTGGAAATACCTCCCTCTCCAATTATGTAGCCTAGATAATTGACTTTTGTCACACAAAAATGACTCTTGCTGATGTTCAATGTTAGGTTAGCCTTGCGAAACTGATCAGCAATTCGGACAAGTACAGACAAATGGGATTGGAAGTCTTCCGTAACAATGCAAAGGTCATCTAAATATCCAAAGACACAGTGACGTAGATCTGGTGGAATTAGATCATCCATGAGACGACACATCGTGGAGGGTGCATTACATAACCCGAAGGGCATTACCACAAATTGAAACAAGGCGCGGCCAGGCACTGTAAAGGCTGTGAGCGGCTTTGCTTCCTCTGTTAACTGAATTTGCCAATAGGCATCCTTGAGATCTAACTTACTAATAATGTTGGCCTTGGGCAGTCGAGAAAAAAATACCATCTATACTTTGTAATGGATATGCATCCTTTTTAGTGGCGTCGTTTAATTTTCGCGCATCTAAACAAAGTCTGACCTTGTTTGGTTTAATAACCATCCTAATTGGTGAGCTCCAAGAACTTTTTGAGGGCTCAATCACACCTAACTCCAACATGCGATCAATTTCTGTATAAAGGACCTTTTCGACGGCTGGACTCACGGGATAGTGTCTCTGCTTCACTGGAGTGCCGGTCCACGTCTATGTGATGCCTAATTAAGGATGTTCGACCTAAACCTTGCTTCGCAAAATTCGGAAACAATTCCTTAACTGCTTCTAGTTGCTGCTGCTGATTTTCACTTAATGGAAACAAGTCTTCGCTAAGTTCCGTAAGTGGCTGGCAATCAAGGGATCCGACTATGTTTGGTGCTAGTTCGAAAGTCCTCCAGAAATCTATTCCCAAAATAAGTCTCTGAGCTATAGTTGGAATTATATATAGCTCCATCTCCTGCGCTTTTTCCTTATATTTCATAGTAATTTTTAGAATTCCCGAGACCTGATGTGGCTTAGCATCTGCAGTTTTGACTTGAGATACTAAAGGTCTAAATCCCGCAAAATGACTAAAATCCTGCAACGCTAGATCTGATCCTATACAGCTTACATTGGCTCCTGTGTCGAGCAATCCCCATTCTGTAAAATTCAGAAAGGACACACTTGCATAACTTCTTTTATCTGCATTATTGTGAAAAATGGTAGATATTACCTTTTTGTATTTGTTTCTTAAATTAACATAATAATTTCTTATTCTTACTGTATTACGCTTTTTGAGTTTTGTTTTCTCAAAAAATATCCTATTTCTAACTAAATTATAGTTTCGTAACCGTTCTTCATATGGTCTAAACGCTGTTTTAAATTCATTCGAAGCTTCATTTTTTTCTGCACGCAATAATATTTTAGAGGGAGCTAAATTCGTTTCACTATTTTTTTCTACTCGTAAACTAGTTGACGATGAATGAGCTGGAAATGGTTGTATCTTATTATCTACATCTGGGACACCCGCTGTATGATAGATGCCCCCGCCTTTCGGTTTTCCGAACGGTTCTTGCAATTCGGACAGTTTGGTTTCTTTACTTCCGGTTTGCCGCAAGAAAAACAAAATATGCGAAGTTCCTCTAAACAATCTTCAAAGACGTGACCTGCCTTTTCGCAATTCCAGCAAATAATTTTTGCTGAAACTCGTTGCAATGCCGAAATATAATTTTCCTGTTCTTCAATCGTTTCTTCTTGTATTGGAAATTCATCTACGGCATAAACACGATATGATGAATCTTTGGGTTTTATTGGCAATCGAAAATGTTTACCCGCCTCCTGTAGAAAATGCTCTCTCTTTTGGACTAAGCTTCGAAGATGTCCAATAGATTTTATCTCTTCAAAAAGTAACCGATCTTTCATATCAGTAAGTAAATTACTCTGCTCTAATTCAATCAATTCTGCATCCTCGAAATGAACGGACAGTTTATCCATTAGTTTGCAAATAGCTTCATAAAAGGAATCAAACGTTTCGCCAGGTTTTTGTTTACGAGCGCGTATTTGTTCGCGCAGCTCGGTTATAGAGCGACTTTCCTTGTATTGGGCGCGAAGCGCGCTGCAAAACGTTACCCAATTGAACTGATCTACTTGTTTATGGAATCGCCAAAACCAAGAACTAGCTTTTCCCACTAACAGCTGATGAACGTTTCGGCTCATTGCCTCAAAATCATTATTGAGATGTTCTTTCGTCAACACCTGCACGCGGTATAAAAATTCCTCTACCGATAATCCTTCCGATGTTCCTTCAAATCGCACACCCCACTTCTGAATAATATCTGCTACTCTATTGTTTGCGAGAATGGATGAGGTACTTGCGCTAGGACTTTGGATTCCAGAAGCCGATCTGCTTGGCTGTTGGTTCTCCTGGGGAGCTAATGCGTTCCTAACGTTTAACGAACTCATCATTTGCAACACCGTTTCTCTAATTATCATCTCCATATCAGGTTGCGACCAATTGTCGTTGAGTAGATTGTCTTCACTCCGATTATATCGAGCATTGCTTGGCGGTCTGCCTCTGCGTCCAGCTCTTCGCGAATAAGCACCTCTATTAAAATGATTACCTCTGGGAGCCCTATCACTTCCAGCAGGAATAATTCCTTGTCCAATATTCTGTAGTTGTTCATGTTGTTGCTGTGTAACCCCTGTCGCTTCTCCGAGATCTAGTTGCCTTGCCACTGATCGGGTATTGGGACGTTTATTTCGGTTTTCAGGTGGATTATTTTTCGATTCCGGGGTTAAATTTCCAACTACCACTTTTATATCTTTTAACAAAACCTTTGCCAAACAAGAGGGACATTCGTTTTCTTTATCAGGGTGAAATCTTTTATCAACACAGGCTTTATGAAAAACATGCTTGCATTGGGTCATAGCACAAGGCTGTGTGTCGGCCATTGTATTTTCACAAATTAAGCACACATTTTGGGTAGACGCTGGTGCTAAGCTTTTGTCTGGAGTGTGTTGAATAGGCATATTTTTGTTTTTGAATTAAATCTTTAATTATTTTATTTTCGCTTTGACCTTTCAGGGAATGTAAATAAATTGATCTTAATTCTACCTGGTTTCGAAACTTTATATTTGATTATTTTTATTTTACGTTAAAATACTTTTTTGGCTATTGAAACTAATTTTTATGAATATAAGTGTTTTTATTTTCCGTCAGACAATTTGCTGATCCCTATTAACGGACAAAGGCACACTTTCGCATACTCTTCGTATTCCAGTCAATAGTAAATAAACAAACAGCTAAACTTTCAACACTTTACTCATTAACTTGATGACAACTTATTAATTAACTAATCCAAAACCATATCTATTTTTCTTCGGTCGATTATTGTCCAATTACTCAAACTCACGATTTCCAGAAGTATATTAAATGTAGTTTACTCTAGCTAAATAAGCCTCATACGAAAACAAGCGAGCTTTTTATCTAGCGAATTTTGTTGTTCCATTTTACGAAGTTTATTTTACTTCCTGATGTTTTAAAATTGGCTATGTACGCAATGTACGCAATTTCCCTGTTCCTATCTCTGGTCGATATTAAGTAACTCACGCACTAATACGAAGTCCAAAAATAAAACAACAGAGTCATCATGTGCCATTCTGTAACTCTAGATACTGGGCCTAAATAAATTGAATCTTTGTATTTAGAAACAATATATCGCTGCCCCACACGTTTGGGCGCCAAAACTTATGTAATGGTTTCATACACTTAGAAAAAAAAATAATATAAATTTCTTCTCAGTGTAGAAACTTAATCAAACAGACGGACAGCGGAGCGGGACCCATGTCTTTCCTAGCTCTTTCGGGATTGGGGGGGTAGTTGCTGACCCACTGCCTGACATTACATTAAGAATAAATTGAGAGTCCCTGCCTGAACCTAAATAACCACACGATCATGGCCGAAATACACAAATGTTACCTGTACTAGGTAACCAGTCCACGTAAACACTAATTCGAGTGTAACTAAAAAAAATGCAAAACAAAATAAGGGTTCCGAAGCCAGGTATATCGGTGACGTCTTAGATGATGTTTGACTCACACGAATTTGCTACCCACCCTACCAATGTCTTTTACTTGTATGTGTGTATTAAAGACCCCAAATTGTAGCTGATCAACTATTTACATTCCCAGGTCGCGAAAAATTAAGAACTCTACTCACTCATGATTTTCAATAGAAACATAAGAAGTAAACAATTTTATTCATTGATGATTTGTTCAGGAAAATAAAGTAAAATTTAGTAAACATTTTCATATTTTAATATAATTATTCATTATTGATTTTTCTAAGTGTATAACTAATGAGAAAGAGAATCAAAAATATGCATAGGCCAAACTAAGTTTTATAATCGCTTTTGTTTACTTTCGGTTATCCGCTTTCGGTATGATAAAACCGCAATACTAGCACAAAACACACACACTAGCTGTAAAGTTTTAGAAAATATGCATGTTCAAATATAATACAATTAAATGAAGATCAAAACAAACGAGAAATTTGACAACGAGAGTTGTACCATTCTGGGGCTCTACATTCGTATGCCGGCTCGCGATAAGAAATGTTTGGCAATAATCAAAACAAACGAACAAATTAGCAAACAGGGCTCAAGTGCCCAATAACAACAAACTCCGACGGTTTGGTTGGCATTACTCGAAGGGAACTTTAGATAATTTCAATTAAATTGGTGTATTAAATATACACATTTGCACTTACCCACATCCGATCCTCGTTGAAGGCCTTCACGATGACATGGATGACGAGCTGCTTGAGCTCGTGCTTTAGGGGGGAAATTTGTATTTATTTAGTTGAAATTATTAGTTCCTTTTATGTTTATCTTTTGGATTTGATTTATGTCTTCCAGTTGTTTAATTCCTCTGCATGTTTAGGTACTTTTTAACGATCGTAGCTTTCTACGAGCTAGTTTTGTGCGTTTAGGCTACTAGATATTCGCTGATTATTTCACTTTAATTGGGCTAAATGCTGTTAGATGCTTAGACCCGATTGCCTTATGGGCTTAATTTATGAAAATTGATTAAAAATTGAATTGAAAAAAAATGAATTTAGCTGCTACTAAATATTAAACATAATTAATTTAATTTTAATTGTATGCCTTTAATGATAATTTATTTTGCATGAGCAGGGGGCACGTGATGGCGAAGTCGACTATAGCTGATATGTACTGTAGGTTAAAGTTGCATGTGCATGATTTTAGGTTAAAGTTGAGAATGTATGCGTTTAGGTTATAGTTGCATGTGCCTGATTTTGGTTATGTTGAGATTGTATGAGTTGACATAGGTGATAGTTTCATGTGTATGATTTTTGGTTATGTATGATTTTCGGTTATAGGTTAATTTTTTTCACTGTCTCATTATTTGGTTTTTTTCTGCACTTTTTAATTTGCGGGTTCGTTAAAACGTTGGAAGGGTTTAGGCGTCTTCTTTAGTGGGACCTCCCTGTACTACGGCGACTGTCTGGCTGATGCAGCGGGGGTGCTCCGCAAGTTTGGCGACAGCCAAAGAAGAGAAAAAGGCGAGATAAGGTGCCAGCACCTCTGCAAAAACACAGGTGTGAGTGAGGAACTGGGGGACCGATTTAATAATGCCATATTTACCTTTGGATGGCTGGCACAAATGATCAGTTTAAGATGATTGACTTTGGCCGTTCTATTTTTGAACAGAATGCGGGCCTTGGACATTCCCTATTAAAAAATCACATTTATGATCCGCAATACACTTTCCGATTAAATAAACTTACTTTTTAACTTTATACCAAAAAACACGAGGCTTGATAGCCGACTTGAGGTTAATGTTAAACTTTTAAGTGGTTGAAAAACACGTCTGGTCGGTGGGAGAGATTGGCAGCAAAAGTAAAGTGGCCTCGGCTCAAAACGGAAACTTAGCATAAATCTTTCGATACCCGATCTGCCAACTATGTCCGCTGGGTGGTATTACCTAGTATCGTATAGGGATGGAGACTCGGTTTGAATATCGTAAGGCGCCTAAGCTTACAAATTTATATGTGAGCCTAATAACCTTGCCGAATATTACCCCTTATTTTGCAACCATTTCAAAGTCTGTGTGCAAAATTTGGTGTCTCTAGCTCTTATAGTTCCCGAGATCTCGATGTTTGTACGGACAGACGGACGGACAGACAGACATTTGCGCGTTTACAGTATTTGCTTACTCTTCGAGTATCGCAAATAATAAATAAGAATTTATCACAACATTATACAAACTAATTATTGTTTTTATTTTTTGTATGAGCTCATGAATGGATTTTGACAACGGAAGAACTACAAAAACAACTGTAAGTATTGAATTTAATTTTTTTTTTGTGTTACTAAGGTGCGGTTTCTCTCTTTTTGTTCTCTTTTTGTTTTCGTTTCTGTTTAGGCTGGACCTAAGTCTAAACATTTCTGGACTTGAGGTTGAAAACCGACGGCAAAAATTAACAAAAGACCGGACAAGGACAACGATTTTGAGGATAAGGCGATTTTGAGGCGAAGTAGTAGATTTAGTATAATTAATTTTAGCATAATTTAATTTAGTATAAATTAATTTTAGTTTGTTTGAAAATATTTAAAAGATTAAAAAAATTAAAGAAAACATAATGAAATTTAAAAAAAACATATTTTTAAATCGACTACAACTAATTTTTTCACTCGTGAGAGTCGCATCCAGAAGCACTCCAAAAGATGCGATCCAGAACGCATCCAGAAGCACTCGTTCCGGAACGCATCTTTTGGAAGGGAAAAATGGAATCCAATCCCGAACGTTTCCCGAAGTTGCACACATGCCCGATGCATGAAAAGGGAGCGCTCCAGGGAGCGATGAATCGGATAGCATCCGGCGTGTTCCGCTTTGCTGTAAAAAAGAAGTGAAAAAGGCATCGATCGGGCATGCATGCATGCATGCTTCGGATGCTATCCATCACCCCTTCTGGATGCGTTCCACTTCCGACTGGGAAGCTTTTGACCGAATGCAGTTCTGCGGTGTCGGAACTTTTGTATGTATGCGTAAGTGTTTCTGCATGTGAAAATATATGTAAATAAATGATACTTATGGTGTTTATGTTTTCAGCGCCGGCCGCGGAATACCCTTAAAATCTTTATTAGGAATAGGGCCGACGTGGGTTTTTTTGGAAGCTGAAAACTATGTATGGATGTCTCGATATGTGTGCTTCAAACATTGGATCTATGTGCATATATGTGTTTTTAAAGTTGTATGTGGACTGTAAGATTTTTGAATTTTTTTGGAAATTATTTAAATAATTGCGCATACAGGGATATGCTTACGCAAATATTTAACTTCAGTCTTGGAAATGTACATCAATACGCAAAGCTGGATGTAGCTTTATGTATGTATGTACATAGACTTGTAAATTGAAAACGGAGAGAGAGCCTTAATCGGGGGTGCCACAGAAACCGTTCCGCCCAAATTCCAACTGAATGTCCAACCCCTTCTCTATGTAAATTCCAACCCTCTTTGGGCGGAACGGTTTCTGTGGCACCCCCGAATATGGCGGTTTCGAAAATTGCTTGGAATAACAGCGATTGGAAATGGCCAAACAGATACGAGAAAAAATTGGATTTTTTTCTCTGGAAATATCTGATTGGAATGGAAATTGAAAAAATCTGTACTTATCTTGGTTTTTCTTACTCCACCGTCGAACACTGGTTACTTGTGGAATCCGGTCGATGGATCATGAAATGGAGTGGGGCGGAGTGTGGATACAATCTTGCTGGGGGGCTGAGCTGCGGGTGCTGGATCGGCCGTAGAAATTTCCCTCGGGTAGTTGTGGTGTAGAGAGAATGGCGACGAAGGTTTTCTTCTTGCACTTCACTTTTTATTTTCAAACTTTGAACTTGACTCGTACATAGGTTGCTTAGAATTAACATAGTATTAAGGGGGTGGATACTTCCAGAGCGGTTTGGAGAGCGGAGTGGAGACCCTTAACAGAGCGAGAGAGCGAGATGCGAGCGATCTGGAAGAAACTGCTCTCTCGACTGCTAAGACTCCAGGGCCGCTTGGAAGGGAACAAGGAGGGCCGTTTAAAGGCAAACTGGAAGCGCCGTTTGGCGCGAACATGGGTAAAGTAAGTAAATAATTGTGATGTATTCAACACGAGGTTTTTATTCCGATTTTCCACTTATTCTATGTTCCAGTTACATGTTGTTCATTCTCTTTCTCTCTTATTCTCTAGTGTTGTATAACGTATTCTTAAGTGCTGTGTAACATATTACTAGAGATGCCAGATTGATCTTTAAATTCAAATTAGTCGTTATACAAATACCTAACACGTTACCCCTTCAAGTTGTTTAACAATGGGTGTGTAATCTCTCTTAATGCTAATACTCGGTTAAGGTTTAACTACCTTACCCTCTGCGCGCGGTCTTAATATCCGCTTATCATTATTATTGTCCATTGGATTGGAAATGTCCATACTGCTTTTCATATTATTTGAACATTCCTGGTCAACTGAGTGTGCCACGTTCTCCGAAGATTTAGCCGCCAGTTGAGTTTCTCTTATTTGATCAGCATGACGTTTAATGCTGCGATTAGTTTGAGAAAGAGTGCATAAATACGTTCGCTTTCCAAGTTGTTTGGCTATTGTCGCAGGTGACCAACTAGCTCTATTGGCGTTTCTATAATCTCTAATGTAGACATGTTGCCCTTGACTGAACTCCAATTATCTCTTCCCTTTATAGTTTTTTATATTTTTACTTTGCTCATTCAAAATTTTGTCATGGACACGTGGTGGTCTAAGTAAATTGAGTCTAGTGTTCAACGATCTTTTTAAGAATACTTTCGCAGGAGTCTCACCTGTAGTGCAATGTTTGGTATTTCTAAAATCTGCTAAAATTCTATTGACAACTGTCTCTAAGTCTTCATTTGGATTTTCTTTGAGTGACGCATAAGTGGTTTTCTTAAGCGTTTTTACAAAAATTTCAGCCTGGCCATTCGTGGACGGATGCCCAGGGGCTGTGAGAATATGATTTATTTTATATATATTCATAAATTGCTTAAACTGGTCTGATGTGAACTGTCGTCCATTGTCACTGACTAAAGTTCTGACTAAACCATACCTGCAAAAGAGTTCCCTTAGTTTCGATATTGTGAAATGAGAAGTGATGTCTGACGTTATGAACACTTCAGGCCATTTTGACAAAGAGTCTATAATTACAAACAAATATTTATTTTTAATTGGACCTGCAAAGTCTATATGGATGCGTTGCCATATAGATTTTTCCGAGTACCACGGTATCAAGGTACTCTTGTTCGGACTTTCCTGCAACTGTTGACAGGGATCGCAATTGCTTATGAGTCGTTCTATGTCTATGTTGTCGATACCAGGCCACCATATGTATGATCTTGCCATGGCTTTTGATTTTACTACTCCCAAGTGAGACAAGTGTAAATATTCAAGAACTTGTTTTTGTAAGCATTTGGGAATTATAGTTCGGTAACCCCATAGAATGCAACCATACTTACTGAGAGTTCAATATCTTTTAGCTTGAATGCCTTGTATTCTTCACCTTGTAATTTAGCCACGGATCCGTCATCTATTGCAACTAGCAGCTTTGACAAAATAGGATCACGTCGTGTTTGCCTTGCTATCTCCTTATAATCCAAACAGAATTCGATTTTGTCTTTCACAAAGTTGATATACGTAATTTCATCGTGTGTTCTATCTGGTGTCTTAACTTGAGGAATCCTCGACAAGTGGTCAGCTTCATTGGAATTGCCTTTTACATATTCAACATGATAGTTGAATCCAGATAAGATTAACCTTTTCCTTCACCAAATATGGCAAGAAGTGGTTTTTGATCGGTGCGCAGTGTAAATTTTTGGCCCAGTAAATATTGTTTTAGCTTCATAACTGAAAATATAATAGCTAACGCTTCCTTTTCGATTGTACTATATTTCTGTTCATTCTGTTGAAGCGCCCTTGATATAAAGGCAATAGGTTTTAGAGTGTTGTTCCCATCTCTGTGAGAAAGTATTTCTGCAACCGCAGTGTTGCATGCGTCTGTTGTAAGAACGATTTCCAGCTCGGGGTTAAAATGAACCAAAATGTTTTCAGATGCTATGTCTCTCTTCATGTTGTTGTATGCAGCTTGACAATCTGAATTTCATACAAATTTTGAGTGTTTCTGCAACAATTGATATAGTGGATGCATTTTCTGAGAGAATTTATCAATAAATTTAGAATAATAATTGACCATGCCCGTAAATGCTCTTAGCTCTGAGACATTTGTCGGTACTGGTGCATTGAGTACAGAAGAGATTCTTTTGTAATTCTTTTTTAATCCTTCTTTATTTATGGTAAAACCAAGATACGAAATGCTATCCTGGAAAAATTTACATTTATTTTTATTTAATCGCAGACCTGCATTTTTCAATTTGTTCAGGACCGCCTTAAGGTTAAATAAATGTGTTTTGAAATCGGGGCCTGTAATGGTTATATCATCCTGGTATACCACTACATTTGGAAGGCCTCTCAACACATTTTCGATAGTTTTCTGAAAAATGGCTGCTGCTGTTTTTATGCCAAATGGTAATCGTTTTACTTTCATAATGCCAATGTGTGTACTCCAGGTGCATAAAAGTTGAGAATTCTCATCCAATAGTAATTGGTTATATGCTTGTGATAAATCAAGCTTAGTGTATAGCTCTCCTCCTTGCAGTGCTGCAAAGATCTCGTCTATGCGAGGTAATGGATACTTAAAATCACTTAGGAACTTATTGACTGTAACCTTATAATCTGCGCATACTCGAATGTCGCCATCAGGTTTCAATATCGGAACTAGAGGTGTTCCCCATTCACTATCATCAATAAATTCTAACATGCCTTGATCAACTAAATTTCTAAGTTTTTCTTCTACTTTTGCCTTCCAACGTAATGGTAGAGGTCTCGGTTTGAAAAAAACTGGAAAAAACTTATCAACGTCTGTTGATAATTTTAATGATATTTTCGGACCTACAAATGAACCTAGTCCTTCTTGAAAAACTTGCAAAAATTCATTTTCAATCTGTTCAGCTACAGCTGTGTAATCAGTACAGCTATTAATTGAGTTTACTTGACAAAGTTCAAAGTTAAATGCTCTTAAAAATGATCTTCCCAGCAAGGCTGGGTTATTGTTCTTTGATACAACTACAACAATGCACTTAGTTGTGCTGCGAAACGTTATAGATGCATCAAACTCACCCTTAATTTGAATACGGTCGCCACTGTAGTCAACATATGGAACCTTACAAGCTCTTAGCGATACATTGAGTTTATGTAACAGGTTGGCTGGAATCAGAGTACATGGCGCACCAGTTTCGCAGGTTGCCACAACATTTATGCCTTGAATTTGAATTGGCAGTGTGTACATTTCGTCTCCATTGGTGATACTGTTGTTGTTTACGCTGAAAATACTGTGATTATTATACTGTTCTTCGCTTAAACTTGAATTGGAAACTGATAGGGTAGAATGGGGTTAAACAACCAATTTGGACTTGGCACCCTGTAAAAACTTTGTTTATGATGATAATTTAAAAATTCCAACTGTCCCTGGTTCGTTAAACAATTGGCTACAAAATTCCCAGCAAACATTTTTTTGTAACTCGCGCTCTTTTTTGGTATTCGAATTTGAACAAAAGTCTCAATTGGTTGTTTTACCCCACCTGGTGGGGTAAAAAAACCAAAATTGATTTTTATGATAAGAGTGAACAACGTTGTTATTTTAATGGTTTTTATTTATTTTTTAGTAACAGAGATTTTAACAAATAGTTTATGAAACTTCATCCATCGCTGGCGTCATTTTCTGCAGCGTGAACTGCTTTTTCGGTCGACCTCTCTTTGAGCGACGATCTTCCTTACTGGCCGCCGTGTCTTGTTTTTCTTTTGAAAATTTCTTCAAAACTTTTTTTCAGATTTTACCATTGCCGCCAATGCCTGTTCTTGCTTTTTTTGGCCACTGAAGTTTTGCTCATCGTCATATGTTTCATTATTGTATGAAATCTCCTCTTCCTCCTCCAAGGTTTCCGGTTCAGGCTCATTTGGACTATCAGCCACCTTCTTCTGGATAATAAAGAATAAGATGTAAATTGGTACAGCCGCGTAAAGACACTACAGATATGTTTTCAAAATTGGTTGTTTTACCCTGTTTTTTACTGGTTATTTAACCCCAAGTGCTGTTTTTTTTAAGCGCATAACTTTTAAACAAATTCAAATTTTGTAAAACCAATTACAGATTTAGATTAAGCATGTTATTCTGCTCTTAGAAAACACTTACCTTCCTCCTTGTACTTCACTGATTTGTTGTATTTCGAACTTTTTTCGTCTGAAAATATTTTGGCGAGGACGCCTAAACACTTTCTTTCGTCAGAACTCAGGTAATAACACAAGTGCGATAGCGGAACCTTTTGCCAAAGTTGCGTAGTACCCAACACTATTTACGTTTTCGGCGGTCTTTCGATTCGACTTTTTGGAAAAAAGTTAAAGGCAATTGGTTGTTTAACCCCTTGGTTGTTTAACCCCATTCTACCCTACATGATTAACATTTCTATCTTTTTCTTGCTTAGATCTACAAACTGATGCCAGATGTCCATATTTCTTGCAGATATGGCACTTGCAGTCCTTGTACTTGCAGTCCACCGATTTGTGGTTCCGCCATCCGCAATGTTTGCACGGCATCTTCTTATTGGTATCTGCCTGATCCTCAAACTTGTTGTTGTTGTGGTTGCCGCCTTTCCATTTGTTGCGGCTCCGGTTGACGTAGTTTACTGCGTCTGGAGATTGCTCCTGATGAATATGTCCTCTAGCAGGCCATTTTGCTGCGAACTTGGTTTCGCATATTAATGCTTTCCGCAGTGCTTGCTCGGCTGTCATTGTTTCGTCCTCTTCGCAAAGTCGCTCGAAGATCGCGTTACTCATTCCCACGACGAATTTGTCACAGACGAAGGCATCTAAATGTCCGCCAAACTTACAGCTAAGAGCAAGTTATTTGACCCTCGCAAACCATTCAGCTACTGTTTCGTCGGCTCTTTTGCAAGCCATGTGAAATTGTTTGCGCTCCTGAAATATTATTGTGGGAGGCGTGTAATGAGTATTTAATGTACTGCACAACTGCGCGAAGGTTTTCGTTGCGGGGGCTGCGGGGCTGCATAAGCTATGTATTACATTGTACGCCTCGTCTCCCATGGATTTAAGCATAATCGCCTTCTTCACATTGTCGTCAATGCAGTTGAGTTCCGTGAAATGAATTTCCAGTCGTTCTCTCCAAATGTGCCATGAGGTTAGTTTTGGTGAAAACTCTGGCAAATTAGTTGCCTGTGTAAAATTTGACACAATAATGCTCTCGTTGGGCATGTTGATCTTGCTTGCCAAAAGTTGGTCTTATTTGCTTGTATTACAAGTTGCTGTCGTGGAATATATTAATATTAACCAAATTTTTTTATCTCGTCGCCATTTATGTGATGTATTCAACACGAGGTTTTTATTCCGATTGTCCACTTGTTCTATGTTCCAGTTACATGTTGTTCATTCTCTTTCTCTCTTATTCTCTAGTGTTGTATAACGTATTCTTAAGTGCTGTGTAACATATTACTAGAGATGCCAGATTGATCTTTAAATTCAAATTAGTCGTTATACAAATACCTAACAATAATGTTTATTTTATTCTCTGTTAAGGCTCCTGCGTGGATTCCATGGCTCGTGTGGTGTTCGGATGGCTGTGCGAGATTCTTTGTGGGGCTCGTGATCTTAGTGGTTCAGAATCGATGCTCTGATACTCTGGAATTTGTCCTAAAATAGCGCAGATGTCTATGATCGCGCTCTTGCTTTGTGGCTCTGTGGTCTTGGTTAGTTAAAGGTGACGTCTTTAGTCATGCTAGTTCCTAAATAGCGCCGATGTCTATTATCGCACTCTGGCTCAGTTGTCTTGGTTAGTTAAAGGTGACGCCTTTAGTCATGCTTTGATACCCTGGAATCTTTCCCTAAACAGCGCCGATGTCTGTTATCTTGGTTAGTTAAAGGTTACGTCTTAAGTCATGTTTTGATACTCTGGAACCTGTCCCTAAATAGCACCGATGTGTATTATCGCGCTCTGGATCCAAGATCACCAGGACCTGCCAAGTCGGGCAGGACGAGCCCCGAGGACTTGCAGGACACAAAAGTTAGCCGAGACGCAGGTGGGTGGTTTGCGGTTGCGTCGAGGTGCCTGGTTGCAAAGCCGATCGGTACTAGGCTCTGGCGCACGCCTGGCGCGTTCGATTGCGCTGAAGCAGGCGTGAAACCCCCGTCGAGCAGCCGCGGGCCAGAGCTCTAGAGACAGGTGCCTTACAACTACGCGTACCTTTGAATAGACCCCGGCGTACGCCTGACGCGTCTGATAGAGTGTAAATAAGCGTATCCTGGCGCGGGCGTGGGCCGGCCCAAGTGCCTGTCGACTACGCCTACCTGTGACTAGACCCTGGCGTAAGCCTGGCGCGACTGATAGAGTGTAAACAAGCGTATCCTATCGCGAGCGTGGTCTAGACCCAGGTGCTGGGCAAGTACAACGATTCTGACTAGACCCCGGCGTACGCCTAAAGCCAAGGACCTCACGTAACGCACAGCCGACTAGACCCTGGCGTAAGCCTGGCGCGTCCGATTGTTTGAGTGAGCGTCTCCGGTGGCATCAGTTGGCCCCAGAAACCACACCGCGTCAGAACCCCACGACCGAAACATTTTGCGCTTCCCGGATCATCGCCCGGTTGCCTAGGACACGGGAAACGGCAGAGATAGCAGAGACCAGCACAGCGGCTCAGTAGCAACAAAGCTAGGGCGGAGCGTTTGTCTGAGCCTGGCACTGAGCTTCAACGACTGCCCTATCGAGTTCTGGCGTACGCGTGAATCGGTAGGCAAGAGTGAGCGAAGTCCTGGTGTTGACCGGCCGGGACAGAACAAGGTACACTAGGCTGACACCGCTGGCGTACGCCTGAAGGTGGTAGTTCTCTGTTCACCCTATTCTGGGAACGGTAACGCCCAAATGTCCTATGAGCTAGAGCCAAACAGCCAGCGACTACAGCAGAATCTACGCGTAGAGGACAGCCAGAGGAAGCTACGGAAGGGAAGCAGAGCTGTCAACAGGCAAGGAGGCAGAGTGTCGACGAGCAGATTTAAAATTAGAGGATCGAGTGAATAAAATCCTGAAACTTGAAAATCTGTGCGTTCTCATTGGTCATTTGGGTCACATTCGTTCGTTACAACTTTAAAACTACTAATAATATTTTTAGGGTTATTTGTATACTTTGAGGGGCGTCGCATGTTCAACAAGGACAAGGCACTACTAGTCAACGAACGCTCCCAAACTCTTCTGACATGCCTTGTAAATTGAGAGCAATGCTGGAAGCTCTTCTTTTGGAGTTTAAGAAATCTGCTTAAATGTGCCCCTTAACATATATTTCTGAAACGCAAATTGTTATGCTCATATTAGAGACCCATCTAACAAATACGAATAATTTTCATATAAACGAATACACATTTTATCATACAAATCATCCTGATGGTGAGGTTCATGGTGGCACAGGCATCCTTATAAAGCAATGCATTACGCACCATTCTCCGAGAACTTCCGGTCTCTATTAAAACTTGAGTACAAACTGCTTTTGTATAACGCAGTCCTCAAACCTATCTAAACATATGTGTTTAGAACACTCTAAACATGAAGGGTAAAAAATAAACAAATTAACGATCGCACTTGTATAATCTATGTCTAGACAAGAAACTCATAAAATGTCCCAAAATATGTGCATCGCCGAAATAGTCTCACGCTAACAATGTCTAAGCAGCGCGGGTCACCGAATTGAACCCAATGTACACAGATTTGTACTTATCGTGTAGTTGGGCGATGCTATTTACAAACACAACCGTAATAAATTAAATGTTTTATGGGCATAGTCTCAGATAACCGATCTTTAGCCATTAAAATAGGATCTTGCCACGAATAATAATGTAAGATGAATCCCTTTCAAGAGGGTGTAATGGAAAATACTTGTACGTTTAATTGCTTGTGCGGCGGCCCCACAGAGCGGCCACATTTCAACCCCCGTGGATCACTGCGCTGATCCATGGCTAGACTAAGCTAACATATGCGAACTCATGAGAAAATAAAATCAGTTTCAATCCAGAACTCAACAAATGTAGATGTCTTTTCATCTTGGTTTGGTCAAGGCATTTACATTTTGGTCCTTCGACGTCTTTGTAGTTGCACCCTCTATGGTAATGCTTCTCAAAGAACAAACCAGCGCCTCAAAGATTCTGTTAAGTGCAAGTCACTTACAGCTACAGGCTGCAAAATAGGTTACTCTGTATTCCCCCCTGTTGGTAAGATGCAGAGTATTTGTAATTAAAAGCAAAAAGATACAAAAGAGTCTTTTCTGT
This sequence comes from Drosophila oshimai, assembly GCA_018150695.1. Lineage (NCBI taxonomy): Eukaryota > Metazoa > Arthropoda > Insecta > Diptera > Drosophilidae > Drosophila > Drosophila oshimai. The sequence goes on along the minus strand of JAECWM010000266.1, from coordinate 740,588 downwards.
TTGTGTGTGACAATAAATTTATAATTAAATTTTTTGTGATATTGTGGTCGAGAAATCGACAATTGTTTGAATAAATTAAATTTAAATAATTATTTTGCCACCGTGCAAATATTGTGCGTATTCGAGGCCGTAACATCGAATAAAAATATTGTGCGTATTCGAGGCCGAAACATCGAATAAAAATATTGTGCGTATTCGAGGCCGAAACATCGAATAAAATTGTGACATTGTGGTCGAGAAATCGACAAGATTAAGTACAGCGTTTTCGAGGCTTACATCGAAAAAAGTTACAGTTACTGTTCGTGTAAAAAACATCGTGAAAAAAAAAAAAAAAACGTCATCAGTCATCAAAATCGTTAAATAAAATTAAAAAATCTACAAAATTACTTTAAAAAAAAAAAGGAAAATCAACAAGAAATAAAAAGTTGACTGTAAAAAAAAAAATCATCATCAGTCGCTAATCGACAGTTAAAAAAAAAAAAAATTAAAGACGACCCGTGTGAGTGACAATGGGGCGGATTGCGGATTCCCACCTTCGTGGGAAAAATTCGTTAAACCTGTGCTGCCAGCACCGGTCCCGTTCGGCGCGCCAAGCCGGACCACGGAGAAAGGAACAACAAGTTACTACCGCAGCTACACCACCTGCAGTACTCAGCGAAGAAAATACAATCTGCGGCCACAAGGACTTCAGCGTCAACAACTACAAACTGCAGTCCCGACGACTTCAAGCTGCAGCGTCAACGACAACTACAAACTGCAGCTCCGAAAACTACAAGTTGCAGCCCATAGATGCCATTTTATCCCGCCGGCAGGACCTCACTACGGAGGTGTTGATGAAGGTGGGGTTAAAGTTGCTAAAGCGACAACAAAATAAGCGACTCCAAGACGGGCTACAACTGCAGCAAAAACGAGGTCCAGCGACAAGCGGCGCAAGATTCTTCAGCTAAGTTTCATTTAAAATATTTTAGAAAAGTATATTAAATTTCCGTTATTATTATCCTACGAGTTTATTTAAAAAATATCAAAATGGTGTCCGATAAAACAGTCGTTTGCAAGTTTTCTAAATCGATTGAGCAATTAGAAAATTATTTAAAAGAAACATGTACAGCTATAGATAATGGAAAAATTAATACTTTTCCAATCAGGATAGGTAAAATAAATTTTTATTGGAAAAAGCTAGTTAGCTTAAAAGAAGACGAAATGATAAATGTTAATAATGAATATGATGATGTTTTAGAAGAATTAGAGTTTGACGTAGTAACTGTAACAAAAGAAATGAAAGAAAAATTTGAGAATATTGTGCCGAAAGTGGGGGCTGTTGCAAGTCAAAAAATTGATGATTTGCCAACACTTCCGAAAATTGAGGTACCCACACTCTTTGGGGATTCCAAAGATTGGGACCTGTTTTATGAATTATTCACTGAACTAATTCATTTAAGGGAGGATCTCAGTCCTACCTTAAGTTTAATTACCAAATTTCACTTAAGGGAGAAGCGAGAAATGCAGTTTCTCACTTATTGTTAGGTTCAGGGGAAAATTATGTAACCGCTTGGGAATTGTTAACCAAGCGGTATGAAAATAAAAGGAAAATATTTTCCGACCAGTTGAACCGCCTTTTTGAGCTTCAAAATTTAAATGTTGACTCAGTTAGGCAGTTAAGAATGTTTATTGACACGATTAATGAGTCAATTCACATTATTAAATTAAAGGCACAGGTATCTGATGAGGTTGATAAAATCTTTGCACACATAATTATTTAAAAAATTTAACATAGAAGCTCTGCAGTTATATGAGAGCCATGTTAGAAAGAACAAGGAAATTCAAATACTATGCGACGACATGGATTTTTTGGAGCAACGACTAAGTTCGATAAGCTCGTTTTAGGATGAAAACCCTGTTAAAAAAGTGTTTACAATTAATGTAAAAGAATTTCCCACTTATAAGTGTCCAATTTGCAAAGTTGTGGGACACACTATTTTTAAATGTCACAAATTTAGAGCTTTAAATTCAACAGAAAGGTTGGATAAAGTTAAAAAGGCATTTTTATGTTTTAAATGTCTGAAACACCCTTATAGGAAAAAATGCGTTAGCGAAACATCGTGTCCGCATTGTAAGGGAAATCACCACTGCATGCTACATGCTAGTTTTGGCCAAAACCAAAAATTTCAAAATGTGAATACATGCATGACAACGGAACAAGTGTTGCTACCTACAGCGCGTGTTCAAATAAAATCTTCTAATGGAGATTTTAAAAATTTTAGGGCTTTGATTGACACAGGGTCACAGAGCACAATAATTTCGGAAGAATCTGCGCAGATTTTAAAGATACCGAAAATTCGATCTGAAACAGAGATCAGTGGGGTATCTTCCACGGAAAGGTGCATCTCGAAGCACAAAGTCAATCTTTTAATTAAAAGTGAAAACAATAGGAAAACTTAACAAGTTGAAGCCATTGTGCTTCCAAAAATAAAGATAGATCTTCCAGTTAACACATTTGATGTTGACAAATACAAATGGGAGAAATATAAGTTAGCTGACCCCGGCTTTGATAATCCAGGCCGTGTTGATATGATTATTGGGGCAGATTTTTACACTCATATTTTACAGAATGGAGTTGGGTGGATTGTTTCTGGATGCCAAAGATCCAAAAGAAAGAAAACAATCGTAGGAAAATTTTCAAAAAAAAAAAAAAGTTAAACCAGTTTTTGAGTTTTCAAAGAAAAATATATTTTAGTTTTCATTTTATCCCGCCGGCAGGACCTCACTACGGAGGTGTTGATGAAGGTAGGGTAAAAGTTGTTAATAATCTTTTTAAGAAAAGATATTATATAAGGGGTAACAGCTTGGCGGAAGGTGTCAAAATTGTAATGAGAAATATTTCATTGTGAAAAATTCATATTTCTTACAAAAGGGACCATAGGCAGTTTAAGGTCATTTTAACCAAGCACTCGTGGCGGTGCGCTACAAACATCGCTAGCATGCAGGTAATTTAGGAAATCCAAGCAAGGCAAATAAAGTCAGACTATTTCAAGTAAAGTTTAAACAAAGAAAATAATCAAAATGGATTAGAATACTTGGGTATTAAGATTTATAACATCTTTCAATTACAAAAGTAAAAGCCTGTCTTTCGGGAACAATAATGTTTCCAGGGAAACGATCAGGTGCTAAATCATACCTATCAATAATCGTTGATCATGGTCGACTCAATACCAATACTTTAATTTCAGCTTTTAAAAAAGATAGATTCAATCAATTATATAAAAATAATTTAGATTTGCAATCTTACAATGTAGAATTCGTAAATGACTTAACTGACTAAATAAGATACTTGATCTAGCTAAGCAAGGGATTACACTGCTCGAGTTAACAATAAGTTTCTAATTGCTCACTACAATTTACAAACGAAAGAGTAAAGAAATGTTTTTACATATGGGCAACCGAGAATTTGAAACCAGCCCGAAAACAAAAAGCTAAAAAACATATTCAGTGGTTTGCAATTTTTTTAAACATAGAACAAACTGTCTAAGCAATGACAAAAAATTTAATATTTTTTGGACAACTAATTAATATTACATTTTTTGGTATTTTTGTTTTTTTAGACCGTTTTCATTTGTCATTTCCCTATTAGAAACAATGGAAAACATTGTCACAAAGTGCACATATAAACATTTCCAAGTCAAAAACTATCAAATCGTGGCTAAAGTAAGATAATCACCTTTAGCTGATGGAAGAAGTGTAACGTCCGCAACGAACGTCCGCAACAAATTAAATTAAGATTATTTTATTAACGGAACAAGTACTTCTTTTAAGCTGCATGATATGGCAACATACACCATTATTAGTTATCTTACTTTTTGGTTAACAATCTAAGTTCGCTTATAAAGAAAAGCACACAAACCCAAATCTCCATTTTGAACGTCCGCAACGGAACTTGACAAAATCTTTCAAAAACAGTAACCCTTGTTTTAAATAAGTTAAACCCAAGAAACCATATGGCAAATAAACAAAAACCCCACCAACCACAAACAATCAAATTCTACAAACTAACGCAGGATTACCCATATTGTAAAATAAATGTTGATCAATTAATATCTTAACTAAAGAAATACAGTAAATAAAATACCAAAAGTTTTATGTAAAGATTTGAAGATTTGCTTCTAAACATGAGTGTTAAACAATTGGATACAAATTATTGTTATGTTAACAATTTAAACTATATATAAAGTACTATAAGAAAAGTACTAAATGAAATAATGTAAACAAGGCCGTTAATATGGTAAAATTATCGCAACCATACAACTTATCAAATAAATACAGTCCACTAGTTATTTGTGTTGCAATTGTTAATAAAATAAATATAAAAATATATAAATCCATTTATTAGTTATAAACTTAAACTTAACGGCCCTTATCAAAGTATTCAAAATAACAATATAAAATTTGTATGTTTGTATATATGAACACAAAATAATAAATAATGATTAAGTTAAATTGTAAAGTACTTCTCGTACTACATCTCGGCGCTTTTCCTGGCCCTTTGCAGAATGTTTAGAACACTCTAAACATGAAGGGTAAAAAATAACCAAATTAACGATCGCACATGTTTAATCTATATCTAGACAAGAAACTCATAAAATATCCCAAAATATGTGCATCGCCGAAATAGTCTCACGCTAACGATGTCTAAGCAGCGCGGGTCACCGAATTGAACCCAATGTACACAGATTTGTACTTATCGTGTAGTTGGGCGATGCTATTTACATACACAACCGTAATAAATTAAATGTTTTATGGGCATAGTCTCAGATAACCGATCTTTAGCCATTAAAATAGGATCTTGCCACGAATAATAATGTAAGATGAATCCCTTTCAAGAGGGTGTAATGGAAAACACTTGTACGTTTAATTGCTTGTGCGGCGGCCCCACAGAGCGGCCACATTTCAACCCCCGTGGATCACTGCGCTGATCCATGGCTAGACTAAGCTAACATATTCGAACTCATGAGAAAATAAAATCAGTTTCAATCCAGAACTCAACAAATGTAGATGTCTTTTCATCTTGGTTTGGTCAAGGCATTTACAATATGGCTCTGAAGTATATAGGAACGCCAGCAGCAGTAACATTGAGTTAATCCAAAGAGCTCAATTCAAAACATTAAGACCCACCACTGCAGCACCATGGTACATCCGTACTTCTAACATCCACAAAGATATGAATTTTCAACTTTTCCAAAATAAAAAAGCAATAGCGAACACTAAATAGCGGGCCAAGCTGCAGGACCCTCCCAACAGACTTGCACATTCATTAACTTGCAAAACTACCCGAACGCGTCTCAGGCGAAGAGATCTCCCAACCCAGATTAAAAGTTAAGGACGTAACACAATATTTTTGTTAAAACAAAGATAGGATTCAATAAATAATTAGTTTAGTTTAGTTTTTACATAAATCTGAAACATGATCCGAGCGACGAAGACTAAACACGTATCTGACGATAGCATTACAAGCAACAACTATTTTTTGCATATCTAATGAATCACAATTACCAAAAACTTCCACACCATAAAACAAGGACAGTCTTGGCCACAAGCAATCTTAAATTTTCCGGCAAAAATGATTTTGATGTGGACAGTTGTCGTAAGAGACCATACGTTCGACCAGTTGCCTTCGAGATATGCTTACTCCATGACAGAGTGTTGTTAAAAGTGAAACCTGGGTTCACTGCGTGGTCTACATAATTTAGGGTTGTGTTGTTTAAGACCAAGCACTGCAGCTGGCTTGTATCGAAAGACTTTTTCGCGATCACAATACATTTGCTTTTTTTAGGTTAAGACTCAGACCATTATCCCTAGCCCAAATATTAATAACAGAAAGAACACTATTACAAACAGAAATACATTCATTCACTTGGGACAACGGTTTACTTACATAAAATTGGACGTCGTCGGCATATAAGTGGACAGTACAGTTAGACAAAACATTTGGTAAATCATTCACATACATAGATAACAAAAGTGGACCTAACACTGACCCCTGGGGAACTCCCCTACTTAACAACCTAAAACTCGAAGTATTATCGAAGTGACCAGCAAGGTCAAAAAAGTGACCCAGTTGCTATCGAGCTTTTGGCGAATGTCTTCCAATGTCTTCTTTTATTCCTGAATCCTGATTGCTTCTGACAGAGTAGAGAATTGTTTTCTAGAAACGGTTGAATTTGCATGGCCATGAGGTTCTCGAAAGTTTTAGCTAGGAAAGGAAGGATAGATATAGGGTGTATTCATTATTGGATTTTGGGAGGGGAAGAATTTTTGCCTTTTTCCACATCGTTGGGAATGTAGATGTCGTAAAAATTGAGTTGAATATATATGGTATATGAACCAGTAGTTTAGGTAAAAGAATTTTAAAAAACTTTGGGTTTAAGCCATCCAGACCTTCAGCATTAGATTTTACTTTTAAAATACACTGCAAGACGTCACATTGGTCGACACACACAAAGCTAAAACTATTATCACAGGTCGTTAAGGTATTCAGGATCTTGTTAAATCTAGCTTCAGGTACATTGAACTCAGTAAAAATATTTATTAAACTCTCCACGTCAACACTTTCGTCCACAAATTTTTGCTTCTTCCCAACACCAATAGTTTTAAGCTCGTTCCAAACTTGTTTAGAAGAAACAGATCTGCTGAACTTTTCTTTGTAAAGATCACATTTAGCCGAACTTATTGCTTTAGTTGTCTCGGATCTAGCTCTCGTGTACTGTAAGTTACTGTAAGTCTTCGGTTGTGTAGCGTTTCCATTTTTTGTACGCTGTGTCCCGCAGCCGAATCTTGTCCTTTATTTCCTGACTGAACCAAGGATTGTGTCTAGGCTTGGATATCCTTTTTTAACAGATACACATTTATCAAACAAATACAAAATATTATTGTTGAGAACTATAACTGGGAATCCACATCAGGAAAACTATAAATTGAAGACCAGTCACTCGTATTGTAGTGAAGCTCCAGTTCTTCATAAATAATATTTCTAAAATCTCTGAACGAATAGGACTCAACATTAAACACAAAAGAAATATCATGATGTGTAACAAGTTAAAAAACAAGAGCAAATGCACTCCGGGAGTGCAGGCAGAAGTGAAAACTTGAACTTATGGCGCGTTGGGCACCTTTTTGGGTGAGCATTTTTAGGTGCGCTCGCGACATGAGAAATTGTACATTAAAAATCAAGTTTATCAAAGCAATGTGGGCACTGGGAAGTGGTTTTATTTGAATGAGTACATTTTAAATTACAATTACAAATAGAATACAAAATTTATTAATTCTCATCCATAATTTCAACAACTCTTACATCATCATTATTAGCATTTTCATCATTATTACCAGGACTTTCATCAAATTCTAAAACTGAAACAATAGGTTTATGGTAGCTAAAGAATGAAATGAACAATTTTGATTTAAATCTATTTATATATCTTGTGAATACTGCATCAACAGTAGTTTTGTATTTTGTTGTGCTAAGATTGCAATCATTGGACATCGTTAAATCTAATTCTTCATGTATAAAGGCAATTAATGATTGACTCTTGACATCTGCAAAGTTTATGTTGAAATCTCCACTCAAAATCATAGGATAATGATCAAATCTTATATTAATTTTCATCATAAATAGTGTGGAAGCAGCTTTCGAATAAATGAATAAACTTGAATACAAGAACTCTCGTATTGCTTGTAAAGACTAATTTGGTACAATATAAATTGCGGCCATTATTATTGTTTGTCCATTAGAATGGCATTGGGAAATACATATGTATATCACCAATATTCGAAACATTACACTATAGGTCGTTTGACCACTTTTTGTGGCCTAAACTAATAACTCGCTCATTTTAAAAGATAAATGCATGAAACTTTACCAATCATAGTTTTGTATACCTAAGTATATTATGTATAAAAATCGTTCAGATCAGACAGCTATATCTTATAGCTGCCATAGGAACAATCGGGTCAACCATTTTTGTTTTTAAAGATAAATTCATAAAACTCAGGAATCGGCTTTGGTATACGATTTTATTATAATTTTGAAATTTCGTAAAAATCGGATGACTATATCCTGAAAAATGGAAAGGTTTATCGAAAAATAAAATAAGGGGAAAGTTGTAGATCTTGAAATGCTCTACAAAAATTATCCATTTGATTTTTTCTGTAGGACCCACCATTTTCCAGATATCGCGCTTGTAAGCATCACGATATACATAATGAGCACACATACGCCACGTATATTTATTTATTTTTCGATAAACCTTACCGTTTTTGAGAAAAACTCAAAAAAGTCAAAATGTTTACCTGTGACCTTGAATAACTCAATTAGCACACCTGGGATCGATGGGGACTTTTTACAATTTGTTCTTTGGGGTAAACCAAAGGCCTCCACCAAAATTCAGCTCTGTCGGAATTAATGTTATTTGAAGCCGTTTTTAATTCTAGATTGACTGGACTAAATAGGTTGTAGCCTGGGACTAGGCGGGACTCACTTTGTTAGTCTAATTGAAATTTAGTTTCTAAACAAACTAGACAGCTTACTTTGACACAGAATTTTGGGGACATCACGAACGATTTCTACAAAGTACACTCACAAACACTTAGTACAAACCACAGTTATTAATGTTCCTTGCAAAAGTTTCACTTAAAGCGCCTTTAAAGTATACTTTTTTCCTTTTCTAAATTGGACCGAAAACTTTAAATTTTACAGCAACGCCAATTGCTTTGGCAACAGATGTTTTAACAGCTGTTATCTTAGCAGTAGCGCCCTCTAAAAATGTCACATTGAAGATTGGTCGTCTGTTAATGCAACGCGCTAAAAAAATTTATGTTTTACCAATTTAGAAAAAGAAGAGTTTTGGCCAGAAAATGTGGTGAAACGACATATAGTTTATTAGTGCATTAGTGCTAAGCACATACACACACACACACACACATAGACACACACAAATCTCATCTGTCGCGAACCCGCCTGAAAATGCTCACCCACAAAAGTGCCCAACGCGCCATAAGAAGTTTTCACTTCAAAAAAATGTATAATGATCCTTAACAATTTATTTGAGTTAGTTTTTGAACACAATATCGACCAAATGGACATTTTTGTTCTTGATGGCAAAAAGTGTCCTTTTCGAGCAGTTTCCATGACTTTCTCGAGCAAATTGGCCGACCTAATGGTCATTTCGGTGCGAATGCTCTCCATGAGCTCTGTGGTGGTATTGGGCTTGCTCATGTACACTTTGCTATTCAGATAAGCCCACAAAAACAAGTCCGGCTGGGTTTTTTGCCTCTGTATTTTCGTGGTTACGCACGCTGCGTTTTCATAATTGAACGCCCATTTTCTTTTTGTGTCAAGTTATTCATGGCTCAAATTGTATTGAATTGACGTTTCCAAAACGTACCTACACAAGCCAATCGCTTTACAAACGTCAAAGCTATTCAGTGTTTCTATACTGAAGCTCAAGATGGCGCTTAGGTTAACCCTTAGGTTAACCCTATAAAAATTCCTAGTTAATAAATTATAATTATTAACGGTTAAAGGTCTGAATATTTTTTGTTTTCTATACTATAAATTAGTATAACAAAGTCTGTGCGTAGCCGGCTATTCCCACAACACTGTTTTTTTTATGATAGCCAGAGAATATGGTCTGGTTTGCAAAGAGGAATGACAATTTTCGCGTCGGTCATGAATCGGTTTTACTCCGTCCCCGAAAATCCATAACGCGCCTAATGAAGATTGATTAAAAAAAAAACAAGTGAAAAAGGACTGGCCTCTCTATTTTAATTTTAATCGCGTCTTTGATCTGTTCTGTTCTCTTCATACATCTCTCAGTGCCAATTTGCAGCCCTCGATCTCGCTTTATGTTTTCTTTAGGTATATTGTCAAAATATTACATTAAACTAGCTGACCCGCGGGTTTCGCTGCTTACTAAATGAGATTTTGTTAATCATCCTGCTACTGCGGCGTTTCGTCGACCCTAGGTGTAACTGGTAAAGTCTGAACTGGGTTGGAAATGATGTGGGTTCCTAGCGCTTCCAGGTCCACTTTCCGGCCCAACTTTATTTCGGCTTCAGTAAATGCTCTTATCGACCCTTTCGCTTAACGCGAGAGTCATGGCAGCCTGCAGCTCCTGCTCGCAGACCTCCACGTTGTCTAGCACCTTGATCTTCGGCAAATGGCGCAGCACTCAGGCTCGAAAGGAGTTTCCAGCAGTAATAGAACATGGATATTCCATCAGCCCAGAGAACTAAGCGAGTGGTACCCCGCCAGGTGGTCGAGCTTAGCATAGCTGGAGATCTCGTTCTTCTGCAAATAGAGCTCCTTTCGCTGGTGGCAGTTGCTCTGACTGCTCAGTGAGATTATGCGGTTGTCACAAAATGCCAGCACATCCGGGCGTTATATCTCCAGGCAGACGTTAATGTCCTCTAGGTCGCTGCCAAACACGTTCAGTCCGATCACGCATCGGAAGTTCGAGCTCTGTGACTTTGCCTAGGCCATATCCACGCGTTACGCAGAATTTGCTTTTCGTTTTGCCTTTGGAAAATTGTTGTTGTCTCTCGCTGAATCGCGAGTAAGGTTCGTGGGCCACCGCAAATTCTTCAAAATAGGATGGCCCACGTAGGTTCTTTACTTCATAACTCAATGACAACACAGGAAAATTTAAACCGCGAATTCCTAAAAGGAGGATAACCCACATAGGACAAAAAGATAAATAACTTATTATAATAAGACACTGAACAAAACTTTTATTCACTTTCAAAGCGAATTGACGTGTTTTTTTTTTCTGCGCTCCGAATTTTATTTGTTTTTGTGTGGTAGCCCAACGGTGGGAAAATACAAAACGTGTATATATCGGTTTATTTATTTGTAAAGTTCAATATTCCGTTCGCTTCGCGAGTGAATCTGATCTATTTTTGTGAATAATAACAATAAAACAATTTATTTTTTGGTTTATGTTCTGTTATTTTGTTATTGTGCTTTTTTTTTCGCCTCCTTTGTTTTGTGCTTTGTCCGTCCACCGTGGTGGTGGTGCTGTGTGTGGTTTGTGTTATTGTCTTTGCATGCAAATCAACTGCAAAACACCCCAGCTCTTGCACTCTTTCGCTCTATCTGTCTACCCACATAATTGAAACTTCTAAGAGTGCAGTGGATATAGTAGAGATCGGCAGCTAAAAAGGATTCGGAATCCGATCCATCCACAGTGGAGTGTATGCAAACAGCTACGCCTTTAAATTTCCCGCCACAAGGGAATATTGAGTTCGGACTACCGGCCATGGTGGTTCTGCAGACGCACAGTCTGCACCTTTTAGTGGTTCCACTAAGGTAACAAATATTTGTTTCTTTGCTTTGCTAGAATCAAACACCTTCTGATGTTTTGTCTTGTATACAAGCCAAAACTAAAGCCGATAAAGTCAAGGTAAAACAAGAAAGAACGCTATAGTCGGGTTACCCGACTATAAGATTTGCGATACTCATTGCCCTCTTTAAAAACAGCTAGCTCTTCAAAAAAGTGTAGCCTACTTTCATGCGCAATCAATTGTTAGCGCCCTTATCTAAAAAAGTTTAGCCTACTTTCGAGCGCACAATTTTTTGAAAATGGCCAGATGTTCAAAATTTTTAGATGTTTGGGTAGATATTTTCAATACAAACAACGTTTATAAGGGCTTACAAATGTGGACACCACAGAGTTTCGCTGTTTGTGGGCGTAAAAAAGGGCGTGGGCGAGTTCCAGGATTACTCAAATCACCTTTTCCGCTATCCAGTCCATTTTAAATAGGCTGTCTGATAGAGATCAGTTAGTAGTCCTAGGTGATTTCAATATACCTGGGGCTGCGTGGTTCAGCGATAATTAATCGAACTTCTTGCTTCCTATCGCACATGACTTTATTGACGGTTTGCTTGACATTTCTTTATCTCAAGTTTATACAGGGTGGGCCAAAAGAAATTTCCCTATTGGAAGTTGCTCATATTTTTGCAAATTACCGCCAATTTCAAATCGGTTTTGATATTTGTGGACTAGATAAATGAAAAATTTATGTGAACAAGCCATGGAACGATATACGCCCCAAGAACGCGGAATAATTCTGAAGGCGGCGTTCCGGGGTCGTCTCATCTCCTGTTTTGGCGACTTACACTGGCCCGCAAGATCGCCCGATTTAACAGTTCCAGATTTTTTTTTTGGGTTTTTTTGAATTCCCGTGTTAACATGAACAAGCCCGATCCCCTGGAAGCTCTCAAGGACAACATTCGACACGATTATATATAATCGTCTCAACTTTTCCAATAAAATTCTAAAGGTTCAAATAAACATAATCAACAAACAGAATACAAATTTTTCATTTAGGTAAGAAATGAGAGCCAAACAATATCGGATGACTTTTTTTGGCTCACCCTGTATAAGTTTACACAATAAAAGTGGTATCTATAAGTTGTCGGCTATCCCCAAACTTTTCGAAAATGTCACTACTCCTCATTTGCAGCACCTTTGTAGGTCAGTAATATCTCCGTATCAAAACGAATTTATAAAAAGAAGATCAACAACTACTAACCTTTTGGAGCTCACCTCATTTGGGATGAAGGACTTCAAAAGTAGCTTGCAAACAGATGTAATTTACACTGACCACCTTGGCCGGCTTTTATTTACTTTATTTATCAATGACCTCCCCTTAATTATAAAGCATTCTCGCGTACTTATGTACGAAGTTTATGTTGACTTATGCCTACAGTATAAGGATGTTTCCAGCCATTCCGACTTATTTATTTATTTAAGCAATTGGCTGCTTACTAAGACTAAAACAAGAAAACTAACAATAAGGCAATAAATGCAGTATAAAACAAGGAGGAACGCTATAGTCGGGTTTCCCGATTATCAGAAAAAAAGGGCCAAGTAAAAACGCTAGAGTCCCAAGCCCTCCACCTTTAAAAAAGTGTAGCCTGCTTTTAGGCACAATCAATTTTTAACACACTTGTAAACACAATTTTTGAAAATGGCCAGATTTTCAAAATTTTTAGATAACTGTGCAGATATTTTGAATACAAACAACATTTTTGGGGCGTGGTCGGGTTTTGAAACAAACTTGATCTACGTGGGGTATGGTATATAGAATTCTGTATGCAAAATTTAGTGGCTCTAGCTCTTAGGTTCCCGAGATCTAGGAGCTCGTACGGACGGACGGACGGACAGACAGACATTTCAACGTTTACAGTATTTGCTTACTCTTCGAGTATCGCAAATAAATATTAAACAAAGTTACATTTCAGAATTTAGGTAATAGTAAATTTTACACAGTACTGTGGGCCAGAAATTTCAAATTTTTGCCAAAAATACCTTTTTTTTAAAGAAATTTAATAAAACTGCTATGGGATCTTGTTAAGAATACTTTAAGCTATTTTATGCCAACTTTTCAAACAAATTGATTTGTAAATTATTTTATGCCAAATTTTTAAAGTTAAAACTTCATAAAACATTGAAATTTTTTTTGAAAATTACAGCCAAAATGTCGTTGCCTACAGCAATACGAAACATTAACAAAAGTTTCGCACATACCTTATATACATAGCAAATAAAAAAAGAATATTCAAAATATTCCAAACACATCTTTTAAAAATTTAAAAAATCTATAAGTTTAGCTGTTTTTTTTATAAAAATGTACTTTGCTTTAAACCTGTAAACCTGTGTTGAGTAAAACTTTTAAAACAAATTATTTGATCAGTTATCAATTCGGCAGGGGCGCGGGTTTTGTGCGACTCTCTTTATTTTTTTTTATGAGTTTTCAAAGTTGAGACCCAATTGGAAGTCAAACATGATTTTAGTGAATTTGTGAATTTAAAAAGGCCTAAAAGTATGCTTCACTCCAAATGTTCTATAGAAAACAACCCAAGTTCTACACAAAACAACCAAATCAACATTTTGTTGCATACTTGTACAACCGGGTGTTAAAAAATGATTTAGCAGCCAAAAAGTTAAACAAATTTAATAAAACTGTTCGTAACCAATGTTGCCAATACTAGCATCCGCAACATTGCTGCGAACAGCAATGCCGATTAACCTGGGAACAACACCAAACTTCCCATATACCCAGCCAGCTCAAAGCCGCTGACTTTGGACTGGGTACCAGGCGCTAAGCTAGTAACTGCTGATCAGCAGATTCTCCTACTAGCCAAAAGAGCCACTCACCAACCAAGCCGCGGAAACGGCATAGCTCCCGATCGTCTCGTCGGTCAAAACAACCTCTGCACGGCCCCAGGAGCATTCGAGACTCCTGCGCGGACAATCAGATAACGGTGTGAGAACAAACATTGGTGACCCCGACGTGATCTCAATACAAGAGATCACACTCCGAACACACACCGCAGTATCCAGCGGTACAGAATCCCTTCTTGTCGAGACAACCTATTAACTCGCAGGAGCGCTTACTCCAGCGTTACAGGACATCCTCTTGTTGAGACCAGATCTCACAGGAGCGTATACACCAACGTTATCGGACCGTCTCCTTGTGAGACCACCAGACCTCACAGGAGCGTAGATCCAGCGTTGCAGAACCCTTCCTTGTCGAGACAACCTATTAACTCGCAGGACCGCTACTCCAGCGTCACAGGACAACGCCTCGTCGAGACAACCTATTAACTCACAGGCTCGCTTAACCCAGCGTTCAGGATCTCTCCTCGTTGAGACAACTTATTAACATACCAGCGTTACAGGACAACGCCCTAACAACGCATTACCACAGTCCCGCTTAATCCAGCTTCAGGATCTCCGTCGAGACAACTTATTAACTCGCAGGAGCGCTTACTCCAGCGTTACAGGACATCCTCTTGTTGAGACCAGATCTCACAGGAGCGTTTACACCAACGTTATCGGACCGTCTCCTTGTTGAGACCACCAGACCTCACAGGAGCGCAGATCCAGCGTTTACAGGATACACCACCCATATTGGGACACAACAGCTTGCGCCAGCAACAGCACACACTACTCACACTGAGACGCTACAGTTAAAACTAGCTTCACAGGATTCTACAAAGAACCTTAACACAATTTCATGAAACAGTTATGAAGGCATCAAAATATTAAGCTGGTAAGAATTACCGTTAACCTACCACCGCAACTGGTGAAATGTCCACGTCATTTATAATGGAGACCAGCCAAGCCCGGGCTGAACTCAACTCGATTTGCATAAACAAATGCAACAGTTAATCAAAAACTATGGAAAGGATTCAAGCGACAGAAGGACTCGAGAAGGATATTATGCTAGGAGACTAGCACAATTGTCGGAATTATGGACTTTATATCAAGAGACAGACCAGACATTAAGAGACGCAGCGCTCCCAGCTGACAATGAATACTTCAAACGTTTTGAAGGCCTAAGGGAAACAGTTGAGAAATATAAACAAATCTTTAAGGACAACATGCCAAGCGTTAGTGAACCAATCAGGCCTTCACGCGAGGATTAAAAACAACCAAGGAAAACGCAATCGGAAGGCCAAGTTCACGATGACCCCGCAATCAACCGAGTCATACAAATCTTAAGGCGGAGATGCACAAAGCTAGAATCCACAGTAGCCTTGGCATCAACCGCGGCCACAATTACACCAGCACTACAACGGCATCTTGACCATCAGTGGGATCTACTAAGGCAGGCACAAGACGCCCTGTACGGTGTGCCGGGAGCCGTAGCTGCAGCAAAAAGGGAATTATCCCAATGCCAGAATATTTCTGACGATTACGAAACGTTACTGCTCTACAAACCTGAAGCACAGCTGAAAATATCCCATCCACCGGTCAACATACCGGAATTTGGAGGCGAATACTTAGAATGGCCAAGGTTTAATGATTTATTTGTGGAACTAGTGCACAATAAACCATATTCTGGTACTGAAAAGTTGCACTTGCTCCAGAGTGCTCTACGCGGAGAAGCACGCAACATCCTAATAGATACAGACTTCTCGCAAGGCGGCTATGATGATACATGGAAACGACTCGTTACGAGATACCAAAACGGGAAAATTTTGGTGTATGCAGCCATAGCCAAGATCGTGGACCAAAAACCAATAGATGGTTCAGCTCGACAGATACGAGCCGTTCACGATAATATTCAAAAGGCACTCAGCACATTAAAAAACCTGGAGGTATGTACAAAAACATGGGATCCAATTGTCGGGTTCCATATTCGACGGAAACTAGATCCACTGACACTATCAGAATTAGAAAACTCCGCGGACGCACCCACAGAAGTGCCGACACTCGACAGTATGTTATCGTTTCTAGAGAAGCGTGCATGCATGCTAGAAACACTTGATAATCAACACATAGTTGCAGTCCGCAAACAATCAATAAACCGCGACAGGAGATGCGGAATCTGTTACCAAGGGGAATATCGCTCAATGTTCTGCAGCCAGTTTCAGGAAATGGATCCTAATACTCGTCGCCAGCTTATGTTGAAGATAGGAGGATGCACGAACTGTCTTTCTACCTCTCATATGGTAAGAAACTGTTCATCGTCGCAAACCTGTCACCATTGTCAAAAAATACAATGTTGCATAATTTTGGAGCAACAAACCATCCGGTATCTGGATTACTAACCGTCGTTTCTAACGAGGATTCTGGATCGCAAGTGAATCTGATCTCTAGGAAAAAGGCAAACATGCTCTCCCTTAAAGAAACAACAACGTTGAAAATCTCAGGAATTGGAGGAAGACAGACAACAGCAACGCGAGCGGTACTAAGGATGTCGTCAGGCACTTCAGATTTTGAATCACAGGTGGAGGTTTTTATTGTCCCCACTATAGCTTCAGATCAGCCGTCAGTGCCGATAAGAAACACTCTCACTTTTCCAAAGAATCTTCAGCTAGCCGACCCTGATTTTCGGCAACCTGGGCCAATCGACCTGAACATGGGAGCTGAAGTGTATGCGGCCGTAATAAAACAAGGATCTTTCGTATTGGGACCTGGAAAACCTTTGGCTCTAAACTCAAGGCTGGGTTGGATGCTAATGGGTCCGCTGAAGCAAGAGGACGTTACCGAATCAACAAACCATATTACTGTAGAGGAAATCTCAGAACATGGCGCGCGTCTAGAAGCACAAGATAACAAACGTCTTAATCTGCAACCGATGGCTCTACAAAATTGTAGGCAGCCGCAGGTTCTTCAAAATGCAGCTAGTAAGACAACAAATGTTCAAACTGAATCATCGGAGTTGAAATCGTTGGCTATCACCAAATACGAGTTGCCTCAGCCAACTGGAAGGCCAACGACACCTACAATAAAAAGCGCAACTAGTGATCAGCTAGTTTACAACAAATCCTGCTGCGTCCCCGAAAATTGTCAACAGTATTTAACGTTACTACTTCTAACCAGGGAACATCTTCTGCGTGGCATCGCAAGCATTCCCAGACTAATTATCGAGAACACAGTTGCTAAACCATATGGGCATGTTAGAGAAAACAGTCTCATAATCTGGACCGAGGAAACGAGGAGGCCGAGACGCACGACATGGCAGCAGCCAATCACATATCAAGCACTACCGTGCAAGGATTCTCAGATATCATTAATCTACAGTGACTATCGAGTACAGGATATGTATTTAGGGGGCCACAATTTTAGTCCTCACGACAACGCTCACAGATCCCTAGTGGGACACATAATCGACCTTGCTTACAACACCTTCTTTAATTGAGCGTCTACCGCTCAATGGGGGGGGGAGAATGTTCGTAACCAATGTTGCCAATACTAGCATCCGCAACATTGCTGCGAACAGCAATGCCGATTAACCTGGGAACAACACCAAACTTCCCATATACCCAACCAGCTCAACTACGCTGACCTTGGACTGGGTACCAGGCGCTAAGCTAGTAACTGCTGATCAGCAGATTCTCCTACTAGCCAAAAGAGCCACTCACCAACCAAGCGACCAACTCACCAAGTGGCCGTCTCACCAACGTACGTCAGCACAACTGAAGAACCAACAAACGCTGGCCACAGCAGAATTGCGCTGACCCACTGAACTGGCCTCATCTTGAGGTAATCTAGATTATCAGCAACTTGATGTAATCTAGATTACCAGCAAAAGCCCACACCACACTTTACACTATGTTTCCGCATACAAAGTAGTATATAAGCTAGTACCATTATATCAATAAAGTCAGTTATTGTCACAGAATCAACCCCGCGTCTAACTACTCTTTAAGCCGCGGAAACGGCATAGCTCCCGATCGTCTCGTCGGTTAAAACAACCTCTGCACGGCCCCAGGAGCATTCGAGACTCCTGAGCGGACAATCGGATAACGGTGTGAGAACAAACAAAAACAAAAATTTTTTGTTTAATATTTTGGGGTTGCAGAAGTAAAGACGCAACAAAGTAAGCGGTAAATCGTTCGATTTTTTCATAAACTTTTACGTTTGCATATTTAATGGTCGATAAAAATTTAACCACTTAATATTTTTTTAAGGACATATTTTTTTTTTTACTTGCGATCTATTAAGTTTGTGTTAAATTGGGTTGAACCTCTGCAGTAGTTTTTTTATAAATAAAACACTAAAACACAACTTTGGCTTAGATTAACTAAATCTTAAAAAAATTGTAGAAAATTTAAATTTTGTTTTTTTAAAAGTTTAGTCTTTTAAGAACATAATGGACAAATTTCAGCTTCCTAGCT
This sequence comes from Drosophila oshimai, assembly GCA_018150695.1. NCBI lineage: Eukaryota > Metazoa > Arthropoda > Insecta > Diptera > Drosophilidae > Drosophila > Drosophila oshimai. The sequence goes on along the minus strand of JAECWM010000266.1, from coordinate 721,906 downwards.
ACGCAGTGGAAGAAATGCCAGAATTTTGGCCAAAATGTGAACTTTCTGGCCCACTGTGCACAGTAAAGAACTTAAAGTTACCTCAAGGGACAGGATATCAGACAAGGTATTGTAGTTATTACAAAGAACAAGAAATTGTTTATGTTGAGCATAGTTAGACCTACTGTTAGGTTTTCTAGCACCCCTCGCGCTCTCCATACAATCTTTCCGACTCTCCACGGCCTACACACTTAAGCAGCTGCAGATTAGTGCAGAAAGAGGAGTCGAACTACAACAGTCAACGAGTGCGTGTCTGGCCGCGGAAGTTAAACCCGATTCTTCCCTTTCTTAATTTTGATTTGCCATACGTTGGTCACAAGTTTATTTAGATAGGTACAATTTATTAAGTTGTGAAATTGGAAAAAGTCCCCAGAGCAGAGTTTGCTCAACTTTGAATTTTGCATTGGCAGAAATCACATTTTATGGTGGCCCGTGAGGGGAACTTCCACTCAAACTGATTCACAATTTGTTACATTGATATAACTAAACTTTGTGTGCCAACTGTGGTCGATGTCAAGTTATTTTACATATGTACATATATTAAATAAAGATTCTATAAAGTAACTGTTCAGTACATGCCAGCGCGCACTACCAACCCGACAATTCACTGTTAAGCGCAGCCTGCGCTTTGTGCTTGTCTTTGTGGGACCAAAACCACACCACTTTTCGCCGTTTGCTTTGTGATTGTCTTCGTGGGACCACAACCACACCGCTGTTCGCCGTTCGCTTTGTGCTTGTCTTCGTGGGACCACGCTGCTGTTCGTCGTTACTTGTGCTAGTCGGCTGCGGTGCCGCTCAAATTAGAGAGAGACAAAACAGGGTGAGTGTTTATTGAGCATTTGTGACGATCAAGTGAGCGCAGTTTATTCAATTTCACTCAAACATGCCGGAAGACAAAGGCGAGACCGGCGTTGCCAACATCGATAAACTGTATGCCTTACAGCTGGATACAACTGCACGACTTACACAATTTTATAAGAATTTTAAAAGGGACATGCCTATTTTACTTAACAAACAGCCGCTTAGTTTGACGAAGACTATATCAGCATGTATTGCGCCATTTGTGAAACACGGGAATTTCTGTTTCCTCCAAACGAGGAACCGTCTATGACTGTACAATCGGCAAATAGTACATTGGCTGCAGTCCAATTGCCAAAATTGCCGGTACCCAAGTACTCGGACAAGTTTGTGTGTGTCCCAACGATCGAGATCAGGATGTGCAGCGAATGGATCTAACCGAAGTTAATTAAATTACTGCCTGGAATTTGATTGTCAAGCGGTACTACAACCCACGTCTTCAGTTCATGTATCATATGAACTCGTTGTTCGAGTTGCCGTCGTTAAGTAAAGAGCAGTCTTCCGATTTAAAACATATGTTAAACGTAGCTAACGTTTGCATTAATGAATTCAAACGTCTAATAAATTACATATCTACCTGAGATCACTGGATTGTACACCACCTTTATCCAAGGACTGTTTCGAACGCAAACCTTTTGTCGATCGCACAAAGGTATGTTGGTAGCAATAGCAACAAAAATTGCTTACAATGCGGACAGCGTCATCATAGTTTGCTAAATTTTCCAACTCAAACTAAAACGCATTCTTTTAACACAATTGAAAAAAACTTTATTTTCGTTGGGCCTGCGAACAGGAGGGTTGAACAAATGACATACTATCAGACAAGGGCATAAATTAGTCTCGCATATTTGCGCAAAACAAGAAACTATAAAACACTTAGATATATTCAAGATTAAATTTACTGCCCATGGGCACACACACACATTCGTACGCACACACATACGGAGCACTGTGCGTCTTTTTTTTATAATTCCTTCGATTTACAACATTTAGGGGCTATTCTAAATGAAATACTGGATGCCAAGTCGTAGCATGCAAAACCTCAAGCAATTTTCGGCGGCAAGAATCAGCAACGCGTTGGTTGATGCTGAACGTCAACTGATCCTTGCTGGCGAAAATTACACATACGATACAAATTGTGAGGACTAATTTCCCGGTTATGTGTTATGTGGTTACGGTATTAAGTATTGATTAGTTTACAAATACATGTGGATAGATTGAAGGAATAAAGGAATGAATATCAAGTGGGGAGTGGGAATAAGGTGTGAACTAATGAAAACTGCCGCTTACTCGGCGGCGGCGTTGATGGTGATGGTCTTGCCCTTGGGATCGTCGAAGCGGTCCATGGTGTTGATGTCCATCATCCAGCAGACGCCCACGAACATGATGATCAGAAGCAGGAGGACCACGAACGGGCGTCCGGGCGTCACAAAGCCCACGCAGTCCCAGGAGTCGCCGAAAACGAAGTTGTTCGCGTAGGATCCATCGAAGGGAGCCTGCAGCTGCAACGAGTTGAAGCTCAACGTGTTGTACATGTTGTTGACGGCGTTCGAGTTCAGGGTGAGGTTGCCGCACGAGAAGGAGAATGTAGTGGGTGCGTTCACGTCCGTGGAGCGGAACGCGTTGCCGTCGTAGGCCACATTGCTCAGGCTAAAGTATCCACCATTATAAAGAACATCAAAGGTGATCGGCTTGGCCGCATCAGAAGTGGTGAGCACAACGGAGAACTGGGAAAGGGGAGTGCTGGAGTTGGTGACCGAAATGCCGGTGATGGTGATGGGATTGACGTTGTAATAGACAGCGGTGTAGAAGATCTGAAACTGGTTGGTCGAGTGCCCCATGACACCGCCGGTGGTGGCAGCCGTGTCACGGCGGGTGCGACGCTTTACCACGGGGGCGGTTGAAGGGGCAGCCAGGTACAGATAAGCCACCCTGCACTCGAACTGCTGGCTGATAGCGGCGATGGCGGCATCATGTCACTCCAGAGTAGCCTCACGGCTGTCGGCTGAGTCTTCGAAGCTCACGAAGAGGGCTGTTCCAATGGAACACTTGGCCGGGGTCACCAGCTTGCCGCTAGCATCGATGCTGTTGTGCTCCCTCTTGGCGGCCACCGATCGCAGGGCCTCCGAAGGATTCTCCACGCTGGTTTAGTAGGTCTTGGGGCTCACACCCTGCAGCTGGGCGTAGCAGGACTGCGACAGGGAGTTGGAGCACTGGAAGTCCTTGTTTCTCAGGCCATTTTCCTCGAAGGCCACGACCATGTGCTCGGCGAACTCCGCCTGGGGCACCGTCTTCAAGGAGGGCTTCGCCACGCTGTTGGCTCCCCACAGAAAGACGGGCGTTTGCTCTGCAAGTGCAGCCCCAATGACGCACAACGCAATCAGCGATTTCCACAACATCTCGCTGGATTCGCTTACGAAAAGTGAACTGAAACTGCTAACGAAAAATGGTGGTGAAAATTTTAGCTTTGCTTGCACGACGTCGCCTATTCCTATTCCTATTCTTCTTCACAGGTCCAATCATCAAGCAATTCAAACATTTCAAACCCTTCACAGGCTACCAATGCCAACTCATCAGTAGCATCCAGCTCTACCCAAATTTTTTCTGCTGTAGCATCTACTGGAAAACCTCGAGTTATGCTACTTGCCACTGCACTTGTTACGCTGAGCAATAATAAAACTGGCCAAGCAGCAGTGGCAAGAGCACTCAGAAGGCACAATTATCACGGGACGTTTAGTACAAGGGCTGGATTGAAACGTAATCCAATTACCGCCGAGATTGCAGGAATAGGAGGACAGTCATCTAATGCCTGCAAGCATACTGCCGAGTTTAAGTTGGGATCACGTGTCAACCCGCAGTTTTCTGTATCCGTAAACCGAGCGTTTGTCTTGCCATCACTTACATCTTTTTGCCTAAAACGGAAATCGACGTACGCAGCTGGAAACATCTAAAAGGTTTGCAGCTTGCCGATCCAACGTGCTACAAGCCAGGATCCATTGACTTAATCATCGGATTAGACATTCTACCCCCACTAATGTTACCTCAATTGCGGACAGGAAATCCTGATCAACCCATGGCGCAGCATACGCAGCTCGGCTGGACCGTTTTTGGTCCCACCACTACTATGTGCTCACATGTGGCTACAATTCAATGCCATCATTCAAGCTTAGACCAGATGGTACAAAAATTCTTATAGCTTGATTATATTAGGGTCAGGCCACGTCAACTGTACCTAAAATTTGAAAAATTTTTCTGATTCGAAAAAACTATAAAAATGTGTAGCTTAGGATAATACCTTAAAACACTTTTAACAGTTTTTCGAAATTCCGCACCGTTTTCGATATTTTGAGCTTCAAAGTTTGAAAATTTGTTTTTAAGGTATTGGAGAAAAATTCATAACTCTTGAACGGTTTGACATATATCGACGAAGTTTTTTTGAGTGTAAGAGAATCATTTTGTCTTAAAGAAAAAATATTTAAAAATTTAATTTTTAATTAAACATAATTTTTAACAACAATTGTTTAAACAAATTGGTTTTCAAAGTGTTCTGGGGCAGTTTTTTCTTTGAAACTTTCGCACAATTATCGTCAAACTGTTATTTATAAAGTTGCAAAAAAATTTTTGTACTTTGCCTTGGACAGTCGGAATCGCATTTTTGTCACGCCGCGCACGCTTTTTACATACAGTTAGTCGCAAGCAGCGCAAAAGTTGTGGCAGCGCAGTCGGCGCCATCACCGACGTCAACGGAGACGGTTGCGAGCATTCGTATGTGAAAACCGTGCGCGGCGTGACAAAAAATGCGATTCCGACTGTCCAAGGCAAAAGTACAAAAATTTTTTTTGCAACTTTATAAATAATAGTTCGGCGATAATTGTGAAAAAGTTTCAAAGCAAAAAACTGCCCCAGAACACTTTTGAAAATGCATTTGTTTAAACAATTGTTGTTAAAAATTATGTTTAATTAAAAATTAAATTTTTAACTATTTTTTTTTAAGACAAAATGATTCTCTTACCTTTAAAAAAAGTTTCGTCGATATATGTCAAACCGTTCAAGAGTTATGAAATTTTCTCCAAACCCTTAAAAATAAATTTTTCGAACTTTGAAGCTCAAAATATCGAAAACGGTGCGGAATTTCGAAAAACTGTTAAAAGTGTTTTAAGGTACTGTCCTAAGCTACACATTTTTATAGGTTTTGTTCAATTCCAGAAAATGACTAGGTACAGTTGACATGGCCTGACCCATTACTGAACTTCGTCACCTAACACAGGACGAACAGTGGTGCGAAGACCAGTCTCAACACACACATATCAGACAACCAAACGGAAAATATAGGGTACGACTACCATCGAAATGTCTATTCGATCCTTCTTAAGTAATAGGAAGGTCACGTCAAGGAAATTCAAGCGCCAACCTGATCTTGCCAAACGTTATACCGAGGTCATCAACGAGTATTTTGAACTAAACTAAATTGCGGAAATTACCAGCTCTGAAGAACAACATAACCAAGGAAATTTATATATTGCCTGTACTCTACCGCATCATGCCGTTCTAAGGGAAACGAGTGTAACCACCATTTGGATGACATGGAAAGTGGGCATGCGACCATCGAAAGAGCACTGCAAATACGAGATAACTTAGTGGCAGCTCTAAAATCGGCAGGCATGGAACTTCGCAAGTGGGCAGCTAACAATAACAATAATAATAATAACAAAAACATTTTTGAACTTGGTAATAAAGATGCTATCAAAACTTTAAGTCTTTATTGGCATCCCAAAGAAGATTTTTATGGCTTTAAAATAAATTTTGAATTAAATCGACTATGTACTAAAAGATCTTTACTATCCACAGTTGCCCGTCTGTACGATCCCTTGGGATTTATTGCTCCTGTAATAGTAGCAGCCAAAATCATATTAAAGGATGTATGGACAGCGAAGGTAGAACGAGAACCGAACAAGTAAACGGGACTGAATTGGGATGAAGAGATCCCCAGTCAGATCGCCGATCGATGGAATAAGTACACAGCAGACTTATCAAAAATCGAACAAATCAAGATCCCACTTTGGTTGGGATTTAATAACAAGGAACTGGCCTCTTTACAACTGCATCTTTTCTGTGACGTTTACTTACTAGGGTACTTACTTACAGGGCTACTCCCATCAAACCACTTACTATACCACGAGTTGGAAAACAGCACACCAAGCCAATGAAGGCATGTATCGACGTTGGACAACCCAGCAGATTGCGCATGACGAGGTCTCACGCCTGACCAACTTGCAGTGCACGAACTGTGGTGGTTTGGCCCTTCATGGTTAAAACAGCCTGGGAGTCAATAGCCAGCCAGCGGCTTTTCTACTCTAGACATTGTCTCCAGTCTCACTGAGGAGAAGCCTGAATCAAATTTACCGTCTATTTCATTCTACAACAGATTGCTATATGTGATGGCCTACGTTAGGCGGTTTATTCATAATCTCAAACAGTCCAAAGGCAACCCCCAGTCCGGACCCATACTTGTACAAGAACTGGATGATGCTTTATCCTGTATATCACGGATTGTTCAACATGAAGTGTTTGAAATGGAACTCTCCTTACTGAAAAGGAAGAAACCCTTACCCAGATCCAACAAATTAGGTCAGCTAGCACCTTCTTTGGATGCCGTGGGTGTTTTACGTGTACGCGGAAGATTACGAAGATTAATCCTGCCTAGCAATCATCCATTTTCTGACCTTGTGATTTGGAATGCACATTTAAATACATTACACGGTGGCACACTGCTGACGTTGGCAACCATTCGGCACCAATTTTGGATTGTGAATGGAAAGCCAGCGACTAAAAGGATTCTGCGAAAATGCGTTGTCTGTTTTAAGCATAGACCCAGACCTAGCCAACAACAAATGGGTGATTTACCATTGCACAGAATCAACCCACCGAAACGGCCCTTCGAAGCCACAGGTGTTGATTACACTGGAGCGCTCGAGATCAAGGCGTCCAGACTGCGAGGTCACTCTACGCACAAAGCTTATATCGCAGTTTTTATCTGTTTGGCAACAAAGGCAATCGATCTCGAAGTGGTTAAAGGATTGTCAACTCAACATTTTTTATGGGCATTGCAGCGGTTCATCATGTGGGACCAACTTTATTGGAGATGACAAGGCACTTAAAATATGCCACTGTCAAATAATTGAAGAGATGAAGACAACGGTTATCCCTGAGTTAGCACGCCGAAGAATTCAATGGCATTTTAAGGGGTTATATACACTTCTGCTCGAGGAAAAAAGAGCATTTTTACGATTTTTTTTTGATAAAACAACAACATTTTTTTATAAGCACCTAATGTCTATTTATTTAAACATAACTTAAGGTCTTTCATGAATTTTTTCAAAAGAAAATGTTTACAACTTTAGTCACTTTAGCCATTGTTCCAAACCACAGTTTGCCCGACATCTGTCGCGGTGAGCATGATAAAGAAGAAACTGCTTAACTGAAATACACACAAAAAAAGAAAACTAAAGTTTGTACATTTATGCTCTGAGTGAACGAAGGATTTTGCAGAATTACCTTTTTTTCAAAAATGTTGATAAGTTCTCTGGAAGGTTTGATTTTCGAACGTCTGAGCTTTCGGTAATTGCAGCAAGAAAAAACTAATTTTGCTTGAAATTAAAAATCCTTCGTTCACTCAGAAGCTATTATTGTTGTAAATAAGCGTGCCAAAATTCAGACTGATCGGGTAGACGGCTTTTGAGAAACTGTGCTCACCGCAACCCCATTTTTTGAAAAATAAAGTTTCAAGTTAACCGCTCGTGAAGCGTGACTTGCGGATGACTCGCAGTTGCAGATAGCGCGCTATCTATAGCTACCAAACTGGTTCTACTGTTCAGATCTTCATAATTATTTGGGAAAAAATTCTCTAGGATATGTACTTTTTGAAAATGCAATACAAAATTTTTCGTTTTTTTCGACAAACACAAGTGTATATAACCCCTTAGTCCGCCTCATAGTCCAAACTTCGGTGGGTTATGGGAGGCAAATGTAAAGGCCGTAAAAACCCATCTAAATAGAACCTTTAGTGGAATTCGGATGACCGATGAAGAATTATTAGAGCTGACTCAAATTGAGGCTTGCCTTAATTCACGACCATCACGTCCCCTCTCAGCTGATCCAGATGATCTTTCGGCTCTTACGCCCGCTCATTTTCTTATTGAAGATTCGTTGCTAGCCTTGCCAGAACCCACAAAAATGGATGGTTCCTTAATGCAACATTTTCTAAACAATCAGAGACTGCTGCGCCAATTTTGGAGTAGATGGAGCTCGGATTGGCTTTCACATTTACAAGCAAAACCCAAACGGCGACAATTTATGCATCAATGATCTTGTAATCGTCAAGGACGATCGCCTTCCCCCAAATGAATGGAAGCTGGGAAGGATTGTCGACGTGCACCTTGGGGCGGATGATTTTATTCGCGTTGTGACGGTCAAAACTGCAACAGGAATTTACAAGCGATCCATATCTAAGATTTGTCAACAACCTCTCCCAACTAACAACGAATCTGATAAATTTTAATGGCTCACATTTATTTGATCGCTTGCTTTTGTTACGATAAGCAATTTTCCTTTCACAGAACCAGAGAGCAAACATTTCTGGACTAAAATACGGCATGTTAAGTTTTCTAGCACCCCTCGCGCTCTCAATACAATCTCTCCGACTCTCCACGGCCTACACACTCAATCAGCTGCAGATTAGTACAGAAAGAGTAGTCAAACAACAACAGTCAACGAGTGCGTGTCTGGCCGCGGAAGTTAAACCCAACACAAGTTTAGTTAGTTTTAATTTAATAAGTTGTGTAAATAAATAACCAGTCAAGTTTACCCATTCTTTTAATTATATCACGGTGGAAAAAGTCCCCAGAGCAGAGAAATCACAACACCTACAGATTGGTAAGCGCAAAGGTCGAAACGTGCGTGTTAATCTTGAAGGAACTGTAAGATCAATGTACGAAAGCAGAGTTTGTGATTCATTGACCGAACCAAGAAGAAGCTTATGAACAAACATAATGCCATTACAAGTTCGTCGATGATAAAGAGAAGGCATGTCAATTAATTGTAGCTTACTTCATTAAGGTGGCAATAATCTAACAGAGTCCCAATTAAAGTTACGCAATGCAAAAATTAAAAAAAGCTTTTGAACAGATTTAATTATAACCTGTTGTTCTATGTACTGTGGGCTCCAAACACAAGAACAATACTCCAAAATCGGACGCACTAACGATGCGTACAAAGTCTTCGTAATATACGGTCATCAAATTCTTTGGACCATCGTTTTATAAAGGCTAAGACACCCTTGGCCTTGTTTACCATGGTTATGTGATTATTGCAGCACAATTTCTGATCAAAAATAACACCAAGGTCATTTGTCACAGAAATTCGATTAAGGGTACGAGTTTTAAGGGAATATGAGACAAGGTGCGGAGAGGAAAGGTGAAAAGTCCTAACTTTACAGTTTTTATGGTTCAAAAAAAGAAGATAAGTTTGGCACCAATTCTGGAATTCATCAAGGTCAAGCTGATGGGGCGTGTGCAGGTACCAATAAGAATAGGATAAACAGATTTTAACATCACCAGCATACATGAGGATGGAAGAGTCTAAAATAACTTGAGGAAGGTCATTTATAAAAAGTATGAAAAGTTACGGACCCAGGTAGCTCCCCTGTGGAACACCAGAAGTAACATTGACAACATTTGCGAACACATTGTTAAACAAAACATGTTGTGTACGGTTTGACAAATAAAAAGTCTGGATTTCTTATTTTTTAAATAAAAAGATTATTTGTTAACCACGGAGGCTTGGAAGTTGGATAGAATAGAGACGTAGAAGGCATGAACAGCAAAATCAATATTCTGAAATGCATAGAAAAATGACCGGTCGATCCTCGAAAGATGCAAATTAAGACCATAAAAATCCGTTTTTCTGGAAAACGCAGTTACTGAATCGGAACTTGGGCTAAAAAACTCAACAGAAAAATTTTCAATTGGGTGATAAGGATCTTCCGGAAGGGATATCGGATTAGCTCTCCACACAGTTGCAAGCGAAGAAACGCTTACAAGCATCGGGTCAAAATGTCTGTCACGGTTGTTTTTTACTGAGCTGATTTAGACTAGCAAAACATGTTAAGTTTGAATCATCGCAATAAATCCAAGTAACGAGTGGAAGGTTAAAGTCATCCATTACAATAAGGCTGTCAGCGCAACTTAAGACTGATATCACAAGTTGAATGGCAGAAAGGTGGCTTGAATAAACGTTAATATCGGATGTAGGAGCAAGTCAGGAAAATAAAAGCAGCATCTACGCGGACTTTTACTGTAATAAATTCAATTCCACCATTGCACAGTGGGCCAGAAAGTTCACATTTTGGCCAAAAATCTGTCATTTCTTCCACTGCGTAGCTAGGAAGCTGTAATTTGGCCATTATGTTCTCAAAAGATTAAACCAGGTACTCTTGCTAATAAAAGTAACGGTCAAACATTACCCAAATCATTTATGATCGCCAGGTGCAGGTGCCGACAGCTCCTTTTGGAATCACCCAAAAAAGGGTTGATGGTAAAAAACTACCTGCACACATTTTTAATAACTTTAACCGGCGTACGTAACATCTATCTCTAATAAACCACCTTGGTCTAGTAAAGACTTGACACACCTACGAAATGTTAAGTCCAGACTTTATAGGAAATATTCTCAATATTTTTTTTTTTTAAATTTGTATGTGCTCGGTAAAGATTTACCGTGCTTAACGCATAGTGTTATAAAAATGATTTAAGCCTTTGTAAGGTCCAGTTCTCGCAGGACCCGAAAAAGTTATGTTATTTTGTTAACACTAAGCGTAAATCAACATCTTATCCTTCTTCGCTCTCTTTTGAAAACACGACGGCAACCACAGATCAGGCAATACCCGATCTTTTTTCCCAGTTTTTTCAAACGACTTATTCTACTTCAGCTCACTCAAAACAGCCTTATTCTTACACTATGACCAAGTCTAAACTTATTTTTAGGCATTGGATGTCCAAAACGGGAACGTCCTTCTAAAGTGGTCCTGTGCCACAAGCAACTTAAGGTCCAAGTCGAATTAATAATGGTAGGCTAACTCGCGTAGACGGACGGGACAGACAATAAACTTGATGCGCTTTTGTTCAGTTCTCATTCTCAAGTGATCTATAATTTCCAATTCAGTTGGTCTTAAAACTAATGAGCTGGCATAATTGCGCGTGTATGTGTAAGCATGCAAATTCCAATATGTGTGACAAAGTGAGCGTAACAATTAAAGAGCACAATATGTATGTACCTTAAGAGTAACAATTCAAGAGTAAAAAGAGTACATTTAAGCTTAAGCGTACTAATAAAAATGTATGCAACTATAAGAGCAATTATTTAAGTTATAATTGAATATATCTAAACAGTAGGAATTGAAATAAAATGACTAAACAGTCATGTTATAAAAGAAATTTCCTTGTTTTTGCATCTTAAACGCCTGTTCACTCGCCAGGATTTGACGGAATTCCTAGCTGTGTGCGTAAGTCCTCTGGAAGCCCCTTGTCAAATTGTTCACCTTATCTTAAGAGACTTTACAGTTTCGTTTCCACAAAGAGTAGAGAATTGGATGCCAGCAATTATGGAGGTATCTCCAAATTGTCGGATGTTATTATGTTATTACTCCCCATTTGCAGCACCTTTGTAGGTCAGTAAATCTCCGTGTCACCACGGATTTATGAAAAGAAGATCAACTACTACTTACCTTTTGGAGCTCACCTCATTTGTGACAAAGGGCTTCAAAAGTAGCTTCCAAACAGATGTCATTTACACTGACTTTAGTAAAGCATTTGATTCTGTTAACCATTTACTTCTAGTTCGGAAACTTGACTTGTTAGGATTTCCAGTTGATCTTCTTAGATGGATCTTAAGTTATCTAAATGGCAAGACACCAAAACGATCTTTCTAGTCTTCTCCGAGTTGCCTCCGGCGTCCCACAAGGGAGCCACCTTGGTCCGATCTTATTTACTTTATTTATTAATGGACCCTTCTTAATTATTACTCATTCTCGAGTACTTATGTACGCAGATGATGTTAAGTTATGACTGCAGTATACGATTGTTTCCAGCCATTCCGACTTACAATCCGATCTTAATAGCTTGCATAACTGGTGCTGTGATAATTTACTAAAATTAAAAGGCTCAAAATGTAAGCTGATGACTTTTTGTAGAGTCAATCCTAATTTAGCAACTTACACTCTCAGCGGGAAATCTTTTGATAGAATCACTCAGGTTGACGATCTTGGCGTCCTTTTGGACCCAAAGCCAAAGTTTTCAGATTACATTTCATCCAAGCTGAATGAAGCTAGGGGAGTGCTTAGATTTATAAAAAGGTGGTCGGAAGAGTTTGATAATCCCTGTATCACCAAAACCTTATTTATTTCGTTAGTCCCGCCTATTTTGGAGCATGGGTCGACCGTGTGGAGTCCCCAATACGAAGTACACACAGATCGCATTGATTCAGTTCAAAAAAACTTTTTACTTTTTGCTTTACGGCGCCTTATCTGGGTATTCTAGCAGATAACTTTTAATTAATTTACTCTCCCTTGCTAACCGAAGAACGATGCTTGGTACCGTTTTTACGTATAATCTTATTCGTGGTGAAATTGATAGCCCCATCTTGGTGGGTCGGCTAAATTTTTCTGTGCCAAATAGATTAACTAGAATTTATACTCCTCTTATATTGAATCATTTAATTGCATGAGCCTTTCAGAGTATTATGTTCTGAACATAATAGACTTTATCTTATCATATAAAAGTGTGGATCTCTGCTGCTCTTAGCACAAAATAAGATCAGATTTAAGATTATATAATATCTTTATATCGTTATAAATTTATATCTCGCGTCTATCTTTACGCTTATCGTGCCGTACGACACATGGCTCGGTCGGTTGGGAATGGGCCGCGTACCTTCCTTAGATAAAGGTGGTCCTCCAAAACGCGATCCACTCGGCAACCGGCGAAACGCCGTTCTTTACTCTATTCGGACATCACCTGTTCTTGAACGGCGCCAGCTACAAGCTAGCGTAAGAGCTGAAGTCCTTGTGCGATCACGAGATGGCGGTGAACAATCCATTGCTAGGTGCAGAAGAACCTGGAGAGCTCCTGTGATTGAAGTCGCAAGCCCGGTTTTTTTCTGGTTAAGCCAGCCGCAACTTTGTGCTAAGTCATTTCGGAAAAATCTTCAAAGCGAAGATTGCCAGGAAATTTCTGAAGCGTGGTGAAAGCTGTCGGCAACAACCCCTATGAGCTGGACGCCAAAGATATCCGGGTGTAACCTAGAAAAAGGCACAAAGTAATCACGTGCAAACAGAACAACAACAAAATACTTCCCGGCAAGCGTGGGCCTTACGTTAGGCACCGTTTGAAACTGCATCAAATATCGAGGTCACCGACCAAATGCTCCCAAGGATTCGTTTGCTGACCTGGTTAGCGTCCCTCGTAATCCATCAATGGTGTTCCATTTCAAGTTTTAGTTGCCTAAAAATACAGAATGAAAACGTAAGCGCTAGGAACAATAAGAAGGCACGTTCAAAACTAAGGGGGCAGGGGGTATGAGCGCCACCTACAGGATTGTTGAGGTAGCCCGGTCGCACTCAAGTTTTCAAAGGTTTTTTGCAGCGGCGAGAGACCTCGGCCTTGAAAACGGCCAATGCAATGGGAGAACCAAAACGTTAACCGGTTAGTGGAACGAGGTCCATGAAATGAGCCTAAATAAGGAACCGGGCCGGTACGAGGCGTATCAGTACAAGAGACCAGGCAGAGGCAGAGAGCAACCTGAAAAAATAGAGAAAAAATAAAATAACGTCAATATTAGAAAATTAAAGTGGCCTTAGTGAATTTATTGAGGACATATTTTTTCACCAAAAAAGAAGGTTTTTCTTTCTGGACAAGGAACCCCTTTCCTGCGGGATACATCAGCTCGTACGTGGCTTATAATCGTCGGACAGTCCGTTCCGGGCACGTTGAACCCTAGGGAAGGTAATTCTGGCCTGGAAATTTTTTTTTATTAAACGTACTTGAAGTTGGAAATGAAAGTCGGCCAATAAAAAGGGGTGGGCAAGTCCATCCAATCCCACGGTTTCCGTCATTGTCGTCCGAGTTTCTTTTGTTTACCCTTTTTTTTTATTGTTTTGAACTGTCTTTACAGATTGCAAAATGGCCAGGGTGAGACGTCGATGTTTATCGATGTTTATGTGCGAAACTGCGGGATATAGGGGGTACTCAGCCATGAGAATCCGGAGCTAGCCGGAGCTATCCCCAGAAAATAAAATGCAGTTCCGTAACATAGTGCATTAAATTTGTAGTTTTATAAAAAAATAAACGAATGCGTAGTTTAAGTATTTATTTGCGATACTCAAAGAGTAAGCAAATACTGTAAACGTCCCGTCCGTCTGTCCGTACAAACGTCGAGATCTCGGGAACTATAAGAGCTAGAACCACCAAATTTTGCACACAGACTTGTATTAGCAAAGCACAGATCAAGTTTGTTTCAAAACCTGACCACGCCCCTTTTTACGCCCACAAACCGCGAAACCCTGTGGTGTCTACATTTTTGATGCTAGAGAAATGTGGCCCTTATAAATGTTATTTGTATTGAAAATATCTACTCAAATATCTAAAAATTTTGAAAATCTGGCCATTTTCAAGAAATTGTGTACACAAGTGCGTAAAAAATTGTTATTGCGCCCGAAAGTAAGCTAACCATTTTTTTTGAAGAGGGCGCTAAAAATTGCTTGCGATTGAAAGTAGCAATGAGTATCGCAAATCTTATAGTCGGGAAACCCGACTATAGCGTTCTTTCTTGTTTTGTTTTGTTTTTAAGTTTTTGAAGTGAAAACTTCTTATGGCGCGTTGGGCACTTTTGTGGGTGAGGATTTTAAAACGGGTTCGCGACAGATGAGATTTGACGTCACAGATGAGATTTTACACAGATATACTCCGCGCTCTTTCTGTTTGTGAGTGTGTGTGAGTGTGTGTGTGTGTGTGTATGTAAACACTTGTTTATCTACATACAGTATACATATTATCTACATGCATTTGACATGTTATCTACAAGAATTTTACATGGTTTGTACATGAATTTTGCATGGTTTCTACATGGTTTTTACATGAATTCTACATGGTTTCTACATCAATTCTACATGGTGTGTGTGTGTGTGTGTGTGTGTGTGTGTCCATGTGTGTGTGTGTGTGTGTGTGTGTTTACCACTAATGTTTCAAATATTCGTGATATATGTACAAATAAACAAACAATAATAATGGCTGCAATTTATATTTCACCAAAACAGTCTTTACAAGCAATACGACAGTTCTTGCATTCAAATTTATTCATTTATTCCAAAGCTGCTTCCACACTATTTATGATGAAAATTAATAGTAGATTTGATCATTATCCTATGATTTTGAGTGGAGATTTCAACATAAACTTTGCAGATGTCAAAAATCATTCATTAATTGAATTTTTACATGAAGAATTTGATTTAACGATGTCCAATGATCACAATCTACGCACAACAAAATACAAAACTACTATTGATTCATACTTTAGTTACCATAAACCTATTGTTTCAGTTTTAGAATTTGATGAAAATCCTGGTAATACGGGGGTGCCACATAAACCGTTCCGCCCAAAGTAGGTTGGAATTTACATAGAGAAGGGGTTGACGTTCGGTTGGAATTTGGTAGGAACGGTTTCTGTGGCACCCCTGATAATGATGAAAATGCTAATAATGATGATGTAAGAGTTGTTGAAATTATGGATGAGAATTAATAAATTTTTTATTCTATTTGTAATTGTAATTTAAAATGTACTCATTCAAATAAAACCACTTCCCAGTGCCCACATTGCTTTGATAAACTTGATTTTTTATGTAAAATTTCTCATGTCGCGAGCGCACCTAAAAATGCTCACCCAAAAAGGTGCCCCAAGTTAAAGTTTTCACTTCTGCCTGCACTCCCGGAGTGCAGTTGATCTTGTTTATGTTTTAAAATAATATGCGATTTTTAAATATAAACATTGGGAAGACTAGTCAAAAGTATTGTTGCTGATTCTAGATTGATTAGATCTTTTAAAAACTTATATTAGTAGTATGAAATAAGTCTGCGTAAGATTTATAAGTATCTTTGGTATTTGTTTTGGTAGAGAAAGAAATCATGTTTTGTATAATCCATTATTTCGGATTTGGTTGCTGATACCATAAAAAAATGTAGTATTGAATTCATATTCTGTAATTTAAGACAAGTTGTGTTGTTTAAAATTTGATGTTACCTTTTTGAATCGTATGGTTTCTATTATTTACAACAACCTTATTAGGTAATTTCTTTTTAAACTAATTGTTTTTTATACCTAGCTTTTTACTTTCCCATTTTTTTTCTCACAGATAGATTTCTTTTTCTCTTATGTCATTATTGTTTTAATATTTCGGGAATTTTATCGGTCTTTGGTTGGTTGGTCGTGTTATGTTTTTGAGCTGCTCTAATTACAATTTCTGAATAATCAATTAAATTAAATTCGTCTTTAATGCAGCGACTAATTTCTGTTAGTGTAGAATGAGCCTTTTTTTTTTGGACGCTATTGGACGCACTATGGTGACGATCCGCACAATACAAATTTATTCTGCATCTTTGTGCAAAAGATTTAAATTGGAATGAAGTAAAACTTGGCTTGTTTTCTAACATCAAGGTAAACTAGTGGAAATTGTTGCAAATTTCTGAAATCTTGGTTTTTATATAGAGTTTAATTGGAATCTCTTTTACAATTTTGTATTTTGAATACGAATCTATTCAAGGTTTAAATACTAGATTTTGAGCATAGCATACATCAATGTGCAAATTTTCTCCTTCTTTATTTGTGATAGATGCTGGACCGATAGTAATTTGCACTGAATGTCTGTTGTATTTGTTTTGATTTCAAATCGTACAGTTCTTTACATACTCCTGGATTTTTTTTGTACAAATTTGACCAATAACACAGGGCAACAAAATCGAACTTTTTGAAAACTCCACGGATCATTTGCACTTTTCCATGACAATTGGGTTCTCCTGATTCCAAGTCCCATACAAAATTATTTTCCATCACCTATAGGTTCCGCGGTATAGCGACGAATAGAAAAGTCGCTGGACGACATTTTAAATTATGTCGCCTATTCCAAAGAAGTTACCGTGATATTTTTAGCTCTGTGTTTTAGCCCTGTGTAATATAATCGCTTGATTTGCTTATCGCTTTCGTCTAGTCCTCTATGTGCTCTACAATGTGATTCTTTTATTTCTAGCCCTCTGTCTTTAGAATTTTCTACATCCTTGACAAATATTCTTGTATATACAACATTTTTTTGTAAAATTATCGTTAAGTAAATTTTGAATTCTATAAAAGTCCTCTAAAGTACAATGAACACCTATTGTTAAATTAGAAGGAATATACCTATTCACTTAGGATTGTTACCAAATTTTCAAAGGTATCGAATTCTACTATATGTCTGGTATTTTCGAATAAATTAACTGACTCATGTATTGCATACCTCCCCATTGCTCTTAGCAATTTTTGCTTAAACTGGTTTAAGCGTTTTCGGGTTTCTTGTATAACATTTTTAAAACTACTCTCTGCTGAATGCTGAGTGTTTTGATCTGATACCGATTCATTACTGTCAGTTATGTTGTTTATTTGAAACTTGATAAGGCGTCTCCAATTACATTTCTTGTTCCTGGCTTATTAATTATTTTGGGTGAGTAACTTTCAACGAATGAGTACCACCTTTTCATTTCGATATTTAGATTCTTTTGTAAAATTATTATTTTATAATTTTATAATTATTATTATTGGTTGATGATCTGTAAAGATCTCGATGTTGTCTACACCATACAAATAATTACGCAAATTTTTAAATGCCCAGACTATGGGTAAAAGTTCTTTTTTTATTTGATGCATATACTTGTTCAGTTTAAGTTAAGGGTTTTTGTAATAAAGGTAATTGGCAATCTGAATCATCTAATTGTATTGAAGTTTTACGGGACATAATTTTGGAAAATTTTCCAATTTGGCCTTCCTAATACTTTGGTAAAAGTTTTGCAATTTTTGCGTAGTTTTGTACAAATTTTCCGTTATAGACTGTAAGCCCTTAGAAGCTTCTGAGCTTTCGAATGTTTTTTGGAATTGGATATATTATTATTGTAGAAATTTTATTGGGATCCGTTTTTATAAATACTGGTACTGACCAAAGTACAGTAATGAAAACGATTTATCGAAAGAAATAGTCTTTTTCCTTTAAAGGGCCCAACTTGCCCCGCACAAGGTTCCAACTTACCCCGTACCTGGGGCAAGTTCGCACCATTGACAACACCCTACAAAATGCTCTGCCACTCTTGAAGGACTGCTTAGATTGGTTTGAAAAAAATCATGTATGGAGCTAAATGTTCATCTGATACTATGGTTCTTTTTTAACACAAACACATTATTCAGGTACTGTGTATAAGTTGCTTCAGGAACATCAAGTTGCGAAAACGATCGACAGAGTTCCTTAACATCAACATTGTGATCAGTACTCTGACTACACTTTCCTAAACCTATATTTCTTAAATTCTTCAAAGTTTTAAAACAAGTTGATCAATTTTTAGATATATCTGTTGGTAGTCTTGGATTTTATTAAGAACAATTATATAACTACGTCGTTAAGCGGAAGACACATTTTTGTGCATCTAGTTTGAACCGAGTATATCTTAGAAACCTTAAGTCAAAAAAATCAGTCAGAAATTTTTTTACTTAATATGGATTACCTACCATTTAGTAATTTAAAAATTAAAATTTTTTAACTAAAGAAAACATTTGTTCACGCCAAGTAGGCGCTCACTTTTGAGCGGCAGTGTCGAGCTGCAGTTTCTCCAGATCTTCCATCTCGCTCGCTCGCACTGCCGGGAGTATCCCCGCTCTCCCGCTGGTAACGGCTTCTCCGCTCCTCCCTCTTTCCACCTCGTCCACTTCGCTCTGAAGCAATTGCCTTAAGCTAGCCTTAGTTGAGTTCCAATTTACAAGTGTAACAATAAACATACTAACGCACGTCGCGCAACCCCAAGTTCTTTCGATCTACAATTTATTTCCACGGGAGCTTCGCCTCCAACTTCACCCTACATCAACCGACAATTCATCCTAAATTCTACGATCTTGTTGCCCAAGCGGTGAAGAAGCCACCCCACTCCAACAACATTTAAGTTTTACCAGGAAAAAAGTCACAGATGAGATTACCTACTTAAAAAATTCGCAAACTAGTCAAAACTCTAAAAACTCTTGTTTACTTCGTAATAGGTATTATATTAAGCTTTCCAAAATGGTCAAATAAGTCATACCCTTCTTTGGTAAAACTATTGGAAAAACTACCAAGATTGTTGAAAAATTAAATTTTCTAATATAAAAAATTCTCGTGTCACAGTTTTAGACACGAAACTCCTCCGAAACGGCTTGACCGATTCTCATAAATTGTTGTGAGAGTATTGAGTAGGTCTGAGAATCGGCCAACATCTACTTTTATCCCTATGTGGGCCATCTTCTTTTGAAGAATTCGCCGTTTCAATTTTCCTGTGTTATTATAAGGTTTTTATCAAGAATATATACAGGATGCTCTGACTTTCGTGACATTAATTGTATTTAGGTGTGTTTTGCAATTGGTGCTATGGATAAGGAACGTCCGCATTGTCATGCTCTGAAATTCAAAAATGAGCCAGGTGGGATGTGTTGCGCGTCAGGAAAAGTGCAACTACCTGAAATTGAAACACCACCTGAACCTAACGTGTTCCTGAAGTCAATTCGAACATTCAATTCACGCTTTCAAATGACATCGTTTGGAGCAACAGAAAGAGTTCGAAATGCTAATGCAAATGGTCAACAATACATCGCGGTTGTCCACGGTCCTTGCTCGCGGGTCAGCGATAGACAACCACAATTTTCCAAAGGCGAAAAGGAAAGCGAATCAACATTCTCCATATCGCGTGGGAATGGTTAAGGTAAAGTCACAGAGTTTTAACTTCCGATGCATGGTCGGACTGAACGTGCGACCTGGAGAACATTAGCATTTGCCTGGAGGTACAGTCCCTTGCCATATTATTAGACTCATGCTTCAAATTTACAAGCAAATCTATGCCCCTACAACCAAGCAAGAGTTGATCAATATACTAAATGACACTTGGAAACATAACCCAGAGATCAAAATACAAATTCAAACCTGTATAAGAAGTATGCCACGTCGCGTTGAAGCTGTGTTGGCAGCGAAAGGTAGTCATACAAAATACTGATTTCTGCAAAAAAATGTATTTTCATTTAAAAAGATGTCATTTCCATGTAAATTTCTAATTTTCTATGTGACATTTAATGTATATGTCGTAGAGTAGTCAGTTATTATGTTAAGTTTGAATTCATACTTCTGTTAAATAAACGTGACCAAATGAGTAAAAGATGTTAATGTTAAGTAACGGTGTTAAAAATAATATTAGGGTTGGGAAAAGATAAATAAAGACAGAGAGAGACAAAAAGAGTGTGCGTGATGCATTGGTAGTTGCGTAAAGACGAGGTCCGAGCGTGACAGCTATACGGGCTGAGCGTGGCTCAGTTGTGCGAACTGGTTCCGAACTGGCTCAGGGTGCATGACATGGCAAAAGGCCAATATAGAAAAGGAAGCGGAACAATCCACAACTGCGACTCGCTGCGTCTTTAAAAACTCAAATAAAATAATGGCAGACAACAACGAAGCTAACTCTCCTACATCAGAAGTGGGATCGCCACAGCCACAGCATCCTGAAATCATGCTGCAACTGTTGGAAGCGCAAAACCAAAAGTTTTTGAATTGCTAAAGGCCATGCAGACCCCGGCAAAAACAACAGCTCGAGAGACTTCAGTGACGCTGCCTACGTTTAACCCCGAATCTGCTGGTGCTGACGCTGCAGCATGGTGTAAAACTGCGAATATGATTCTGACCGAGCATCCACTGGAGGGCAGTGCATTGGTGATGACCCTCAGTAAGTCACTAGCTGGAAGCGCGTCCCAATGGCTGTCGCAAATTTGCTACGTTGGAATGACATGGTCGCAGTTCCAAGAACTGTTCACACACCGGTATGAGAGTGCAGACACGCCAGCCGCCATTTTGTTCAACCTACTAAACGGACGTCCGAGTGCAAACGAGTGTTTGTCTGTATACAGTAGCCGTTTAGTGACGTCTTTGATGGCAAAATGGAGTTCGATGACTGTCGAAGAGATGGCAGTGTCGCTTGTGATGGCACATGCATCGCAGATTGACAAAAGCTTCAGAGTCTGCTATACACAACAACAATAAAGACGCGCAGCGAAACTGCAGCAGCAACTGAAGGCATATACATTTGGCAAGCAGGAACAATGTTTTGGATTGGATTCTGGCCCAGAACGAAAGAAGCAGAAGATGCAAGCTCCACTAAAATGTCATCATTGTGGCAGGCTTGGGCACAAAATCCGAGAATGTCGTAAGAGGATGGCAGACGAGAAGAGCGAGACCAGAACCAAGCAATCGCATGGCACGCCGGTGACTGGACGAGACAGATCAGGGGTGACGTGCTACAAGTGTGGCAATGTAGGACACATTGCATCTACGTGCCCCAATGGTGCAGCGAATGGGAACAACGTGAAGCGTGTCGACGTATGCTCAGTATCAGGGCCACAGGGAGTGATGTACCAAAATGGTGAGCCGTTCCAATTTTTCTTCGATTCTGGCGCTGAATGTTCACTAATCAAGGATAAGTTATGTGATAAGATAGCCGGTAAACGATTTAACAATATGGTTATTTTGAAAGGAATAGGAGAAAATGTTGTTAAAAGTAACTTGCAAATTTTAGCAAAGGTACAGATTTCTCAATTTCATTTAGAGATTCTATTCCACGTTGTAAATAATGATTGTCTTAAGTATGATGTTATGATCGGCCGTGAGATATTACAACTTGATTTTGGTATGACAATAGATTCGGATAAGCTAAGTTTGTTTAAAACAAAAATTGTCAATGTTGTCCAGAAAGAATCTACAGCAGAAATTATGTTAAAAGCTGTCAATAACAATGTTAATTTAAGTGAACAGGACAAGCAAACGTTAATAAACGTGCTGGAACAATACTCAGATAATTTTATAAATGAAATTCCGCAAAGACGTGTCACAACGGGGTCGCTAGAAATTCGTTTACTAGATAACAATAAGACAGTTCAGAGACGCCCTTATAGGCTCAGTGAGGATGAAAGGCAACTTGTTAGACTGAAGATAAAGCAGATGTTAGATGCTGGAGTAATCCGTCCTAGTAGCTCGCCGTTTGCTAGTCCAATGCTCTTAGTGAAGAAGAAAGATGGCAGTGAGAGACTATGTGTTGACTATAGGGAGCTAAATGCTAATACGGTGTCTGACAAGTATCCGTTGCCACTAATTTCTGATCAAATTAATAGACTGTCTGATGGAAAATATTTTTCAAGCCTAGATATGGCAAGTGGATTTTATCAAATTCCTATTCAGACTAAATCAATTGAAAGAACAGCGTTTGTGACACCTGATGGACAATTTGAGTACCTTGCCATGCCTTTTGGGCTGAAAAATGCATCCTCAGTTTTTCAGCGATCAATTGTACGAGCGTTAGGTGAACTTGCATATTCATATGCGGTAGCTTATATCGATGATGTTCTGATTGTTGCTAGATCAAAAGAAGAAGCCTTTGAAAGATTGCAAATTGTACTAAAAGCTCTATCAACTGCGGGATTTTCTTTTAATATAAAAAAATGTGCCTTTCTCCAAACAGGAATTGAATATCTAGGGTACTTCATTAAAAACGGTGAAATTAAACCAAACAGTAGAAAAATAGAAGCCCTATCAGCACTATCTAAGCCAAATTCAGTAACACAACTCAGACAGTTTATAGGACTAGCATCCTATTTTAGACAATTCGTACCACGTTTTTCCGAACAAATGAAGCCACTGTATAAGTTAACAGCTAAAAATAGTGATTTTATTTGGAAAGATGATCATGAAGAGATACGTAAAAATATCATTCGAGCATTGACCAGTGACCCAATATTAGTTATCTTTGATCCAAAGAATCCAATCGAACTACATACTGATGCTAGTGCAGATGGATATGGTGCAATGCTGGTACACAGAGTTGATGGCAAGTGTAGGGTGGTGGAATACTACAGTAAGTGTACTTCTCCAGCAGAATCTAAATATCATTCCTATGAGTTGGAGACTCTGGCGGTGTATAATGCTGTGAAACATTTCCGCCATTACCTGCATTGCCGCAAGTTTGTTGTGCATACAGATTGTAACTCACTAAAAGCAAGTCGGAATAAAATCGAACTAACACCAAGGGTACACCGTTGGTGGGCTTATCTGCAATCATTTGATTTTGATGTTGAGTATCGTAAGGGAACCCAGATGGCACATGTAGATTTTCTGTCCCGTAATCCAATTCCAAATAAATCCAGTTGCACAAATAATATAACTGAGGTGCGAGTAGACTTAGCTGAGATTTCAGACAATTGGTTAATTGCTGAACAACAGCGTGATGAGGATATAGTTGACATAGTTGAACGGCTGAACAACGGCGAGATGCCGGAAGATATAGCTAGAACGTATGAGTTGAGAAGCGGATTATTATATCGAAAAATTCAGAGAAACGGCAAAACTCGTTGTTTGCCAGTCGTTCCTCGCGCCTTTCGTTGGTCCGTTATTAACAATGTCCATGAGTCGATTATGCATCTTGGATGGCAGAAAACATTAGACAAAGTTTACGAGCAATATTGGTTTGAAAATATGTCGAAATATACTCGAAAATTTGTGGATAATTGTATCACATGCAAGATTTCCAAGCCATCGTCAGGCAAGGTGCAAATGGAAATGCATCCAATTCCTAAAGTAAAAATACCATGGCATACTATTCACGTAGACATTAGTGGCAAGTTAAGTGGCAAAAACGATAAAAAGGAATACGTGATTGTACAGATAGATGGACTTACCAAGTTTGTTTATTTGTATCATACCTTTAACTTGGACACAGAAAATTGTATCAAAGCCATCAGATCAAGCATATCACTCTTTGGAGTACCTTGTCGTATCATTGCAGACCAAGGTAGAAGTTTTGCAAGTAGTAAATTTCGTGAGTTTTGTTTGGCTAGTAAAATTGAGTTACATTTGATAGCTACGGGCGCTAGTCGAGCTAACGGGCAGGTAGAACGTGTCATGAGCACAATGAAAAGTATGTTGACAGCTGTAGAGACAGGTGAGCGCTCGTGGCAGGAAGCGTTGGAGGATGTACAGCTAGCCATGAACTGTACAACTAATAGGGTGACAAAATTTAGCCCATTAGAGCTTTTGATAGGCAAAGAGGCCAAACCACTAGGTATGGTAGAAGTAAATGAAGATAGCGAAGTTGATCTTGATGATGTAAGAACACGAGCCAAAGAAAACATTGATAAGAATGCTGTATATGAGAAAAACAGAATTGATTTAAATAAGGCGAAAATTGTAAAGCATAAGGTGGGCGATCATGTCTTACTAAAATCTGAAGAGCGGCATCAGACTAAACTGGACCCAAAGTTTAGAGGGCCATTTAAAGTAATTGAATTGTTGGAAGGTGATAGATACCTATTGAAGTCATTGACAAACAAAAGAACATACAAGTATGCGCACGAAAGTTTGCGGAAAATGCCAGATAACTGTGTTGTATCTGAAATAAATGAAGAAGATGATTGCGGTGAAAAAGACGTAGATCATCAGTCGATCTCTGCCACCGAGGGTCAGAGAACATCTCACATGGGGGTGGTCCAAGCAGCAATGTTCATGAGGAGATGAAATTGTCTGTGGCGGATGTTTGGTCAAGTGATGGATCAAGGCACTGCAGGTGCATAGCGTCGCAGAGTGGCGGCAAGAGCCCGAGAACCATGTAGAGAAGTATATCGATAGCCAAATGTGCGAGTTTCTAACGAAACTGACATTTGAAGAGTTAATCTAAGTTGTATGTTCTAAGGAATGTCATGATGTAAAAGAAGTATTGGCAATGTAAGATATGATGCTACCGTATGCTTATGTAAGAGTTTGATGATGCACACGAGGACGTGTGAGTCAGGAAGGCCGTGTCGTAGAGTAGTCAGTTATTATGTTAAGTTTGAATTCATACTTCTGTTAAATAAACGTGACCAAATGAGTAAAAGATGTTAATGTTAAGTAACGGTGTTAAAAATAATATTAGGGTTGGGAAAGATAAATAAAGACAGAGAGAGACAAAAAGAGTGTGCGTGATGCATTGGTAGTTGCGTAAAGACGAGGTCCGAGCGTGACACTTTACGGGCTGAGCGTGGCTCAGTTGTGCGAACTGGTTCCGAACTGGCTCAGGGTGCATGACATGGCAAAAGGCCAATATAGAAAAGGAAGCGGAACAATCCACAACTGCGACTCGCTGCGTCTTTAAAAACTCAAATAAAATAATGGCAGACAACAACGAAGCTAACTCTCCTACATATATATAATAAATTTTGACGTTTCAACATGAAATAGCGTTGTTAATGTTTACTGACGTGTTTAAAGCATGAGTCTAATAATATGGCAAGGGACTGTACAACGCCTAGAGGTGCTGGCTTTTTGCGACAACCGCATAAAGTCACTGAGCAGTCTAAGCAACTGCCACCAGCGGAAGGAGCTCTATCTGCGGAAGAACGAGATTTCCAGCTTTAATAAGCTCGACCACCTGGCGGTGTACCACTCGCTTAGATCCCTGGGCTGATGGAAAATCCCTGTGGGTCAGGCCATGTCAACTGTGACAAAAATTTTTTGGTAATTTTTTTGATTCGAAAAAAAAACCTTAAAAATGTGTACATTAGGACAGTAGGGGAGACCGGGGCTATTCGTGACATTTTGAGCTCGCGAATTTTTCCTGATTAGACGAAAAACGAATACTGTCGGTTTCCAATGATTCAACCTTCTAGTTAATAAAAAAAAAATTTTGGTGTCTTTCTGTCATGTTTGTCTCAGGTAGAACGTGAAATATCTAACGATGTCTTGTGTCACGAATTACCCCGATACCTGGGTAAATCGTGACATTGCAATTAAAACAATTGTTATACCTAAATCTATCATGTTTTAATGGCTTTATCAATTTTATCTAATACTTGCAACAACAATATACTAGAAAAAACTTTTTATGTAACATAAATCAGAATGTAAAGAACAAAAAAATTATCCAGAAGTACGAACTGGCACGTTGTTTGCAAACTGGCTGATTTGCGAAAGACTTCCTTCCTTCAGTCGAAGCGATGTTATATTTTGTCATCGTCTTCCTTGGATTATTTAACATCCAAAAATCGCAATGTTGATTGTAAGATTTTTTCAATGGTCCCAAAACACTCCTATCAATTTGTCACGAAATACCTCGGGTGTTTATGTCACGAAAAGCACCAGCGTCATATGTCTTGTTTACATTTGCAAAACATATACATATCATGGTGGTGCATTACTTTTGTTGTTAAAATATAAGCTTAGCAATGTGGAGAACAAGTAAAACTTACCGAATGGTTTTAACAACCTACAATATTGTTGTGAAAACAAAAAAACTGAAATTTGAAATTTTACTTCTGACACACAAAAACACTTTTTATGCTAATAACAACGAACAACGGCAGATACGCGCGTCAAACTTCATCGTAACCTAATACGCTACTGGCGCCACCAGTATTATTTTTTTCGGTTTTTTAAATCTACAGGAGTATTTTTGGCACCAATTTTAAGTTTCTCGCTTTGTCACAAATTGCCCCGGTCTCCCCTACCTGAAAACACTTTTAACAGTTTTTCGAAATTCCGCACCGTTTTGGATATTTTAAGCTTCAAAGTTCAAAATTTTTCTTTTTAAGGTTTTGGCGAAAAATGTATTGCTCACGAACGGCTTGACATATATCGACGAAATTTTTTTGGGGTGTAAGAAAATTATTTTTCCCTTCAAAAAAATACTTAACAAATTTTATTAAAAAGCTAACTAAATTTTTAAGAACAATTGTTTAAACAAATAAGTTTTCAAAAGTGTTCTAGGGCAACTATTGAAATGACATTTTTACACAATTATCTTCGAAATCTTATTAACGAGTTCCAAAAAGAAAAAATTTGTATATTTAACAGTTGATATTGTATTTTTTGTCCCGCCGCGCAAGGTTTGCCCCATACAAAACGTTCGCATGAAGCGCTTTAAAGCTTTAAATATCCAAAACGGTGCGGAATTTCGAAAAACTGTTAAAAGTGTTTTTAGGTACTGTCCTAATGTACACATTTTTAAGGTTTTTTTTTCGAATAAAAAAAAATCCCCCAAATCACAGTTGACATGGCCTGACCCTTATCTTATAATTCAATGCTCACAATCTATGGTAAATCTGAACTACTGTTATTTGTGTATAAAAACGGACTGACTGGCCAAGGCCCGATCTCTAATAATAAAAGCTCGGTTTAAGAGAAACAAGGAACTCATTTAGAGTTTGGGTTTAAGAGAGAGTGAGAGTGAGTGAGAGTGAGAAAATAGGATGATGAAATTATCGATTCAATTGTGAAATTATGTTAAACAGATTACCCTAACTTGGTTTACAAAAGAAGGACCGCGACGCAACTGGAACTTAATTATGAACATTTATTGGGAATTCAGTGGGAAAGATCATAATTCTGAATTCAGTGGGAATGCTGATTAAGAAGTTCCCAGCTAGAAGTTGTTTATAAGTTGGGTAAAGGAGCTGGGATCTTGGGTTGGATACCTTGCACAAAAAAGTTGGTTTAAGCGTATAACTTTTTATTTCATATACTCAAAGAGTAAGCAAATACTGTGAACGTTGCAAATGTCTGTCTGTCCATCCGTCCGTCCGTACGAGCATCGAGATCTCGGAAACCATAAGAGCTAGAGCCACGAAATTTAGCACACAGACTTCTATATACCAAGTTTGTTTCAAAACCCGACCACGCCTCTTTTAACGCCCACAAACCGCGAAACTCTGTGGTACCCACATTCTTAATGCTAGAGAAAACAATCCCAAAATAAATGTTGGATGTATTGAAAATATCTACACAGTTATCTAAAAATTTTGAAAATCTGGCCATTTTCAAAAATTGTGTATATACAAGTGCGTTCAAAATTGATTCTGCCTAAAAGCAGGCTAAACTTTTTAACCCTTTCATCCCCCAACTTTTCCCTGCATAATTAAAATTTTTTTTTTTTCTATTCGTTTTTTATTGGCTTTAGAAGTATTTGATAAAAATTTTATCCACGCCCACTAGTTTTGGCGCTAGTGGCGTTACTTTTTGTATGGACATTTGTTTAATATTGAAAATAAATATAATTTAACTTTACCATAATTTAGCTAAATTGTTGATTAACAATATTGTATATTTACTTTTACCCTTTTATAGTAATTTTATAGAATAATCACTCATTTTTAAAAAGTCTTAGCTGGCAAAAATCAGTTTTTCCCCGACGCACGTTCAGCTTTTGAAAATATTTCCGTCAACTGATTTCAAAACTAAAAGTTAATTTGTATACTTTGAGTTAACACATAAAAGTACCGTAAAATCGAAAATGAGCAGACTATAAAGAGAAACGATTACCGTTAGCCGCTAAACATTTGAAATTGCTCACAGGCAACGCTGGGGACGAAAGGGTTAAGGAGGGCTAGCGACTCTAGCGTTTTTTCTTGTTTTGTTTTTTTTTTTTTAAAGAGGGCATTGAGTATTGCAAATCTGATAGTCGGGAAATCCGACTATATCGTTCTTTAAATATTATATTAAATATATTGTGCATGCGTGTTCCTAACAATCTAAAAATTAAACTTAGGCACAACAAAAATTTTTTTTTTTTTTTTTTTTTTTGAGGCATCATTACGCCTTAAACTAACACAACTTAAAGGAAAACAATACTTACTTTACCATAAAAAATTAAAATTTTTTCAAATTTAAAATTGTTAAATCTCAGTTACCTACAGTTTTAACTTTTATTAAGGACTTTAAGATTTATGGACTTTTTAAAGGTTCTTGAGCTATTGCGATTTTAGTGGCAGCGCGTACCTTCCATCTATACAAATACACCAGTTGCCCGTGCAGGTTTGTGTACTCGCTACGTTCGGTAGAGGTCAGAAAATGTTAATGTTACAATGCCGTTTTTCTCTGGGTGAAGAAAGGAGCTTTTTATTGATAATATTAAATTCAGATACGAAATCGTAGCGCACTACCCACATCTACGGGTGTACCAATGAATGACATTTATTCCTACTGTTACAATTTCAGGTGGCATGGATTAAGTCTGATTCAAAAGCAATACTTGGGATACACACACATATGGTCTCACTAAATCCCAGATTATCTGTGACACACAACGGCCACAATACTTGGAAACTTCACATATCCCGCGTACAGTTAAATGACTCCGGCAGCTACATGTGCCAGGTTAATACAGATCCAATGAAGAGCCATGTAAGTACACGTCCCTTCCATCTCGTTCCCAAGAGGCTTAGCTTTGGTCCAACGGTGTTCCATAGTGCCAGTGTGCAAGCAGGGATGAAGATTATACCGGACACCTGTGTTATTGGACACCGTCATAGTTTCCTGTTCTCAGCTTAATATAACTGCTGCAATTGGCTTTTGTACATTGTCTTGTTTTTCAGTCTGGTTACTTAGATGTTGTTGTGCCGCCAGATATTTTAAGCCACCCAGACCATAATCTTGAGGAAGGAGTCAGCACAGAGGGTGGAAGTATTTCACTTGAATGCAGCGCAACTGGCGTTCCAACACCAAAGGTACAGTGGCGACGTGAAGCTGGAAAGGACATTATACTTCGAACGGAAAGCAGGGATAAACAAGGTTAATATTCTTACTTTTCAAACAGGTATCATATTTACTGACACCCTTACATATCCTTTTTATGCAAAGCATCTTGTTGCAAAGTCATTTCTTAAAATTATGAAAACTGGCCAGGTTTTCAAAATTGTAAATACCTGTGTAGATATTTTAAATACAAACATTTGTTAAGGCACGCTTTTACCTTGTTGGCGCTCAAAACCGGATATTTTTATTTTTGAATTTTTTCTTGGAAGGTATGAGAATGAAATTTAAGCCAGTTGTAGTGTGAAGTTTATTGAAGCTACACAATTTTGGGGTGATTCAAGTGAAGGGTTGAGGGGGGTTACCCAACAATGGCGGCATTTCCGCAAAAAACTCGTCCTCTTGGCGGGATTTTTAGAATTAAAAAAAAAAATTCTGAAACGTAAAAGGCGAATATGTCCTTAATCAGTACACTTCCTGTCCGTGGAACTAGGATAATTGAAAAAACGTGAAAAATGCAAAATTTCTGAGCTCTTGAAAAAAATTGGTTTTTTTCTCATTTTTTTGTTGCTCATTATTTTTGTAGGTAAATAAAAAATTTTCAATATTTTCGAAAGAAAGAAAAGGCACATACTCCTATAAGCTCTAAAATACAACAACAAATCCTTCGCCCCACGACAGAAATTATTTCCTAAATAAAATTTTAGTTATGATTTAAGGAAACCTTTAGTAACACATAAACAAAAATGTAGGCGTTCTGTTTGACTCACATGTACTACATATTGGCATTTCCGCCTGAGGGCCAACCCGGCAAAAAAATTGCAAAGTTAATTTAATAAGTTTTATCCAGGTACCGAAATTATTATAATTTTTATAATAAAAATTTAAGAACAATAATTAATTGTTGATTTTTAATATAAAAATAATTTTTTTTTTTTTTTTTTTAATGTCTCCCTGTTTTTTTTTTTTTTTTTTTTTTTTGTAATGTCTGTCTGGGGTACAATAGATCTAAACAGGTCGCGGTACACTAACACCCCAATAATATAATAATGTCTGTCTAGTATAATATACATACATATACTACATACACGTGTTAGTGAATGTTAAAACTACAAATGTAGTTTATGTAGCCCTCAACAGGTGGCGACTATTTCGTTTTTTCTTGTTTTATTTTTTTAAAGAGGGCAGTATCTTAAAACTTATAGTCGGGAAACCCAACTATAGCGTTCATTCTTGTTTTTGTTTTGGATATTTAAAATACAAATAATTTTTAAGTCATATGTTTGACTATCAGATTTGCGATACTCATTGCCCTCAAAAAAAGTATTGCCTGCTTTCCGGCGCAGTACATTTTTAACTCACTTGTATACACAATTTCTTGAAAGTCGCCAGATTTTTTAAATATCTGAATATCTGTGTAGGTATTTTCCATACAAAAAATATTTGTTACGGCTTCTTTTCTCTAGGATTAAAAATGTGGGCACCGCAGAGTTTCGCGGCTTGTGGGCTTTAAAAGGGGCTTGGTCGGGCTTTGACGTGGGGTGTTTTGAAATCTGTGTGCAAAATTTGGTGGCTCTAGCTCTTATAGTTGCTGACACCTGGGCGTTCGTACGGACGGACGGACAGACAAACTCTTCTTCTTCTCTTTGCTTACTCTTCGAGTTTCGCAAATTATTATATTATTATATTTGTAAATTTTTATTATAAAAACTTACACACTTTTTTTTATGTCTGTAGGCCTTGACACTAAAGCTGTTTGGGGTATATTTTTGCACGTACTTCTTTTTCAGGATATACAACTGCATTTAAAACAAGAAAAAACGCTATCGTCGGGTTTCCCGACTATAAGATTTGCGATACTCATTGCCCTCTTTAAAAAAACAAAACAAGAAAAAACGATAGAGTCGCCACTTATTGCGGGCTACATAAACTACATTTGTAGTTTTTTAAATTCACAAAGACGTGTATGTAGTAAATGTACATATGTATGTATACATGAATTTGCAGCATAGCTAAATGTTCTATAACTTATTTTTTATTAATTTGAGCCTTAAGTGGTTTGGTATTTAGTTAGACAGTGCACATATCATTATATTTTTTATAAATCCGTAACGATTGCATACAAAATGAGAGCGCCTCAGATTTTCGAGGTTTGTGGGCGGTAAAAGGGGCGTGTTAAATTTTTGAAAAAAAACTTGATCTGCGCTTTGTTTCTAGAAGTCTGTGTGCAAAATTTGGTGGTTCTAGCTCTTATAGTTACGGAGATCTCGATGTTTGTACGGACAGACGGACAGAAATACATTTGCAACGTTTACAGTATTTGCTTACTCTTCGAGTATCGCAAACAAAAATATCACTATTGCCATTAAGGTTTTAATAAGGTACCAAGGTGGTCCATCCTTTTCTGAAGAAATCGCGGTTTTTCTGCAGTGTTTTTTTTTTTGGGATAAGAAACAAAGAACCAAGGTTGACCGTCATCTTCTGATAAATTGGCGGTTAGATTTTTTGTATAACCCCTTTGTTAATACCAAGAAATAGTGAAACCGCGAATTCTTAAGAACATGGTGGTCCACTTTGGTTCCTTGCTTCGGACCCTTTATCCTATAAAGGTCATCATTTTAATGATTGCTCATTGCTTTTGAACCCCCAAAACTCCCCCCTGGATCCGCGCGTGCTGTTAATAATTAAAGTAAGAATTTTATTTTTAATTAAGCCTACACTAAAAAAATTGGAAAAAAAGTGCAGTTAAGATTAATTACGTTAAACTCGCAAACTAGTCAAACAATTGAAAAACGTGACATACTACTTTATAGGGCCTTCAATAAGCTTTTCAAAATGGTCAACTATGTCATACCTTTTGTTGGTAAAACTATAAGAAAAACAACTGTTATTGTTAAAAATTACATTTATTTTTTACAAAACTAGCGGACCCCGAAGCACTTCGTTGCAACTAACCTAAAAAAATAATGAAATGGTAGGGATTTTTTTTATGAAATGAACGCATTGTATTTCAATATTATAAATGTTAATCCAAAACATTTGGATATAAATTAGTAAAATGGTTAATCCGGTTAACAGTTAATCGCTGTCGGTACTCTGCGACTTCTCTTCTTCTTCCGCCCGAGGCGGACGACAGTAAAGTGGCGCTTGTGACGGAAACAAATATAAGAGCCTAAAAGTAGGCAACCACATTGCTAACCCTTTTACTTTCAACCTTGCCACCTGTTAGTGGGGAGAAAATCTATAATTAAGTGGCGCCATCTACGCATCGAATTAGGGCTGCCAACGCGAAAGGGGGAAATGGGAATTGCAAGCCTACAACCAAAAAAACAAAAAAAAAACAACTAGGCTCCATAGATGTCCGCCATTACTGCTTCCTTTTCCGTTTTCACCTTGGAACCCAGCAGACGTGTGTGTCCGAAATTTGTTTCCACGTTTAAGGGCGTTTTCTAAAGTGATTAAAAATCAAGTCATCCCCAAGTGGAGTGTTGGGTCAGTGCCAGAATGCAGGTAAACAAAGCCTTTAGCTTGCTGGCTGCAGAATTTAATTCGAATATTTTTATATTTCTAAAGATTCTTGCACCTCGTGCTGAGCCCAAGTACGACTGGCTAAAACCAGGTCGCCATCGGAGCACCCCGTTCACTTTGGCCTATGCACCTCGTTCGCATAGGCTAGCGAAGTACCTCGTGCACGGCCAGCGGAGCACCCTTTCTGGCATAGTCCAGCGGAGCCAAGTTTTTTTTTCTGTGAAATAACAACAAGCATATTCATTAAATCGCTGTTATACCCAGTCGTTGCCAAGTGATACAGTGAGAGAAATCTGTAGTTGAAATTTTTGTTCCTAAACAATTTATTACTAAAGGCAATACACAAAAAGAAAATACGTGATTCGAAGCGACACCAAAATTGCTAAAATATTTAAACCATTTTGGTTACATAATAAACAATAATATTAATTAAAAACAAAAATATATAATAATTAATTAATTAAAAATCTAAGAATTTAGTTTCTATTTTGTTTCATAACCCCCAAAAGAAAAAGAATAATAAGAGAAAATAATAAGTGAAAGTCAGTGGTGAAAAGAGTTGGCCTTGCCAATTTAAAAACAAAATTAATCCCAACCAAAAGAATAAACAAACGTCGAGCTAGTGAATGAAAAATAAAAACGAAGTTATAAGATGTTATAACTTCTTTTGGTATTTCCCCAAAATACTACAGGCATATAATATGCAAACAAGTGTCATCTATTCCATATCACAGCATCGCCGGAGAAAGTACTTTCGCCGTTGAACCATGTAAATGTGTGAGTGAGTTTTTTAAAGTTAGTTAATGGTAGTGTAACTATTTTGGAGTACAGTGGATGCTGATAAGCTTCCAATTTGCATTTTGTCTTGACTCTCTGTTTCGGTGCGAGCGCTATACATGCCTGACCTACACCAAAATATTAGGCCCTAGTACAGTCGAGGATCGACATATATATTTTCTTATAATTAAATCAAGTAAAATTAAATTGATTACTATTTGGTTTTAAAAGTATTATAACATCTTTTTTAAATTAATAAATATTATTCTTCTCGCCTAAAGTAATTATCAACTATAATGAAAAATTTCCAGAATTAAAAATTACTTATAATTTCATGTTAAAATATTATTAATTATCAAAATACTATTATTTCCTATGCGAACTGTATAGGCTTATCATATATATATAATTTCTTTTCAGCCACTGCATTTTCCTTAAAATGAATAAAATCTTCTCAATTATTTTTTAATAGTATAAAAATATAATTTTATTGAATAAATTTATAATGAAGTTGGAGTAGAAGTCTTGTATCTGGGATTATGGAAAGCGGAAGTAATGCAGTGACTTAAGTCCATAGTGGCCCAATGGGATCGCCAATAAAAATACTTGGCTACTGGCGATCATGGATGGGAGGTGCTGTGGCCATCTCAGAGTATGAGGTGCGCCAAAAAGGCTACTATGCTTATTTTGTTTTTGTTTTTGGTTGCCCTTCTTTTAATTTACCCTTTTTTTCTCTCTATCTATTTTTCGTTCCTTCTATGTTCTAAATTTATTTTTACTTCGAGCTTATTTGTGGGCAATAAGCACGCAATTTTTTTTTATTTGTCTTATTTTAGAGAGCACATAGTATTGCGGCTAATATAATATACCCCGCCCCATGTCGACATAACTGAGCCGGAACCAGCGCGTGCCTCTGCTGCAACTACCACAACAACACCTACTCTCAAGCAACTAACCCTCGTAGTATGCTACAACAGGTCCACTGTTGATTGTTGGCCGGCTGGCCGAAGGTGTCCCAACGATGAATTAGGAGAATTATGCTGGAGGGGTGACTGCCCCTCTTACCTGCTGATCTATGGACTCAGACAGTATTTTAATGATATGCAATTAACGACAGCTAGTCAAGTTTGTTTTATGAGCGATGGCTCTTTATAATTCGAGTGTTGAATCAGAACTGAAACTTAAAGCTAACATAAAAGAGACTCATAGCGGCCACTCCAATGGGTAGTGCTTGCCGGCTATGCACGAGCTTCCGGCCAGACGCTTTGTCAGCAATTTGGCCGGAGCGAGCCATCGGACGATCGGTCATTGCCGTTGCCCGGTTAACTTAGTTAGCTTATTCCCCTTCAGGATTAAGGCCGCCCTCGGCCGACCCTATTTGGGCGATCACCTCTTTTAGTTGGACCGTGGATCTCCCGGCCTGGAAGACTCGTCGATAAGTGAGGCCGATGCAGATCAACGCACAGCCAATTGCTCCTGCAGTTAGCACTATCTGGTGTGAGCGATAGTTATTGATATCCTCCCCAAATTTCTAAATATGCTCCAGGTTACGCTCACTCAAACGGTGAAGGTAAGGGAGATGTTACGTACGCCGATTAGAGCAACGTATTAAGGCAGAAGAAAGCCAAACGGAAAACCAATGTCAAAGTTGCACAATAGGCATGCCCACGTTCAGAAAGAACTAAAGCAACAACTACGTAAGAATTCGGCGCAACAAGCCGAAATATGACACCGCCTCATCAGCACGAGTACGGCCATGCACCCACCGGTACTGCCGGGTTGATCGAACTAGCCGGTATCTGAACGCCGATATTGCAAAATACGACTTGGCCAATCAAAATACAGAGGGGAAACAATGCACCTAGGTGGGAACACTTTGGTGT
This sequence comes from Drosophila oshimai, assembly GCA_018150695.1. NCBI lineage: Eukaryota > Metazoa > Arthropoda > Insecta > Diptera > Drosophilidae > Drosophila > Drosophila oshimai. The sequence continues at coordinate 685,927 of JAECWM010000266.1, read as the reverse complement.
TCGATTCCGGTGACCCATAGACAAATTTTGACACGGTCATGGGTATAAAAGACCCCCAATTTGGAGTAGGAAAGATAGTCAAGTCAAGAGTCAAGAACCTGAAACGTTTAGCGGAAAGCCCGATATTCGGCATCGCGATACCCCGCCAAAAGTCCTCGGTTGTGAAATCAAAAATCCTGCCAGTAGGCACAAGGACCAAAAATAAAACATCCTTAAAATAGTGCGGCATATCCTTTTTCCATCATGGGTTCGACAACGTCAAAAGCTTCGGATAATACTGCCAATGTGGTGAACACTGTGGAAATCGTAGACCACCAGGACGAGATTAATAAAGTATACGACGTGCTGTGCTTTGTTGCTGGACTATTAGTAATCCTAGTAGTGCTGAAGGCTCTCCGTCTGTACAAACGATCGGTCCAGAGTCGCCGTGATCAAGGACACGAGTTGAACAAAATTGTCACTCTGGCAGCCAACTGGCCCGAGCGCCATTAAATCTATCTCAACCAATAGCCTTGTAATTTAAACCCAAAACGACAGTTTCAAAATAAACCTGAAAACAATAAAACTAACTTAAACTTCAAACCACCTAACATGTTTTAAATAAACTTAAAAACAATATGTGTTAAAAATCAGCACTCCTCTAAATACAATAGTAAACGCCTGAAACAAATTCCAAGTTACAAAAATTGTTCGCGTAAATTCGGACAGCCAAACCCTACAACCCAAACCAAAATACATGCCAAATATCCAAACGAATTAAATGCATTTAAATGCGAAAACCAAAACAATAGCCGAAGGCCACAAAAGACTCAAAACGAATTAAATGCATTTATTAATGCACACATACACCAAAACAACAACAGAAGCCCCGGTGCCCGTGAAATATGAGTGATCTCGAGAAGTCGTCACCACCGTCGAGCGTTGCTCCCAGCAAAGTTGAACAACTTGGAGTAGCCATAATAATTATGTCTTTTGGGTCAAGTGCTTTGGCATACTCATCAAGTCTCAACTCCCGAAATCTATCTTTGAGCAATAACAACAAAACGCAATCGTATACGAAGTGAATCCCGTCAGCGACCGGCCACACCCCCGCGCCCTAAAGTGCTCCAAAGTGAAGACGACACCATCGTCGGCTGCCCAACGGCAACTCTCTGACGTTCAAATCTAAATATATATATATTTACATGTTTTTTCTAAAAATATTAATTTCGAATAAGTGAATACCTAATTAATTTTAAATCCAACACACAAATGCACATGAATATGTCTATGTAATAACTTCATTTGACAGCCCAAGATTCGACCGGGAGATCTCTCGACGTTGGAACTCTAAAGAGGGTAAGCTCTACGGAACCTATGTTCCTCAACTCCACCAATATACTTATATACATATTTATGTGCTACACACACCTCCACTAGGAGAAATATTATTATCCATAGGATTACAGTTTTAACCTTCTTCGTTTTGCTTTTTAAATGGAGTTTTAATTACCTTTTAAATTAATCAAATTTTCAATACATTATCATTTTTAATTCCATAGTATCTTGTATTTTTATGTTTTTAAACTTTTGTATTTTTAAAGAAATGAAAATTTATTTTGTTCAGAAAAACCATTATTCATTTTTATATACCATTAGTAATTTTAATTAAATGTACTTTTAATCATTTTTTATTTGTTTGTTTAAAGAACAATTCACTACTATTTTTAATCATTCAATTTACAATCTTTATTTTTTAAATGTCAACAGACAATTTATATTTTTATTATTAATTATACACTTTTATATTCCAACATGCACCTTTATTTTTGTCCAATAAAAATTATAATGTAAACAGAATAATAACCATGTCTTGGTAGAAACCAAATAAAGGGGGAACTGGCATAAATGGAAAAACTGGGTCAAGAACAATGACATAACTTTTGACGAACAACAATTACAATAGGGGATCATATAGCGCAGTCAGCAATGATCCATTGGCACGCGAAGTCGTGAAGGGGAGGGCATTGGCTGAAACACTGCCGATCGGATTTCGATCAAGCTTTCGCGAAGCTTGCAGGCGGTGTACACTGAGAGACAGACTGACTAACAGTATTTAGTATTTCCAAGCACGTAAATGATTTCTTGATTACGTGTGGAGAGGTGAGTGGCGTCCAAAGAACCCACCCCAAATCCGACGAGCTCAGCTGCACCAAATCGTGCTAGGCGGGCGGCCACTCCCTCAAACTTACATATGTCCTTCAAAGGACGAAGTAGGACCGACGTAACAGAGACTTAGTATGTTGTGTTCCAAGGTGATGTTCAGGGAGGGCGAGCTGGCTACTCCTGGTGCCCTCTTCTGGCCCGTGTCGTGATTAACGTACCGGGTTTCGTTAACCGCGGCGGACGGTAGTGCCATTGTCCACGCGCACACGAGCCGGGCGATCGTTTATGATGATGATTCTATCATCCACGTGGGTAACGGGATGCAAGTCGCTGTGTTGGATATCGCAGTGCGACATACCTCCAGCGTGGAGTTCCTGGGCGCAAGATCTTCTCAGCGCCAGTTGGCAAAATGTGGCTCCAGGTGACTCGGAGCAGTTTTTGAGTGTGTAGATCTCTCCGTTGCAATCCGCTATGAGACTGAGTATTGTGTCGTGGAGTGACACGGGAAAAACAGTGATTTTGACGCATGCTGACTTAATTTTAGGAAATTTAATGATGAAATGCAAATTGTTAGCGGATTGTAATATTTTAACAGATGCAACGGTCAAAATTTCTCTAATGGGGGTCTCTGTGGGCTCCTCAATCCACACACTCTCCAGGTCTGCATGATCTAATATGCTAGGGCTAATTATGTTGATTTTAGCAAGAGCTATAGCTAGCAATAAATTTTGCAGCTCCATTGCAATCATCCTATTCCGAGACAATAACATCTCGTATAGGTGTCCCGAATAAATTTGGGATTCCTTAGCCGACCTCAGAATTTGATTGACAGTGGCGGATATACTATTGATCTGTTCTTTTACTTTGTTGTTAATGTTTATCTGTCGTTGATAAGTTGAAATTCATTAAGTTTGATTTTTTCAAGGTCCTCCGCGTCTGGCGTTCCCGCCACTACTTTTAACGCCGCTCCCAAGAAGTCTAAGCTCCTAGCTACCCTATGGTGGACGCTCAATGATTCGAGCAGGTCACGCAGATGAGCGACATCTACGCTCAAGAGCCTCTGAAGGAGAGGGACCATACAAGACATCGACAGTAGCAGAGTTCATAAAGGCATTCGAGTCAAATCCTGTGTCAGGAGGGCCGAATGTAGGATCCGGTAGTTGTAGCAGAGTGACCAGGCGCGGTCTCTCCTAATAATCCCCTGCCTCTACTTTAACCTTTCAATACAAGTCGTGATCCATTGCAACGTGAGATGAAAGTGACAACATCAAGCTGGTCAGTCTATGCCAGAAACTCGAGCGAATAAGCATATTTACGGAAGAGCACAATTTGTTAAGCTTAATCTTAAAACATGATGCTTAGTTCTACTTCGGTCGCGTGTAGACGTGTTTTCTTAACGCTCCGGAAAAACAATAAGTCACTCAGTCGAAAACGTTCGAAAAATTTATAAACGCGAGGTTTTGCGTTTCGCGATGCTAATCGCATACCGTAAACTAAAGTTTTAATTAATTAATTGATTAATCTTTACGTACTATCAGTAAACAAATGAGTAAGAACGTGGATCAGCGCACTCAACGCCAAAAACAACAAGACGAAGCCCGTGAAAAAATTCAGAGAGAGCAAGGCAAACGTCGTCTCTCTTTGGCCCGTAACAATGCTTACTATGCTTTTACAAGTAATACTCTAGAAACGAAAGTGCAAGTTTACTGACCGCCGAAAGCCAGAGAGCTAGTTCTTGCTCTCCCGCCCTGCTTTTCACCGCCCAAACGCCATGGAGTGAGCAATGCAAAACTCCAACCGAGCTTCTGCCACCTAGTGCAACAACAACAGCAACTACCTCGTCAACTACAACGGTCTCTCTCGCCAACAATGCAATAACGACTCCACTCTCTTCTTCTGCAGCGGGTAAAGCAACAGTACAACCAAGTGCAATAATCGGGTCAAACGGCAAAAACAAAGCTACGAGAGAAGAAATGACAATTCCGCAAGCGGGTTCGGCCATGCAGACAGGCATGGATCGCTATATTAATATTTCAAAGCGCAAGCTAACACTCCAAAAAAAATCTGACGGCAATAAGCCCAAAGTAAATCGTACCAACAAAGGCCCTGAAAAACTTGGGCCATTAAATGAAAATAGATATTCCATTCTGGCGGAGCCTGAAACTGAGTCTGAACAGTTAGCCCCAAGGAAACTTAAGCCCCCACCTATCTTTATTCGGGAGAAGATCTCGAATGCCCTAGTCAACAAAATAGTTGAGCTAGTCAGAAAAGGTACATTTCATGTTATTCCGCTTATGAAAGGGAATATAGGCGAAACCAAACTGCAAACCAAAACTGAAGACGACTTCCGAGCAGTGTCAATGTACCTAAACGATGCCAAAAAAAACAAGAAAGAACGCTATAGTCGGTGTTCAGTTGTCTCCTTGTCCCACTGTGCGGCGAAGAGAGGCAGTGCGATCAGCTGAGTGGTCGCTCAGATGAGACCATAAGGGACAGCGAGAGAAGGAGGGAGTCTGCAATTAAAGTCGAAGCTGAACGCACGTCGCCGGTCTAACGAATTTACACTACCACTTGTACATACATATATATATAGTTTATAACATATCTGAAGTTGCTCAGAATTATATTGAATTTATTGAAAGTGAACTCTAGTGTTTTGTGTTTGCATTTGCCTGGGAACCCCTCTTACAATGACCTCCTGTTAAACGAGTACAGGGGGACACAACTATACATGGTGGCCCATGAGGGGAACCTGCAAGCATACATACAAACATTTTCTGTAAAATTCAAAGTGTAAATAGTTTCCGTTAGACCGCGGCTGCGTTAGTTCGACAAGCCGGCTGAACGAAATTGTGCAAGAGAAACATCAATACATAAGCGCAATAACTGCATATCGGAACTTGCCGGGCGCTGTCTTCTCTTCGTTTCTTCTTTGTGGTTCGTTTCTGGCAAAACTGAGTGAGTGAACAAGTTGTGTGCGAGACAAGCATTTACCGTATTCTATTTGATTTCTTTTGGGTGGTGAGTTGCGCAAATTTGGGTTTACACTAGTCAACATGCAATCTGATTTGGATATTTCGCATTTGATAAATTTGCAAGAAAATCGACACCAAGCCCTTAGGACTGTGTTGCAGAATTTTAGGAAGGATTCGCAATCGAGGAAAACGCGCATTTATCTTAAAAAAGAGGCTGGAACAAGTGGAGGAATTACGAACTGCGTTTCAACAGACTCATTCGGCTATCGTTAATTTGGAAGGATTTGAGGGCTCTTCGTACGCCCTAAAGAATTTTCAATCAGAATTTGAGGAGCGTTATCTGGACGCCTACTGTGCCCTGGCTGAAGACTTCGAAAAGATTGAACCAGTGGCTCCGGCTTCCCAGGCTGCGGCCGCTGCGGGTTCAGATCCTGAGCTTCGAGTCAACATGCCTCAAATGTCAGTCCCCAAATTTTCTGGTGCGTGTGTCGATTGGCCCGGATACTACGATGCTTTCACCAGCCTGATTCACAACAACTCAAACCTGAGCAACGTTCAAAAATTACATTTTCTCAAGGAATCGCTGCCAGCAAGCCGTGATAATGACATCCGTCAAATGCAGCTTACGGATGTAAATTATGCAGTGGCTTGGGGCATGATGATCAAGAGGTACAACAATCCTCGCCTGGTTTTTTCGCACCATATGAATACAATCTATGCGCTGCCCAGGCTACACAAGGATACTACCGATTCTATGCGTTCGATGTTGAGCACGGTCAATGTTTGCCTGGCTGCATTCCGCCGCGTCCAAGCCTTGGATGGGGAAAGTCAGCACTGGTTGGCACATTACGTCGCATCGAAGCTGCCCAAGGAGACCCACAACGCTTGGGAGCACCATCAAGGTAGCAGCTCTATAGTTCCAACTTACAAGGAGTTGGAATCTTTTCTGAACGATCGACTTGTCATAATGGATGCAATCGAGAACCGTAGCTCGTTGTACGACTCCAATTCTGGCTCAAGTTCGACGGACCCTACCAGACGGGTTCGAGTTCATAACACACAGGAACACCCAAGGCGTGCAAGTAGCCCCTGTTACCACTGCAACGGCGACCATGTGCTCCGTCGTTGTCCAGTTTTCCTGGCGCTTGACTGCTACAAGCGCAAGGATATCGCAAGCAGTGCTAAATTATGCTTAAATTGTTTAAGTAAGTCACATGCCCTTTCTCGCTGCCCCAGCAATAAGGGCTGTCAAGTCTGTGGTCAGCGGCACCACACATTGCTGCATTTTCCGGTTCTGGCACAAGGACAAGCCAGTAACCACTCTCTAGCACCGTTGGCCCGACCTACGACACCACAGTTTACCGCGCCAGCAGCTATGGAAACAGTTTCCCAACACAGCATGCAAGCTGCTTTGGCTCAGGACCCAAACGGATCTTATAGATGTCATTCAGCCACTTCATCCAACCTTTCAGCAAGGAACATACTTCTTGCCACTGCTCGCATAACAGTGCGAAACCCGATCAACGGCTTGCAAGCTGTCATTAATGCGCTCATCGATCAAGGATCTGAGGCAACCATCGTATCCGAGCACGTCGTACAATCCCTTCATCTCAAGCGAACCAGCACCCGAACATCCATTTTTGGTGTTGGTCAAGGGGGCGGTCGCCGTTGCAAGTATATGGTTAATTTTGAAATTGCAAGTTTAATTAACCCCCATTTTGTCTTAGATGTTAGCTCAGCATATGTTCTCAACTCGGTCACTTCCTATTTGCCGAGTCTGAGCTTTTCTCCGCAGCATTGGAATCACATCCAAGGTCTCACATTGGCAGACCCAAACTACAGCCGTTCGAAACGAGTCGATCTCATCTTGGGGGCAGACCTCCTAGCGCAAATTATGTTGCCAGGCACTAGGATCGGGTCGCCACACGAGCCAATAGCTCAAAATACTCGTTTTGGCTGGATTCTTTCTGGACGAGCACAAGGAGTAGACGGAGTAACCCAGTTGCGCTGTAATCATCTATCTTTGGACACCGAGTCGCTGCTTAAGCGTTTTTGCGAAGTCGAAGCAGTTCCAGACTGCTCACCGGCTACAAAGGAGGATATCTGGTGCGAATCATTTTTCCAGAAAACTCATACACGTCGATCGGATGGCCGGTACATAGTCCGACTGCCATTCAAAACATATCTGGATCCAACCATGGTTTTAGGAAGATCTCATCAGACGGCGCTGAATCGGTTCCTGCAGTTGGAACGACGTCTTTCGAGCAGCCCTGAACGCTGGTGTAGATACAAGGAAGAGATCGAGGAATACTTTACACTTAAGCAAATAGCCCCTGCGGTTGGCAGTGAGAGCAGTACAACGAAGCGAACTTCCACGGATCGACATACAGCGTCGTGCGTGTTGCCACACCATGCGGTCTTCAAGGACCGAACAGCGGATTGTTTTCGACGCATCGGCAAGGACAAGTAACGGAAGATCCTTAAACGACGTACTTTGCACGGGACCTACGCTACAGAATGACATGTCTTCGGTCATACTAAATTTTAGAAAATATCGCTACGTTTTTACTGCGGATATACAAAAGATGTATCGTTGTATCGATGTTCATCCTGAGGACGCCCAATATCAGCGGATTTTATGGCGGGCGGCGGATGGAGGCATCAACGTTTATGCATTATCAACACTCACATTTGGGACGGCGTCAGCCCCATACACGGCTATCAGAGTCATTCATCAGCTTGCGGAGGATGAGCGCCGCTCGTTCCCCAAGGCTGAAGAGGTGTTGATACACGAGATATATGTGGACGACATACTATCTGGAGGGCACACTATAGAAGAAGCAGAGGAGAAACGGTCTCAGGTATCGGGTGCAATAAAATCCGCTTGCATGGAGTTGCGTAAGTGGGCTAGTAACGATTCAAGGCTTTTGGTCTCGATCCCACCAGAGCATCATTGCAGCCAGACTCTTTTGACTTGGGACAGCACGGATCCTGTAAAAGCTTTGGGAATGTATTGGCTCCCAAAGAAGGACTGCTTCAAATACCAGATCAACTTTGAGATACCAACCAGTTCCACCAAGAGGGTGATCTTATCAAGTATAGCGAGATTGTTCGACCCGCTGGGTCTTATCGCACCTATCATCATCTCCGGGAAATTGATACTCAAGGAGGTAACTATGGCCAAGATAGAGCGTGCAGACGGCACACATGCGGCTTTAGACTGGGACGATGATGTTCCAGATGCATTGGCAGAGCGATGGCGACTGTTTCGAGATGGATTGCTGAGGATTGGCGATATCAGCATAAATCGGTGGACCCATTATGCCCCAGAATCCATAGCCTCAATGCAAATTCATGCCTTTTGCGACGGTTCCTCCACTTCATATGCAGCCTCTGTTTATTTGAGGCTAGAATATAAGGACGGAACGTGCTGCTCATCTCTACTCATGGCTAAATCGAAAGTAACACCCACCAAGCCATTAACTATACCTAGGACAGAGCTTAGTGGAGCTGTATTAGCTATTAAATTAGTTCGGTGGCTTACTACGTCTAATTATCTGGCGTCCCTTGCTTTTCAGACATTTTATTGGACAGATGCTACAATTGTTCTACACTGGCTACACGGCGACGTTAATAGATGGAAGACTTTCGTCGCAAATAGGGTTGCTTTTATTTTGGACCATTCCATGCCAAGTCAATGGAGGCACGTGAGCACCACTCAGAATCCAGCGGACTGCGCTACTAGAGGACTTTCTCCGACGGAGCTTAAGGACTTTGATTTGTGGTGGAGAGGCCCAGATTGGCTCGTAAGCGACCAAAGCTCGTGGCCAACGACAGACATAGGAGATGGCTGCGTTAGTAACGCTGTTCTGGAGGTTAAGGCGGACAAGGTGCGCACTCATCATGCAGCGCCGGTTCCTGCATACGTCAACAGATTTTCTACATTCAGTACAGCTATACGAGTCACTGCCTATGTCCTGCGGTTCACGTACAACGCAGGCAGCAACGGAAAGAAACGAACAGGGCCCCTGAGCATTGAGGAACTGGATCACGCTCTGCTTACAATTGTGCGAGCTGTTCAAGGAGAATCCTTTCCAGCCGACATAGCAGCAGTAAGAGGTTCCAAACGGTTGCCCCCTCGAAGTAGGCTCGTGAGCTTGTCGCCGATCTTAGCGGACGGCATCTTGCGGGTTAGAGGGCGTTTGCGCAATTCTGCTTTGGGACGTGAGCGTCGTCATCCAATAATTCTGCCTGGCTCTCATCATTTTACCGAACTAGTGATACGGAACTCACATTATTTAACATTACATGGCGGTGCGCAGTTGACTTTGGCACACACACGCCTCAGATTTTGGATCCTCACAGGAAAGCTGGCGGTTCGTCGAGTCATACGGAAATGCGTCCGCTGCTTTCGGGTCCGACCATCCCATTCGACTCAACTCATGGGTGATCTACCGCTCCACCGGGTCAACCCCCCGAGCCGACCCTTCATCGCTACTGGAGTCGACTACACCGGCGCAATAGAGCTTAAGGCTGCGCGCTTAAGAGGTACCAGCTTTTACAAGGGCTACATCGCCGTTTTCATTTGTCTTGCAACAAAGGCGGTACACTTGGAAGCGGTGACAGGACTTACTACAGAGCACTTCCTACTGGCACTGGACAGGTTCACCGGACGGCGTGGGATGATACAGCATCTGTATAGCGACAACGGCACCAACTTTGTCGGTGCGGACAATTTAATGAAGACATTTTACAATCAGTTTCAAGCCGATTATGACAAACTGGTTGCGCCCAAGTTGGCGTTGCAGAGGACAACTTGGCACTTTAATCCTCCCCAATCGCCTAATTTTGGTGGACTTTGGGAAGCGAACGTAAAGTCGGTGAAACACCACTTAAAGCGGGTCGTTGCAGATCGACGGCTAACTTATGAAGAATTATCTACGGTGCTGGTCAGCATAGAGGCATGCCTAAACTCACGGCCCCTTTGCCCTCTCACAGCGGACGCTGACGACCTGGAAGTATTAACCCCGGCACACTTTTTAATTGGTGACTCGATGTTTGCACCACCGGAATATCGTCCACAATCCACATCTTTCAGAGAGCAATTCCTCATCCAGCAGACAATGGTGCGCCACTTCTGGAAGGCCTGGAGCCGCGACTGGCTGGCTCACCTACAGCAAAGGCCAAAGTGGTGCCAAGAAACGGAAGGATTCAAGCTCAACGATCTTGTTCTTATTAAGGACGATCGATTCCGCCGTCACAATGGCAACTCGGACGGGTCATCGAGCTACATCCAGGAGCGGACACTCTGGTCCGTGTGGTGACAGTTAAAACCCAACAAGGACAATTGAAGCGGTCTGTCTCGAAGCTCTGTCCCCTCCCAATTCATGTTTAAAGCGCACTCACTAATTCACCCTTTATAATAGATTTGCTTGCGTACACTTCTTGTTCTCTTATCTCCATGCCTGAATCTAGGACCTGAAGGCCGAAATACCCTATCGTCGTCACACGCAGGACACGGACAACCCAGGATGTTTCATGCTAGGTCTAGCATTGGCGGGCAGCATGTTCAGTTGTCTCCTTGTCCCACTGTGCGGCGAAGAGAGGCAGTGCGATCAGCTGAGTGGTCGCTCAGATGAGACCATAAGGGACAGCGAGAGAAGGAGGGAGTCTGCAATTAAAGTCCAAGCTGAACGCACGTCGCCGGTCTAACGAATTTACACTACCACTTGTACATACATATATATATAGTTTATTACATATCTGAAGTTGCTCAGAATTATATTGAATTTATTGAAAGTGAACTCTAGTGTTTTGTGTTTGCATTTGCCTGGGAACCCCTCTTACAATGACCTCCTGTTAAACGAGTACAGGGGGACACAACTATACAGTCGGGTTTCCCGACTATAAGATTTGCGATACTCATTGCTACTTTCAAGCGCAATCAATTTTTAGCGCCCTCTTTAAAAAAAATGGTAAGCCTACTTTTGGGCGCAATAAAAATTTGTTAAGCACTTGTATACACAATTTCTTGAAAATGGCCAGATTTTCAAAATTTTTAGATATTTGAGTAGATATTTTCAATACAAATAACATTTATAAGGGCCACTTTTCTCTAGCATTAAAAATGTGGACACCACAGAGTTTCGCGGTTTGTGGGCGTAAAAAGGGGCGTGGTCAGGTTTTGAAACAAACTTGATCTGCGCTTTACTAATACAAGTCTGTGTGCAAAATTTGGTAGTTCTAGCTCTTATAGTTCCCGAGATCTCGACGTTTGTACGGACGGACGGACGGACGGACGGACGGACGGACAGACAGACATTTGATCGTTTACAGTATTTGCTTACTCTTCGAGTATCGCAAATAATTACTACACGTACCAGCTTAAAAGATGCAAAGGCTTGCAAGTTGTGCTTAAGGGAATAGAACCCGATGTGACCCCCTCTGAAATTACAGAGGCTTTAAACGAAAACGGTTTTTGTGCTAAAAATGTCATAAACATTATGAACAAAAACAAGAAGCCGCAACCTTTATTCAAGGTCGAGCTGGAGCCAGACAGCAGAACTTTGAAAAAAACGCTGTGCACCCGATCTACAAGCTGCAGTACCTGCTGCATCGTAGGATCACAGTTGAAGAGCCGCACAAACGGAACGGGCCAGTGCAATGTACGAATTGCCAGGAATACGGACACACCAGGGCTAACTGCACCCTCAGGTCAGTATGTGTGGCTTGTGGAAACTGCCACGGCTCCGAGCCCTGCCCTGCCAACAAGGAAGACTCTCTCACTAAAAAGTGTGTAAATTGCCAAGGAAATCACACAGCAAACTACAGAGGCTGTCCAGTCTACAAGGAGATGAAAATTCGGATGCAACGAGCGACAACCACACGCTCCAAGAACACACAGAACATTTACATGAGATCACAAACGACACCGGAAGCTTTCTTCGCAAAAGCAGCCAGGTCATCATTTGGCCCTTCAATTACCACCAACGGCATTTGCTCTAAAACCAGGCACAGCTCACATAGAGCCGAAAATTGATAACATGCAGCAGGCCATGGGACAGCCACAAAGTAACATGGAAACTATGATGATCACTTTGCAACAAAATATGATGGAATTTATGTCCTTCATGAAAACCACCATGCAAACCCTTATGCAAAACCAAAACATCTTGATACAAATGCTTGCAGCTCAGCAGCCCAAATAAACTATGCCTACTCTTCGAATAACTCTGTGGAACGCCAACGGTGTTTCACGGCATAAACCTGAAATAACTCAATTTCTGAACGAAAACCACATCGACGTTGTGTTGCTGGCAGAAACGCATCTCACCAGTAAATATAACTTTCAAATACGGGGATACACGTTCTACAGCACCGATCATCCAGATGGTAAAGCACAAGGCGGAACCGGCATCTTATTAAGAGACCGCATTAAACACCACTTTCACCAAAGGTTTGCAAAAAATTACTTGCAAGCTACATCGATAAAATTACAGTTGGGCAACTGCAACCTTGCCATTGCCGCTGTTTACTGCCCACCCCGTTTTACAGTCTCCGAAGATCAATTCATGGACTTCTACAATTCGATTAGAGAGCGATTCATAGCAGCAGGAGATTACATAGCCAAGCACACGCACTGGGGATCCCGCCTTGTGACTCCCAAAGGAAGGCAACAAACTGGACTACGTTTCACCAGGCAGCCCTACTTACTGGCCTACAGATCCTAGAAAACTACCTGATTTAATTGATTTTGCATCATCGGACCACTCACCAGTGCTAATAACTCTTCTTCAAAGCCCGGAACTAATCGAGCACCCTTGCAGCCTGACGTCGCATCGAACCAACTGGCTGAAGTTCAAAAAGTACGTAAGTTCCCACATTGAACTAACTCCACAGCTCAACATCTAGGAGGACATCGACTGCTATGCCGATGCACTGGAGTCTGTACTCGTCGCAGCAGCCAAAGTCTCTACACCGCAAGGGAGGGATGGGCACACACACCAACACAAAACTAACCTTGAAATCGAACAGCTTGTTTTGGAGAAAAGACGATTGAAGCGTGCTTGGCAAACCAGCAGATCGCCATCCTCAAAACAAAGTCTTAAGGAAGCTGGTCGCAGACTTACCAGGGCCCTAAGACGCGAAGAAGTAAAAGCACAACGCCAGTACATTGAGAAACTTTCACCCACCAGCACCAAGCATCCCTTGTGGAGGGCCCACCCAAATCTAAGTGCGCCAGCCGAAACAGTAATTCCCATTAGAGACTCTTCAGGCATCTGGGCCAGAAGCGACAAAGACAGAACTTTTACATTTGCTTTACACCTTCGAAATGTTTTTCAGCCAAACCCTGCAACAAATTCATTCGCACTACCGTCGCCGTCTGTTCGAATTGAAACTGAGACGGAGCCAATTCTGCTTCAGTCAAACGAAGTTGCAAAAGGCATCAGCGAGCAATTGAAACTAAAAAAGGCCCCAGGCGGTGATCTAATAACTCCCAAAATGCTAATTGAACTCCCAAACTGTGCAGTTGAGGTCATTTGCAAACTCTTTAACGGGATTACACGACTTGGCTTCTTTCCAAAAAAATGCGAAAATCGGTAATCACAATGATCCCAAAGCCAGGAAAAGATCACACAATACCAGCTTCATACAGACCGATAAGTTTACTCTCGTGTCTGTCAAAACTGCTCGAAAAATGCCTTTTGACACGCATAATCCCATATCTGAAAGAGCACAACGTTATTCCGGCACATCAATTTGGCTTTCGAGAAAGCCATGGAACAATAAAGCAAGTTAACAGATTAGCAACTGCATTCGAATATCGGGAATACTGCAGTGCGGTATTCCTCGACGTTGCACAGGCTTTCGATCGAGTCTGGCTTGATGGCCTTATGCATAAAATCAGAACTATTCTGCCGGAAAACACTCACAGGATACTTGAATCGTACCTTTACAACAGAGAGTTCGCCGTGAGATGTAACACTACAACATCCGACGATTACACTATAGAGGCTGGAGTTCCCCAAGGTAGCGCCCTTGGTCCAACTCTATTTCTCTACTTCTACATTCGCAGTAGATACCGCGATCATAAGTCGGTCCAAATGCCCAATTCAGGCAACAGCACTACAAGCTGATCATCTCGTGGTAGTGGAGAGGTGGTTATCAGAGTGGCGTATAAAAATAAATGCGCAAAAGTGTAAACACAAAACGTTTACTCTTAACAGACAAACGTGTCCCCCGCTAACTCTGAATAACACGCCACTTCCACAAGCTGACGGTGTAACGTACCTTGGCGTCCACCTAGACAGGAGACTTACATGGCGGAGACATATCGAAGCTAAGAAAATTAATTTAAAACTAAAATCCAATAGCCTCCATTGGCTCATAAACGCTCGCTCTCCCCTTTGCCTGGACTTCAAGGTCCTGCTCTACAATTCAACGATTAAGCCAGTCTGGACATACGGCTCCCAGTTGTGGGGAAACGCGAGCAGCAGCAACATCGACATTATCCAGCAAGCACAATCAAAAATCCTGAGAACTATTACTAATGCATCACGACAACATCCACAGAGATCTTGTCATTCTACCCGTAAAAGACGAAATATCAAAACAAAAAGCGTCCTACCACACCAAGCTAACTTCTCATCCAAACCAGCTCGCCAGGGGCCTAGCCAGGGTTTCCAACCGGACCCGATTGCAACGAAATGACTTTTCAGCTCAGCAATATGTAGTTATTAGAGCCCTTAATCTCGCGTCAGTCATCTTGACTGTCAGATAGCTTTTTAAGATTTTATGTACTTATTGTTAGTCTCAATTCAAAAAAGATTCAATAAATAAAATGCATATAAAAAAAAAAAAAAAAATGTATCGTCGACATTTTGAATTATCTTGCCTTTGATTATTCAAAATGTCGTCCAAAGTGCTACTTTTCTATTCGTCGCTATACTGCGGAACCTATGATGATGGAAAATAATTTTATATGGGACTTGAACTCAGAAGAACCCAAATGTTATGGAAAAGTGGAAATGATCCGTGGATTTTTCAAAAAGTTTTATTTTGTTGTCCTGTGTTATTCGTATGTGTGTATGTAAAAGAAGTTAATGCTATAGCAATATAATAGTAAATTATAGAAAGCAATAAAACTGTTCTTTAAATAAAAGATTTACCTTTTTATTGCAGCTCTAAAGTCAGTAGATGGAGATAGACTAACATTGACAAATGTTCATCGTACCGATATGGGAAGCTACAACTGTATAGCATCTAATGGGATACCGCCCTCAGTTAGCAAGCGCTTTGACGTTCACGTAAATTGTAAGTAGTTATACAGTCATGTACCCGATTAATCCACAGCGGAGTGTATGCAAATAGGCGATCCGATGATTTCACAGTTGGTGAACCTAACCTAGTTCACATTCCGCCACAAGGGAATATTGAGTCCGGACTACCGGGCATAGGTGGTTCTGCAGACGCACAACCTGCACCACCTAAAGCCCTTTAAGTGGTTCCACCAAAGAAACAAAAATTTGTTTCTCGGCTTTCCCCTGATCAAACATCTTCTGATGTACTGTCTTATATACAAGACAAAACAATAGCTAAACGTTAAGGTGGAAAACTTTAACTTCTCTTATGATGGGGATATTTCATCATTCAAGATCACTGTCCCAATCGAGCACTTTGCTACCATATGCTCTGCCAAATTCTGGCCGGAAAATTTGGTGGTAAAGGAGTTCGAAGCTAAGAAAAAAAAAGAAAAGGCCCATGGGAATAAAACTTCCCAGTAGTGGCCAGACCATTGTACCATCTTCCTCTTCTACTTCTTCTTCAAAAAACTAACTAAAAACCTCCTTCTTTCCTATCAAAAAGGGCAAGCCGGAGATTTTAAGCTCCAAAGTTTTTCCCTGTAAGTACACAGTATATAGGTCTGACCGCCCTTCTAGACGTGGAAGTGGAGTCTTAATTGCTGTAGACTCCAACCTCACGTCGGAAGAGGTACGCTTTGGGGAATTTCATAATTTTGAATAATTCCTTACAGGAATGTTTATATATATCACTTGCTCTTATGTTCTGCCGTCTTCTGAAAATCAAATGTCTTAGTACCTATTGCACAACATGACTTTATTGACGGCTTGCTTGACATATCTTCGAGTAAACCATGTTCTAAACTCACTAGGTCGCTTACTAGATTTGTGCTTTGTCTCAAATTTTGAAGGCTTTTTTCTTTCCAAAATACCACCACTTACGCAACCTGAAGATCCTTGTCATCCTACTTTCGATGTGACAGTCGACACGGAAATCGTGATAGAAGAAAAATCAGAAAGGTCAACTAAACGAATACATTGTTTTCGTAAGGCAGACTTTTCTAGGCTTAATTACTTTATATCTGGCTTCAATTGGTCCGATCTCTACTCATGCAATGATATGGCTGATGCCATAAATATATGTTATACTGCAATTTAATCATTTAAAGTGTTGTCACACCTAAGAAATGTTAAGTCCAGACTTTATAGGAAATATACTCCGGTTCTCAATCTGTTTTTTCAAAATGTCAAAGTGCTCGGTCAAAGTTTACCGTGCTTAACGCGCAGTGCTTTATAAATTATTTTAATCGTTGCAAGGTCCAGTTCTCGCAGGACCCGAAACAGTTGTATGACTTTGTTATCACCAAGCGTAAATCTGCTTCTTATCCTTCCTCGCAATATTTTGAAAACATGACGGCAACCACAGATCAGGCAAAAGCCGATCTTTATGCCCAGTTTTTTCAAACGACTTATTCTACTTCAGCACATCCAATAGAGCCTTATTCTTACACCATGTCCACGTCGAACCTTATATTCAGTCCTACTATAAACGAAAGCTCTTTATTTTTCGATCTTCAATGTGTTACGCCTGTTTACTCTCCAGGTCATGGCTGCGTGCTAAGGAATTGCGCGGAAGCCCTATGCAAACCCATTCTCAAATTGTTCACCTTATCTTTAGAAACCTCCCAATTTCCCCTTATTTGGAAGGAGTCATTTGTTATTCCTCCCACAAAAAAGGTAACAAATTGGATGCCAGCAATTATAGAGGTATCTCTAAGTTGTCGGCTATTCCCAAACTTTTCGAAAATATCATTACTCCTCATTTGCAGCACCTTTGTAGGTCAGTTATATCTCCGTGTCAACACGGATTTATGAAAAGAAGTTCAACAACTACTAACCTTTTGGAGCTCACCTCATTCGTGATAAAGGGCTTTAAAAGCAGCTTTTAAACAGATGTTTTGACTTCTTAGATGGATCTTAAGTTATCTGAATGGCAGGACACAAAGAGTCCTTTTTAAAAATTCTCTTTCTGGTCTTCTCCGAGCTACCTCCGGCGTTCCTCGGTCCGTCACCTTGGTCCGCTTCTTTTTACTTTATTAATTAACGACCTTCCATTAATTATAAATCATTCTCGCGTACTTTCGTACGGAGATGATGTTAAGTTATGCCTGCAGTATAAGGATATTTCCAGCCATTCTGTCTTACAATCCAATCTAAATAATTTTCAAAACTGGTGCCGTGATAACTTACTAAATTTAAACGGGTCTAAGTCCAAGCTGATGACTTTTTGCCGAGTCAATGTAAAATTTGCAACTCACTTACTTAGTGGGAAGTCTTTGAAAAGAATAACTATGGTTGTCGATCTTGGCGTCCTTTTGGACCCAAAACTTAAGTTTACTAATCACATTTCGTCCATGGTTAATAAAGCCAGGGGAGTGCTTGGTTTCGTTAAAAGATGGTCGAAGGAACTTGACGATCTCTACCTCACTAAGGCCTTATTTACTTCGTTAGTCCGTCCGGTTCTTGAGAATGGATCTTCCGTCTGGAGTCCCCAATACGAAGTTCATACAGATCGCATTTAATCTGTACAAAAAAACTTATTAATTTTTGCTTTACGGCGCTTCAACTGGGATGCAAACCTTAACTTTCCTTCTTATTCTACTTTACTTTTAATTCCTAGCTAACCGTAGAACGATGCTTGGTACTATTTTTATTTAAAATCTTATTCGTGGTGATATTGACAGCGCCGACTTGGTTGGTCGGCTTAACTTTTCTTTGCCAAGTATATTAATATTAAATCATTGTAGATCTAACTATGGCTTGCATGAGCCTTTCAGTATTATGTTCTGACTATAATAGACTTTATCCTATAATCTCAAATTCTGACTCTCTGCCGCTCTTAAAACGTCTTTTACTAACTTCGTTAGCACAAAATTAGATCATACTTTTTCCTCGGAATTTTGCCTATATTTTCATAACTCTCGTCTATCTTCTGGCGAATTGTGCCGTACGATATACGGCTGCGCCCCCCGGTCAGTTGGGCAGGTATGTGGGCCGTAGGACTACGCGCGAAAAAAAAGAAGTACAAGAAAGAACGATATACTCGGGTTTCCCGACTATACGATTTTCGATACTCATTGCCCTCTTTAAAAACAGCTAGCTAGCCCTCTTCAAAAAAGTGTAGCCTACTTTCGAGCGCAATAAAAAAATTTTAGCGCACTTGTATACACAATTTCTTGAAAATGGCCAGATTTTCAAAATTTTTTAATTTATAAGGGCCACTTTTCTCTAGCATTAAAAATGTGGACACCACAGAGTTTAGCGGTTTGTGGGCGTAAAAGGGGCGTGGTCAGGTTTTGAAACAAACTTGATCTGCGCTTTGCTTATAAAAGTCTGTGTGCAAAATTTGGTGGTTCTAACTCTTATAGTTCCCGAGATCTCGACGTTTGGACGGACGAACGGACGGACAGACAGACATTTGCGCGTTAACAGTATTTGCTTACTCTTCGAGTATCGCAAATAAAAAGCCACTGTACCAAACGTGCCCTTTTCTAACATATGCTCTGGCGAGTTATGGCCGGATGATTTGGTGGTAAGGGAGTTCGAAGCAAAAAAAAAAAAAAAGGCCCGTGGGAATAAAACTTCCTAATCGTGGCCAGACCATTGGGCCTGCATCAAAAAACTAACTTACAATCTCCTTCTTTCCTAACTGAATGCTAACTAAGCTGACAGACTTACATATGTATCTCATGTTATTGTGTTTACGGAAACTCTAAGCTCCGAAGTTTTTACTTTAGTTTTTTAGTACACAGTATATAGGTCCTACCGTCCTCCTAGACGTGGGGGTGGAGTTTATATTGCCGTGGACTCCAAACTCACGTCAGAAGAGGTACTTTTTTAACCCTTTCGACCCCGACGTTGCCTGAGAGCAATTTCAAATGTTTAACGGCTAACGGTAACCGTTTCTTCTATTATAGTCTGCTCATTCTTCGATTTTACGGAACTTTTATGTGTTAACTCAAAGTATAAACAATAACATTTTAATTTTGAAATCAGTTGACGGAAATATTTTCAAAAAGCTGAACGTGCGTCGGGGAAAAAACTGATTTTTGCCAGCTAAAACTTTTTAAAAATGAGTGACTAGCCTATAAAATTACTATAAAAAGGGTAAAAGAAAATAACAATGTTGTTAATAATAAACAATGAATAACAATATTGTTAATCAATAATTTAGCTAAATTATGGTAAAGTTAAATTATATTTATTTTCAATTACAAACAAATGTCCATACAACAAGCAACATCCGGTAGCGCCAAAACTAGTGGGCGTGGCACCTTAAAATTTTTGCTTAAATACTTCTCAGGCCAATAAAAAACGAATAGAATAAAAAAAAAATTTAATTCTACTGGGAAAAAGTTGGGGTCGAAAGGGTTAAAACCTTATTCCAATAGAATTCACTTGTAACACAAAGCAGCTGTCTTTTTCAGGTAAAATTATACATATCATTTGCTCTTATATTGCGCCGTTTTCCAAACTCCAGGATTGCTCAAATCATCTTTCCGCTATCAAGTCCATTAAAATAGGCTGTCTGATAGAGATCAGTTAGTAAACAGGGGCCGAAAATAATGATAATTTCTAATTTCCTTGATCAAAAAAGTTGGTAGCTTAGAAGAGCCGTACAAAAAAACCAATAACACTATTGGACTCTAATTCGCTTATACTTTGCAAATCGATCGTTATCTTATTTATAATTTTTATTTTATAAATTCTGAGTTTTATTTTTAAAACTCAGGCAATAATCGTTATTGTGTAAGTAGAAAAAAAAGAAAAATAAGGAATGTGTATCTATTATACAGTGTTAACCTTTAATCCATTTAAAAAGCGGTCTATCCTTGAATTGACACTATTTAATAGGTAATATGATGTATTAATCTTATAATAATTCCTTATAAGACGGCGTTTTGAGTTTTACAATATAAAACACACGCACTAACGATTATTCCTGATTTTTATTTTTTTCTACTCACCCTAATACTTTTCTACTCAATAACGATTACAAAAAAAAAAAAAAAAAAAGGAACAACGAATATTGCTGAGTTTAACAAAATTGTGTGAGTAGAAAAAAATAAAAATCAGGAAAAAAATGTATTTTGTGAGCTTTATAAATAAAACTCATAACGATTACAGTCCATAGTTAGTAGTCTTACGCAGAGAGAATTCTGACGTTCTCATTTGATACTTGAAGAGTAAGCAAATACTGTAAACGTGCAAATGTCTGTCTGTCCGCACAAACATCGAGATCTCGGGAACTATAAGAGCTAGAACCACAAAATTTTGCTCACAGACTTTTATAAGCAAAGCGCAGATCAAGTTTGTTTCAAAACCTGACCACGCCCCTTTTTACGCCAACAAACCGCGAAACTCTGTGGTGTCCACATTCTTAATGCTGGAAAAAAGTAGCCCCTATAAATGTTGTTTGTTTTGAAGATATCTACCCAAATGTCAAATATTTTGAAAATCTGGCCATTTTGAAGAAATTGTGTATACAAGTGCGTTGAAAATTTTTATTGCGCTCGAAAGTAGGCTAAACTTTTTTTTTGAAGAGGGTTAAAAAAATTGATTGCCCTCGAAAGTAGGCTACACTTTTTGGAAGAGGTCTAGCTAGCTGTTTTTAAAGAGGGCAATGAGTATCGAAAATCTTGTAGTCGGGAAACCCGACTATAGCGTTCTTTCTTGTTATTTTATTAAAATTTATAAAATTATCCGTGTTTTGAACTAAACTTTGATGAGTTTTGACAAAAAATTGACTGTAATATGAATAAATTTTTTTAACCACTGTTTTTGTGACTTAATATTGTTAAACAATCAACATTTAATAATTTGTTATGCTAATTATTAGTTCAAGACATACAAAAAAGTATCTTCTTCCAAACAAACGTGAAATGAAGGAAATCGGACCAACAGATCAAAACCAATCCATGAATTTCTGACGGAAAACATGGTTTCGAGAAAATCGCGTTCAAAGTTTTTGGAACGACCCTCTGCGCGCGCGACAAAGGTGCGTTCAAGACTCTCTAACTCTGTAAATATTGATCGGATTAAGAAATCCTTTCACAAACATATAAAAGGGACATGTACGGGGGTGCCACAGAAACCGTTCCGCCCGAATTCCAACCGAATGTCCAACCCCTTCTCTATGTAAATTCCAACCCTCTTCGGGAGGAACGGTTTCTGTGGCACCCCCGGTAGCTTTCAATTTTTGAAAAAAAAAATCGATTTTTTTGACCAAATGAAAAAGAACCTCCCCTTAAAGAAGGGGAAAGTTCTCAGCCCAGATCTTCAAAGCCTGTCACCCTTTCTGTCGGAATCAGGTTTCGGAAGTTGCACGTGCAAATGTCTGTCTGTCCGCACAAACATCGAGATCTCGGGAACTATAAGAGCTAGAACCACAAAATTTTGCTCACAGACTTTTATAAGCAAAGCGCAGATCAAGTTTGTTTCAAAACCTGACCACGCCCCTTTTTACGCCAACAAACCGCGAAACTCTGTGGTGTCCACATTCTTAATGCTGGAAAAAAGTGGCCCCTATAAATGTTGTTTGTTTTGAAGATATCTACCCAAATGTCAAATATTTTGAAAATCTGGCCATTTTGAAGAAATTGTGTATAGAAGTGCGTTTAAAATTTTATTTGCGCTCGAAAGTAGGCTAAGCTTTTTTTTGAAGAGGGCGCTAAATATTGATTGCGCTCGAAAGTAGGCTATTTGGGTAGATATTTTTAATACAAACCACATTTATAAGGACCACTTTTCTCTAGCATTAAAAATGTGGACACCACAGAGTCTTTCGCGGTTTGTGGGCGTTAAAAGGGGCATGGCCAGGTTTTGACTTTAAATTTGATCTGCGCCTTGCTTATAGAAGTCTGTGTGCAAAATTTGGTGGCTCTAGCTCTTATTGTTCCCGAGATCTCGATGTTTGTGCGGACGGACGGACGGACAGACAGACATTTGATCTTTTACAGTACAGTAACTAATCCTACATATACTGCTTTGGTGGCAAAGCAAACAAAGACAGCCATATATGTTTTGCATGGCGCCTTTCCGCGAATACGATAAGACGTCGGAAATGGACCACATAGGTCGTCTCCAAAGCAAATGGTGAACTCATGATCTGGTCCAGCAAACGATGCTTATAGTGGTAGCAGTGGACACAGTTGCGCACCACTTTGCTGATGAAAGTTAATAATCCATACTTGGAGGCGTAAGTGTCGGATAAGAGCCTTAGGCCCTGCGTGCATTTTAGTTTGGTGAAGAAATTCTAATTTTTATGTGAATGTGTGCTCTTGTGGCAGTAAAAGCCGGTACTTGGCTTCTACTGGTATTTGCGCAATTTCTAGACGCCCGCCAACACGAATGAGTGTCACCGTGCAACTTCCGAAACCTGATTCCGACAGAAAGGGTGACAGGCTTTGAAGATCTGGGCTGAGAACTTTCCCCTTCTTTTAGGGGAGGAAATTCTAATTTTTATTTGAATGTTTGCAAAAAAACCGATTTGGTTTTATTTCAAAAATTGAAAGCACCGGAAGAGTGCCACAAACCGTTCCTCCCGAAGAGGGTTGGAAGGCTTTGAAGATGGGGAGAATTTGGGGAGTTCTTTGGAATTTGGTCAAAAAACGGTTTTTTTTCAAAAATTGAAAGCTACATGTCCCTTTTATATGTTTGTGAAAGGATTTCTTAATCCGATCAATATTTACAGAGTTAGAGAGTCTTGAACGCACCTATGTCGCGCGCGCAGAGGGTCGTTCCAAAAACTTTGAACGCGATTTTCTCGAAACCATGTTTTCCGTCAGAAATTCATGGATTGGTTTTGATCTGTTGGTCCGATTTCCTTCATTTCACGTTTGTTTGGAAGAAGATACTTTTTTGTATGTCTTGAACTAATAATTAGCATAACAAATTATTAAATGTTGATTGTTTAACAATATTAAGTCACAAAAACAGTGGTTAAAAAAAATTATATACGTAATTTTGTAAAACAAAAGTTTCAAAACACGGATAATTTTATAAATTTTAATAAAATAACAAGAAAGAACGCTATAGTCGGGTTTCCCGACTACAAGATTTTCGATACTCATTGCCCTCTTTAAAAACAGCTAGCTAGACCTCTTCCAAAAATTGTAGCCTACTTTCGAGGGCAATCAATTTTTTTAACCCTCTTCAAAAAAAAAAGCTTAGCCTACTTTCGAGCGCAATAAAAATTTTCAACGCACTTGTATACACAATTTCTTAAAAATGGCCAGGTTTTCAAGTTTGTTAGATATTTGGGTAGATATTTATAATACAAACAACATTTATAATGGCTTTTCTCTAGCATTAAAGATGTGGACACCACAGAGTTTTTTCGGTTTGTGGGCGTAAAAAGGGGCGTGGTCAGGTTTTGAAACAAACTTGATCTGCGCTTTGCTTATAGAAGGCTGTGGTTGTGGTTCTATCTCTTATAGTTCCCGAGATGTCTATGTTTGTGCGGACAGACGGACGGACGGACGGACAGACAGACATTTCAACGCTTACAGTATTTGCTCAGTCTTCGAGTATCGCAAATAATAAAAACAATTTAAATTTCAGTTGAATACAGGAGCGGGAGCCGTAAAATACGGGGACCATATCGGGCGTGCAGAGGCCGACCAGATCCGCCATTTTGGATCCGCCATTTTGTTTTTTCTTAAAATGAAAATAATCTCAAAATTGTACAATAAAAAAGACAATTTATGCTCAAAACCAGCAGTTCGTATCTCTTCCCGTCTTGCCACAAACAATTCCCAAACTTTGCTCTTAGGTTAGGTTAGGTTAGGTTAGAGCGGCGGCTGACACAAGGTCAGCCCACTTAGGCCATCACTGGCCCATTGTGATACCGCAATGGATCATTTATACCCTTTAAACCACTAATTTATAAAGAATCCCAGCCCGTTTCTCTAATGAAACCTGCTATTTTCTTCGGGGGAACAGCTGCTAATTCGGCTAGATTGTCAAGGAAATATTCTCCTATATACTTTTTCCTGCGCCTGATAAGGGCCACACAGGAACA
Organism: Drosophila oshimai; assembly: GCA_018150695.1. NCBI lineage: Eukaryota > Metazoa > Arthropoda > Insecta > Diptera > Drosophilidae > Drosophila > Drosophila oshimai. The sequence continues at coordinate 661,424 of JAECWM010000266.1, read as the reverse complement.
GAAGAAGTGCTCTTCTGATTCTACTTCTTCATCGTTTTTGCAGCTTCTGCAGAAGTCGTTGTTTAGGACGTTACGTCGGGATGCGTGGGCTCCTACGAGCCAGTGGCCTGTAATTGCTCTAATTACAGCTGTGCACTGTGTGCGATGTAGACTGAAAAGCCTTTTGGTGCGTTTGGCGTCAACCTTAGGCCATGTTTGGCGACTAATGTTGCTGTGAGTGGTATAATCCCATGTTTCTTGTACAAGGGATCTGAAACCCTCCCTTGTCCTGAGCTTAAAAGTGGCTAGGGGCATACGGAAGTCCTCCTTGTCTGGAAGGAGAACTGTGGTAGTGCCGCGTCTGGCCAGTTCATCAGCTATTTCGTTCCCCTCAATATTTTGGTGCCCTGGGACCCAGATTAGGGATATAACGAACTGCTGTGCCATCTCTTGAAGAGATTTGCGGCAGTTGTTCACTATCGTCGAGTTTGAGGATAGCGCACGAAGTGATTTTATTGCTGCCTGACTGTCTGAGTAAATGTTAATTACTCCGTTTGTAAGGCTAGAGTGGCGTAGGCAACTAAGAGCCTCGCTTATGGCGAGAATCTCTGCCTGAAAAACGCTGCAGTGGTCCGGAAGGCGGAAGTGTATTTTGATACTAAGTTGTTCACAGAAGACTCCTCCTCCAACTCGATTGTCGAGTTTGGAGCCGTCTGTGAAGAAATTTATACATTCATTTTGTCCAAAGGGGCTTGCCGCCCAGTCCTCCCTAGAGAGGAAGGCTGTTTTGAACGTTGTAGAGGTGTGTTCTACGGGTGTGCAATAATCTGTTAATTGTATGTTTGCGCCTTCTGGTAGGATGGATGAGTGTCCGTATTTACGGATTGTCCAGCAGTTTGCGTCTCTCAGACGTCGTGCTGTGATGGTGGCGATTTCTTTTGCCACCAGAAGAATTGGGGATATGCTAGTAATAGCGTTGAGCGCTTCACTAGAGGTTGTTCTAAGAGCTCCTGTCATGCATAGTTGCGCTACCCTTTGCACCTTGTTGAGTGCCTTGAGTTTGGAACTATACAGCAGCGCTGGCCACCAAATGGATACCCCATACAGGAGGATGGGTCTTACTATGGCGCTGTATAACCAGCTATTTAAAGATGGGTACATCCCCCATTTGAGGCCCACTGCCTTTTTGCAGGTGAAGAGTGCAATGTTAGCTTTGCGCACTCTATCCGCTATAGTGAGATTCCAGTTCAGTTTCTTGTCTAGTACAAGCCCCAGGTATTTTGCACTATCGCTAAACTCAAGAACGGAATCATTTAGTTTTGGGGCAGATAACTTAGGGATCTTATACTTCCTGGAGAAGAGAATAAGATCGGTTTTACTTGGGTTTACGTTTAACCCACTTTCAGATGCCCATCTTGACAGTTTTCTTAGTTTGACTGTCATAATGTCACACAGGGTTTGCGGAAATGCGGAAATTCCCCGCAGCATGACAACCACATCGTCTGCATAAGCAACAATCTTGCATCCCCCATCTTCTATGTCGCGGAGCAGCGTGTTTACTGCTAGGTTCCATAGAATCGGAGAAAGTACCCCCCCTTGAGGAGTACCTCTGCTGACATGCCTGCACAGAGTAGATGCTCCCAGTGAAGAGGTCACTTTTTTGCTCAGTAGCAGCTGTGTGACTAATCTCACCAACTGAGCATCTACTCCAGGGCTCAGCATAGCATTGTTTATTGCCCTTGAGTCGATGTTATTGAAGGCTCCTTCTATGTCCAAGAAGGCGGCTAGGGTATATTCCTTATTTTGAAGGGATTTTTCTATACTGGATATGACAGAATGAAGTGCTGTTTCTGTCGATTTGCCTTTACGGTATGCATGCTGAGATTCAGATAGCAGAGAGGGATTGATTGATGTTCTTAGGTGTAGCCCTATCAATCTTTCCAAGGTTTTCAGAAGGAAGGAGGACAGGCTTATTGGCCTGAGATCCTTCGGTGTTGTGTGCGAGGCTTTGCCGGCCTTGGGTACAAAAACTACTTTCGAATTTTGCGAACATCGATGTCAAATTAAAACAAAATAACATGGTTTTATTGTTCATTCACCATAGGGAAATACATTTTGGAACATTTCGGTTTTTCTAATCTATGAGATCGTAGTTCTTGTTCAAGAAAAGCAGTTTGTTTACTGCGGATGGTTTGAGAGAACATGTTGGGCAGAAACATCGATACATCGATGTTGAGATCGCTGTTAAAAATATCGTATCGATGTTTGCTATTTTTCCTGGAACATCGATACATCGACGATACATCGATGTATCGTCCAAGCTCTAATTTATAGCCCATTTAATGTTGGATTCATTCATAATGCTATCCAATACTTTGACCGGGTGGCATGGCTGTGGGTCGCTTGTTTGGGGACCTAAGGTGTTTCCTGGAAAATGCGTATCTAGTAATAGCATTATTGTTTCTTCGCTAGGAGAAGTCCATGAGTCGTCCTTTTCTTGAGATAACCCAGATTCGAGAATGACTTTGAGAGTACCTTTCGTAAACTTGCTGCTTCTGAAGGATGCTTTATATGCATTGTTACAGGCTTCAGTAAAGGCTGTCGTGAGGAAAGTGAGATGTTCCTCCGATGGAGGAATCTGCTCTGGACGAACTGGTAGGGCTTTAGCCAGTCTATTTTTGAAGTTTGGCCAGTTGGTTCTGCGGGGTGGGGTCGTTTCCCCTATTACAGATAAGTAGATTTGTAGAGAGAAGGTATTCAAAAAGTAACTCACCCCTCTCATTTGTGTTGGTGCTGGCCCACATCGCATGGTAGACATTTGCGTCGCATCCGATCAGCACGCCAGTGCCACGATCTTTGCAAACCTTTACGAGTTCCCTCAGCTTGCGACCCGGTATTGGGTCCATGATGTCATACGCTAAGTATGCTGACACTACACATAGCGACCTGTCCTGGAACTCCAGGCATCGCTGTAATTATAAAGCATAAATGCACTAAGGTGCCTTTTAGCTAAAATACAAGTACGGGTTTTACCTTCTCCTTGAGCTACGAGTAGCTTATATTTTGGGGTGCTGAATCCGCAGATCCTATTGGAAACAATCCAGGGCTCCTGGGTCAGCACTAGGTCGGCTTTGTCTCTCGCTAGACAAAGCATGAGGGCAGCGGAGGCTGCTTTACAGTGATGGAGGTTTATCTGCACGACCACCAGAGACATCGTGCAGATTCGGATCTATCACCATCACGTCACGTCACCAGCTTGCTGAAGCCCTGGAGAATTGAAGCATCGGATATCACCGACTCACAGTCCTCCTCCTCTCTGCCTGGCTCCTCCATCTCGGTGGCCAGCATCTCTTCAAAAGAGGGCTCGTCCTTTTCCTTGGTGTCCGACTTGTACACCCTAATGCGCACCGAGCTAAAACCGAAGTTTAGCTCTCCGTGCATTGCATCAATGGGTGCAGCGGAGTCCTTATTAAGGATGAGTACCACCTGACGCAAGGGGCCCTGCGTCTCCTCCACTTTCGCCACCTTCCAGTCGGAGGACGGCAGGTTGGGGTTGCATCTTTGCAACATCGCCAGGATCTTCTCCGGCTCCTTAAAGGAGGACGGGACCCATATAACGGCTCTTGGCCTACACGGGACGTCCTTCCAGTCGACAGCGACCAGCTTGGCACCCGGGTAGACCTCACCCAGTCTAGATACGGCCGCTTTCAGTAGCTCTGCCGACCTAGCCCCTTCGCACGCCATCACCTTGACGTTACCCTGGTACCACCCTGCATCTTTGCAGATTGGTGGGGGACCTGGGTCCGCTTCCAGCACCTCGAAGCATTGTACAGCCAGTGCTGCCTCAACCCACTTCCATTGGCTTCTTGGAATTCTACCCTCAGCGTCGCCTTGGTCCAGGACTCCTAGGAGGATCTTGTCCTTTGCCATTTCAGCGAAGCTTTTGTTCGGCACGACGGGCACGTGCGTGCGAATCTTCTTCGGGGCATTTTGAGCCGCACTTTCCTGTGATCGCTGCCGCTTAGGATTTTTGGTATCCTCCTTCGGCCTCTCCAGCACAAAATTGGGCAGCACAGACTTAGCCCAGTCAACTTTCTTCAACCACTCCCCTGAGGGGGTGGTGATGTTGCTGGTTGCCTGTCGCTTAAGGATGGCCGCGGCGGATTTCCTCTCCCCGTACCTGTCCATCTTGGCCTTGCTAGTGGATGGCCTTCCCCTCACCCCAGCACCCGACTGAGCTGCAGCTGCGCTTGTGGTAGCGCCTTGCTGGTCGCTCAAGGTGACAGGGGTGTTGGTTTCGGTCACCACCTTGCCTCTGACCAGGGGGCGATTGAGCCCAGTTGGCTGTTTCGCCGGGGTGGAGTTGACCCTAGCTCCAGTGAGACTGCCGTTGGGTTGACTCTAGGTTCAGTTTGCTCTTATTTCAACAAAATAAAAAAAGAACCTCTCTTTAAAGAACCAAATTTCCTTTAAATACATTTGATGTTGAATTATTCCTACATTTAAAAAAAACTAATTCTGCAACTCAGTTGCTGGCATGGCAACTGCTTGCGACACGCTGAGGTTTTTGCTTGCAGGAAACTTGTAAAACGCTCGCAAAATGTAAGCTGTGACTTGAAGTACACGATGATACGAATTTGGTCGAGAATGCTTTCTTTAGAACCGGTCCGAACCGGTCAGAACCAGATCTTTTTTTTTTATTTCGATGTTGTCGAACGACTGCGGCCAGAGATGTTCTTCCAACTTGAGAAAAGTTTGTTCTGTAAACCAAATTGTATTTTAAAGTTCGTTGGCCTTGCATCTACGAGATATGATGTCAGCAGGATTTTCTTTTCCCGACACATGGCGCCAAGAAAAGTTCGATGATTTAGTTTGAATTCCTGAGATCCCAATTTAATATGAAGTTTATACAAGCATTCACCCGAGGTAGACGTGTTTCCGATCGCTCCGCCGAGTGAGCGGGAAAACTAACTTATTTAAAAATAAAAATATACCAATAAATAGCGAAAAGACGCTGGCAGCAATGCCAAACAACAGGGGCTCTCTTCCCTAACAAATCTAATAACAAATACAAAGATTTAAATAAATTAAACTAAATAACAATGCCTGCGGGTACGTTATTGAAAAGTGCCAACAGCAAGCCAGTGAGTCAAAGTCGTGTACAACAACAACAACAGCAAAGACGCGCGTCGACTGTCTTCGTCTTCGAAAATAATGCCTACCTCTTCGAAAAATAATGCCTTCGGAGACAGTAAATAACGCAACAACAAGTGCAATGTCGCCGCCCGCTACTGAGAGAGCTCGGTCTCTTTCGCCAGCAGTATTTGCCAACTTAAGCTGCGCTGCTCCAACGCAGTCATGGAGCTCGCAATGCCCTTCCCCCCTTCCACCTATAGACGCACCGACTACATCAGCTTGTGCACTCACTAATACGGTGCCCTCAATAACAACTGTCGTATCGACTACAACAACAACAACTTCAACATCGACCAACGTGTGGCCGATTTTGGCATCGCGAGCGTCACTCGCTTCTACTGCAGAGCTCTCAGAACCTACGCTCGTACAGACTGGGATCGATCGGTATGTACAAATTAAAAGAAAACTTAGTCCGCAAAAAGCTAAAGAAGCAAATTTGCCTAAACTTACGAAAACTTCAAACTACACCACAAAGGCAACTTCTGAAAACAAATTTGCCATACTTGGCGAGCTCGAAAAAGATGAGGGTCAACCACCCCAAGCCATTAAAATTGTAAAGCCACCACCTATGTACATTAGAGATCAAAATTGCTCAGATCTAATTAATAAACTTAAACAAAAAATTGGGCAAAACAACTTTTATGTAACTATTTTAAAAAGAGGTAATATATCGGAAACGTTGACGTTAAAAACGTAATGAACATAACCAATAGGGCGAAAATTCCTCAGCCACTCTTCAAGATTGAACTCAAACCAGACGCGACTACTTTGAAGAAAAACGCAGTGCACCCCATATACAAACTGCAATACCTACTTCATCAAAGAATAACCGTAGAGGAGCCGCACAAACGAAACGGCCCGGTACAGTGTACAAACTGCCAAGAGTTTGGGCACACAAAAAGTTATTGCACTTTGCGACCAGTCTGTGTTGCCTGTGGCGACCTGCACTGTATAGAAGCTTGCACGGGTAACAAAGAAGACCCAGCACTGAGAAAATGTAGCAACTGTGGTGGAAACCACACTGCTAATTACAAGGGCTGCCCCGTCTATAAAGAGATCAAGAGTCGACTCAACCAGAGGCGCCAACAACCAACCTCCGCCCAACAGGTTGCTCAGCCAAATTTTTTCATTACTTCGCAAACCACTCCTGGAGTTACTTTTGCGGCTGCACTTCGATACCCTGGAATGTCGCCTACAAGAACCGCTCAGCCCGAAGCATTACAGCCCCTCCCGCCCATACCAAAACCAAAATATACTCCGCTTCCAGAGCAAAACGCTCAAAGACCAACTCAACCTAATAACCAACAAAACCAGACTTACACTCCACAAATACAAAACAGCATCGAAGCTACTTTAGCTACACTCACGAACATCATGCTCTCAATGCAAGGTACCCTCCAGGAACTAGTGCGAAACCAGAACATCCTTATGGAACTTCTAATCAAACAAAAGTCAATTTAAATGGATCCCTTAAGAATATGCTTTTGGAACGCTAACGGTGCTTCGCAGCACAGACTTGAACTTCTACAGTTCTTAAACACCCAGGACATCGATATCATGCTCCTCTCAGAAACGCACCTAACCAATAAAAACAATTTCCATCTCACTGGCTACATCTTCTATGCAACCAACCACCCAGACGGCAAAGCTCACGGAGGCACCGGAATCCTTATCAAACAGCGCATTAGGCATCATCCTCTGGAGGCGTTTGCTTACAACCACATACAGGCCACATCCCTACGAATCAACATAACCAGCGGTCCAGTCACCCTATCGGCTGTGTATTGTCCCCCACGATTTCATATTTCAGAGAATGAATTTCTAGGCTTTTATAACTCATTGGGCAACTGTTTTATAGCTGCCGGTGACTATAATGCGAAACACCACTACTGGGGCTCTCGTCTTATTAACCCCAAAGGACGCCAATTATACAACGCTATTATCAAACCCGGTAATAAGCTAGATTTTGTTTCACCAGGTACTCCCACATACTGGCCAGCAGATCCGAACAAAAAACCAGACATAATCGATTTTGCTGTAACTAGGAAAGTGCCGTTCAGGCTGATACATGCTGAAACCCTGGCGGAACTGTCATCTGACCACTCGCCTGTTTTACTCTGTCTATCTGAACATCCACAGTTTGTAGAACGACCACAATTTCAGACATCGATTACAACAAACTGGCTAAAGTATAAAAAATATATAAGCTCACACTTTGAAATCGAACCTAAAATCTCCTGTGAAGATATTGTGATATAAAGTCTCACTTAAGCATATAACGGATGTTATGTCATATGCTGTCAAACACTCTACACCCGAACTTTCAGCCACATCCCCCCCAAAAACTACACGTACAAATACACAGATTCAGTTACTCCTTCAAGAAAAGCGGCGACTTCGCCGAGACTGGCAGGCACACCGCTCCCCAGCCACTGAACAAAGGTTTAAAGAAGCTTGTCGGAAGTTGTCTAAAGCTTTACTAACTGAAAAGAATCAGACTCAACGTGCCTATATAGCGCAACTTTCGCCCACCAGCAACAAATTTCCACTCTGGAGAGCGCACCCAAACATTCAACCACCAATAGAACCCGATTTTCCAATTCGATCACCAACAGGTGGGTGGGCCCGTAGTGACGAGGAAAAAGCCAACATATTCGCCTCTTACTTAAAAAATGTCTTCCAACCTCATCCGCCGACAAACCAATTCACTTTACCAAGCATCTTACCACACCTTCCTCCACAATAACCCATTGAACAAACACAATCATAAAAGCCATCGCAGAACAGATGAATCCAAAAAAAGCCCCTGGCCATGATTTAATTTCGCCTAAAATGATAATTGAACTGCCTCTATGCGCAGTCAAAAGCATAACCACCATATTCAACTCAATTCTTAAATGGGGCTATTTTCCCACACAATGGAAAAAGTCTGTTATTACAATGATACCAAAACCAGGCAAAGACAAATCCCAACCTTCGTCGTACAGGCCCATTAGCCTCCTTCCGTGCCTATCAAAGCTATTTGAAAAGCTGCTTTTGTGCCACCTCAGAACACACCTCCAAAACGACAGAGCGATCCCCCCTGCACCAGGTCGGCTTCAGGGAAAAGCACGGAACTACCGAACAGGTAAATCGCATAACAGCTGAAATACGCACAGCGTTTAAATGTAGGGAATACTGCAGTGCTCTATTCCTAGACGTTTCTCAAGCCTTCGATCGCGTTTGGATTGACGGTCTGGTTCATAAAATCAAGACTTTCCTACCACAAAACATCCACAAATTACTTGAATCTTACCTTAAAGACAGAGTATTTACTGTCAGATGCAAAAACTTCTTCTCCGCCAACCACAAAATCGAAGCTGGAGTACCCCAAGGAAGTGTGCTCGGACCGATCTTGTATGTCCTATACACGGCCGACATTCCCACAAGCAGCCAGACAACTCTATCCACATTTGCTGATGACACAGCTATAACCAGTCGTTCAAAATGTCCAAAAACCGCAACAGCGTATTTAAAAAAAAAACACCTGGGGGCTGTAGAAAAATGGCTAGCAGATTGGCGCATACAAGTCAACGAACAAAAATGCAAACATATTACGTTTACACTTAATCGGGCAACCTGCCCACCACTGGCCCTAAACAACAAAGAAATCCCCAGAGTCGACGAAGCCACATACCTGGGCATCCACTTAGACAGGCGGCTTACCTGGAGAAAGCACATTGAAGCGAAGAAGATTTCCCTAAAACTCAAGGCCAACAGTTTCCACTGGCTCATCAATTCCCGCTCACCTCTGCCACTGGAACTCAAAGTACTTATTTACAACTCTTGTTTAAAGCCAACCTGGATGTACGGGTCCGAACTCTGGGGAAACGCAAGCAGTAGCAACATAGAAATCATCCCACGAATACAGTCGAAGATACTCCGAACAATAACTGGGGCGCCCTGGTATATTCGCAACGCAAATATCCATAGGGACCTGGATATTAAACCCGTTAAAGAAGAAATTGATAATAAAGTTTCGAAGTACGAAGCTAGACTATCATTACACCCAAACCAACTAGCCATGCAGCTCAGGCGGCTCAGTAACCACTCTCGGTTACAGCGCAACGACCGTCCACTCCTGCCCAACTTAGGGCCATTAACCAATTAACAATTATAATATAGTATAGGTTAAGATTTGAACACTTATTGTAAGTCTCTTCTAGAGAAGATTTAATAAACAAATAAAACGTACAAATAAAAAAAAAAAAAAAAAAAAAAAAAAAAATTTATTGGGAAGAGTGCATAGTGAGCCAGTGCAAGACGAATCTGAAGTAGGTCCAGAAAACTAATTTTTGTATGTTGCTGAACTTATGCTTTGTTTTGGTCCACGTATCGTCAAGAATTAATGCAGCACAGAGCTCTAATTGTGGAAGTGAAAGGACTTTGATAGGGGCAACTTTTGACTTCGCTATAAGTAAACGCGATTCTACTGGTCCATTTTGAATTGAGCGCAGATATTTACAGCAACCATATGCACAAGCATCTGCGAATCCATGTATTTTGGGGATAATTCTACAAATCGGGGCTGGCGACTCGGCTCAAATTGTGCAAGTCAGGATAAATAGGTTGCCAACGATCTATTAACTGTTGAGGCAGTGTTTCGTCCCAATCCAGATGACTCATTCACAACTGTCGGTCCAACCATTCAAATTTTATTTAATGATAAGCCTGACGACAACTTTGCTGATGCGTCAAAAACTACACGCAACTTTGTTGCTAAGCTGTCTGGACGCAGTACAGCGTGATGCGGGATGTCCACAGGCTGCATGTGTCCCAGATCAACATATTCTTGCATGAAATTACAATGTATTTGTGTCTGTAAAAAATTGATGAGGTAAAAAATTGATGAGGTAAAAAATTGATGCTTGGCAATTTTCAATGAATTTCACAATTGTTGGGTAGATTTTGAGAAAAGAAGTCGAACTTGAACTCCCCCATTCTCGAGAAAAACTGAGTTTTCACAAAAATGGCGATCACACTCTTCCTCTTCAGTTGTGAAACGATTCGATTTCCCAAAACCTTTAAGGTTTTCATTCAGCTGTAGGGACTGCGAAATATTGCACATTATAAATTGGCTTTTGCCCTAGAATGCGAATTGTCAGCGACTTGTGCACCAACAAAACATCCGCCAGTGAGTAATTTAAAGAATTCCTGGGTGCTTAGTAAAATGTAAATTTTTTTTGTGGTTTGAAAAACAATGGGTCAGCCAAATCTATTCTGTCAGGGATTGACCTCTATGATTTAATTAATTAATAAACTGGCTGAGAACTAGAGCGGTCGGCATAAGAGCTCGACTGGCGAGAAAGAAATCCAACTACCTGTGTAGAGCTACGAGGTTGCTCGTTCGATTGTCCTAATTTTGATTGAAAAGTTTTCTGTGTTTCACTCCTGCGATGAAACGAAGATAGTGCAACCATCGTGAAGTTTATACCATTTTATATATTTATATAATTATATTATATATATTTATTGATTTTTATACATTTTACTCCATTTTATTAATTAACCGCTGAGTTTTATTTTTGAGCGTTATTTTTTTGCTCAAAATATCGCTAAAAGTGGCATATTTTCTTTCTCAGAAGTATCTTTGGAAAAATGTATACGCAGCAGTAAAAGTGAACCTTGACGAACCCAAAAATCCCATATATATTGATAAATTTAATTTTAATTTATTTTTTCGCTCAAAATATCGCTCATAGTGCAATTATCCTCTTTCCCAGAGGTTTCTTCATAAAAAATTCCTCGACGAACCCAAAAAAACAAGTTTTTAGAAAAATAGTTATCACTTTAGCATCAGAGATTTATTTATTTTAATCTAACGACTCTGCAGAAAGATGACATCTTAAATAAGTTAGAACTAATTTAAGGGCTGAAAAAGATTTTTCCACGCTGACTTGAACAATCTTTGCCAGCATGAATAAATATGGGTAGGCAAACTTTTTTGTCTCCCAATATTCCATAATATTCATGTTAACGTCAACTGGCTTTGGGTTGTAGTTGTCAATCTCTCGGTAAGCAGTCTTAATGAGTTCACTATAGCTGTCTTCTGCGTCCTCGTCACCTGAGGCAACCTTAATAGATCTAAGAAACTCATTTAAGAGCGAGCAAGTTGTAATGTGGGTGGTTTCCCTGTGTCGAAAAATTAAGATGTTGTAGGGGAAATAGCTAAAAGCTATTGATTTCGGTCGTCACAGACGATTGACAGGA